>CM076569.1:957802885-958139100 GCA_034641835.2 Pinus albicaulis | reverse complement strand
ACAGCCTGAGAAGAGGGGAGGTAGTTGTTTCGGTAAAAATCACCCTAGAGGTTTGTTGGGTTTAAACCTCCACAGATCAGGGCATGCTACTCAATAAGGACTCACACAACCATACATGTTCATGAAAAACTAAATAGAGCAGATCGAGGAAGTTACCCGTAAGTCCTACGATTGAAGCAGATCCCGCGGGGTCCAAACCCCCAACAACCCTTCTTCCTTCTTAACCTAAAAGACAAGAAGAAACAAGCACGAAGGACTGGTTGTACAACATATATCTACTCTAAATGTTAGTGAAATCCATATGAAACATTAGATAAATCATAATAAATTCTTAAATAGCAATATTCTCATATATGCAAGCGGACACTAACACGTATATTTCGGGAACAAGACGGTTCTTCTGTATTATAAATAGCATGTACAGAAATAACAAGTGGAGAGATCACCTGAATCCTTCCACGATCTTCGAGCAGACCGTCGTCCGGATCCATCCCACCCTTGCCTCGCTAAGATTCCTTCCAAACTGGTGCATACGAGATGACATATAAAGAGATGAGCATCTCCAGGAAATAAGGGTTTCCTGTAATGAACTGGGAAGTGCAGGAGGAATGGGAATTAAGACTTGGATAGGGAATACCAACAGAGTATAATATCAATAATTTCTCTCTCTCTCTTAGGCCATGCACATGAGGGGCTTTTATACTCCCTCAAAGTAGTTTCAACAGTTGGAAACAGTTGGCCACGTACTGGGGTGGTTGAACTACCAGAGTAACCATCAACCCAGCCCGAAAATAGGGAATTTTAATATATTTTTTAATGATTTTAATGGCATACGCGGGAAAGTACATGTGGACTCGCGTATACACGCAGAAAAGTCTGGGCATAACCGCGTATGGGGATTTTAACACTGTTTTTTAGTGAATTTTGTCCAAGTATGTAAGAATGGGTGCCCAAAGCCATAAAAGCAATCATGAATCATATGAAGGTGAGAAATGATGCTATAACAGATGCCCCCTAATATATGAGGTCAGAAGGGGTACATGACGGCCGAAATGTATTATGCACATAGAAAGAACTTCGCAAGGATAAGAGAGGACTTCACCAGATTTCAGCCTGCCA
The DNA here is from genome assembly GCA_034641835.2 of Pinus albicaulis. NCBI lineage: Eukaryota > Viridiplantae > Streptophyta > Pinopsida > Pinales > Pinaceae > Pinus > Pinus albicaulis. Next base: position 958,137,981 of record CM076569.1, on the reverse strand, counting down.
AAAAACCAATGAAAGAAAACAGAGATTCAACTCATGCTGAGGCGGGCATACCCCTGCTCAGTCAAAAATACAACATATAGAAAGTACTGAATAGATCCAACATGTATACAAGTATAGCTGAACTGAAAGTACACAATGAATCATCTGAGCATGGCCTGAAAATATAAGTCTGAATCAATGTCCAAGTATCACATATAGAAATTTGATCAAGGATGGTGCAACTGGATGTCTGATCATATAAGTAACTGAATCTCCAAGTACCGAATCATAAGAGGTGGAAAAAACGGTACAATCACGCAAATCGGGAGCCAACATATAAGATGTTGTTGTACTGAACTGCAACATATAAGGGTGAACAACATCACTGGCAAAAACTGAATGGACTGTCAAAAGTGAACCGAGAAATGCTGATGCAACCCGAGGTCTTCACCGATCACTATGGCACAATTATACACAATGGGAATAAATGAGCTGAAGTCGACCATGTGAGAAATTGTTGGATTACTGGTCAATGATGTATACCGTTAATCAACACGAGACAACCCACCAATAATGAAAATGAGCGTCAAGGTGCCCCGGTACAATCTGACAACTCCGAATGAATGAGTTGAAGTCGAACACTTGAAAGAATCTACCAATCAGGAGGCAATGATGAATCCCCATTGTCGATAGCGAAGAGTCTGCCACTGATGACTGCAAACCCTAAGGTACTGACAAAAAGACTCTAGACCTTATTCCCAGAGAAATGAGTTGGAGTCGATGGGAAAAGATCTGGTGGAAGGAAGGCATTAAGGCATCCCACATCAGTCCAGCGCGAGTGTAACCCGCAGGCCAAGATTTGGAAGGAATCGGACGAAGTAGAGTGACGGAACCAAAACCGAAGTACGTTTTCGACATGCACAAGATGAAGCTAGTGCACGGAAGAAACCCTCTGAACCAACCAATAATGAAAGCTGACACAGAGGCGAGAAATCCACCAATAGGGTCAAATGGAAATCAAGGTACTGCACGAATCCCAAGTGTGATAATGTGTGTTGACGTCGAACACAGGGGAAACCACTCAGTCAAAGACCCATAATGATGATCAAATGCTGAGCACAAGGTCACCTATCAATGATGGAAATAGGGCCAGGGTGCGGCTCTAGGTTTGCTCTCAGTGCAATGTGTCATAGTCGATAAGAGACAAACCCGCTAGCAAGAAGTAAATGGGGACCTTCTCAAACCAACACGAGCAGAAGACCAAAACATCTGATGTGATAGAACAAGATACTGACAAGACTGGGAAGGCTGACTGAATAATGAGTCAAGAGACCGCAAAATGGCCAACTCTGGTTAGACTTCCCTTGAACAAAAGCACAACTCGTGATGACCATGGAAGTAAAAAGTGACATCGTATAAGTCTGTTATGCAGGAGGCAGAAAAAACTCTCCATATGATTGGAAGAGATAACCAACCAGGGGAGGACTGACAAGTGAAACAAAGTAAAGGTTGAACCTAGGTCAAAACTACAACCATCCCAAATGTAGGAAATATATATAAGTATATGTGCTTTGTTCAAGGGCGACAAACTGACTCTGTACTGCCATCAAAATGACGAAGATACATCCCGTTCCCGCTCTTTTTGTTATATTTGATTTTTTTGTCTTTTTCATATAATAAGCCTGAAAAAGAATAAAAGAATGCTATGGTACAATGGATAGAATGAGTATCAAAAATCAGATGCACTAGTTCCTGGGATTGGAACAATCCTATGCTCAATGCAAGGTGGCGAAAACTGGTAAGCGATACTCAAAGGAATGTTCGATCCATGGGTAAAAGGGTGTCAAGTTGCGATAGTGAAGTGCATGCAATGGTTAACTTGTACAGATAGACGAGGTCAAAAGTTGGCTTAAACATCGAGTTCAAATGAAGCCGGCTAAAGGCCAGGATAAACAAGTAGCCAATATGCAATGTAGTAATACAACTTAACGACACCAGGGAGCCTCTAGGGTAATAGCCAGAAAAATGATAGTGAGGAAGAAGAAGAATGAAGCTTCAATACATAAGTCATGGCGGGACTAAAGAGGACTCTCGAGCCTACATAAAATGCATCATGAGCAACAAGTGATAGCGAGGAACTAACTAGGAAGCCCATGTAAAGGAAGGCTCTACCACCAAGTCATGATTAAATAATCGGCGAGTGAAATGGGTATAACAGTCATGACCTGATGGGATCGACCCTATGGCAAGTGATCAGTATGAAGGCTAGTATGCAAGATGCAGCAGAAAGTGATTTTCCTAACCTATATGCCAGTGAAGATCATATACCTATCGTGACGAGTCAGTAATCATGGATCAAAAAATGGGAAAAATCTCAAATTCGTTAAAATGTACCTGAAAACATACCAAACTGGGCACTTCCAAGCGTCCGGGTTATGCAGCTTAAGATAGATTGAAAAAATAAGCATAACAAGTTTTTGCGAAAATTTTCAACTTTTTAGCCATAAATAGACAAATTACCTCATATTTGGTTCATTATTACATTGCTGATTTGGAGAAAAGTGCTCTGGAGCAAAAAACTTCTTTCGTCAAATCAGGAGCAACCGACCGTCGAATCGCACCGAATTTGTCAGGTAAGCTCATCAATCATCCTTGCAAATCATTTTGTCCGTTTATAAATTAAAATTTAGTGATTTTCACCATAGAAACCCTTTCTAAAAAACACGGGTTTGCGCATACGCGGGTTGATAACGATAAAGTCGCGTATACACACGACTGTGCACAAGGAAAGTCGCGTATGCGCAGGCCCAAATGAAAATGCGTGGCTAATGAAGGATTTATTGAATTTTGACAGGATGACAATCTCATGGAGAGAGCGTGAACACAGTGCAATTGATCAAGAAGTCATGCAAGATTGAGCATTGCAAAATATTCTTCGGAATTGCGGGTTGTTCAAATTTTTCAAAATGCCAAATATGAAAAGCAATGTCCGGTTGCTAGAAATGCTCGTCAATTATTGGGAACCGGAAGAGGATTGCTTTATGATAGATCAGATGCCAGTACGCATTGAAGTGGAAGACATATATTTTATCACTGGACTCTCCCGGAGGGGGGAACCAATAGAATTGCATAGGAAGCCCTTGGGGGGGCTAACCGTGGAAGATTATGTCCACGTGTACTACGTAGAGGGTTCCAAGAAAGTTGGAACTCAGATTTCAATTAAAAATTTAAGGGATTTTCACATGAAAATCCTCCTTTTCACCATTGGCAGAGTGGCAGGATCTTCCTCCCTACATCAGGCGTCCAGGACGCAAATGAGCATAGCAGTGGAATGCTTGACTCATGTGTATGATTGGTGCACAACCCTATTACTGAACATGAAGCAACAATTGACCTTAATCCACCAAGAAAAGACCAAACACTTTGGATACGGTACAATTTTGATGACATTCTTCTTCGAGAAGATACCAGCATTGAGACCCAGAGTTATCTCTACCATCAGCAGCCCGAGAGACCCAAGAATTGCCTGTTGGGCGGACATGATGAAGAGATTAGGGAGAAGTGAATTTCCCCGGACCACTTGGGATGATGAGTTCTTCCTTTGGTGGGGAGAGCAAATCATTGCTGTGGACGACTATCCCTATGCCGGGATGGACTTCCATGGAGATCCAGATCTTGTTCTTCCACCAGGCACAACATGGGGCAAAGTCGGTAAGTTTGCAAAATTTTTTGACTTATATAATTTTTTGTATTTTTTCAAATATGTATGAGAAAAGGAAAACAAACATGTTTTTGATTGGATTCATAATGACTGACAATGTAAACATGATTATGATACAGATATTGGACCAGTTCGACCTGACGGTTTCCCGCGCCACAAGCGTCGTAGGGGCGAAGTAGATACACTGGATTCAGACAGAACCCTCCAGGCTGTACAGAGGAACATGGAGGGGTTAACCCGCCAAATACCTATGGCTGCCGTGGAAGATCTACCGGAAGCCATCCAGAGACGGGTGGTAGGAATGCCCCGAGACTGGGTACGGTTATTCTGCCGAGTTGCCACTGCGATCACGTTCTATAGGAACACGACTTCTGGGCAGGGACCTCAGGAGTAGATAGATATTATGTATTAGATGACTGTATATTTTTTGAGACTGAACATGATCGGGCATAAGCCCAAATTTTGTATGACCTTATGGATCCAAATTTTGTAAAGTTTTTGAACACTCTAATGATATATATACAACGATATTTGATGTGATGTGATAAATGTATCAAAATGTATGATGTTTTTGATGATTAAATTTTATTGTATGGAATGATTGATATGCCAATCCAGTGCCTGATTAGCTAATGAGTCTGCTAACCAATTTTCAGCTAGAGGAATATGAATGAAAGTTAAAAATTGAAATAATCTTTGTAACAAATGTACCCTCAAGAACAACCGTAATAAAAATGGGTCTCGAACCCGATAAGTATTGTTCAACTACGACACCACCAGCTGAAAGTCCAAGAAAACTACCAACGAATCAACACCCAAAGATATTACCTCCGAGAGTAGATAAACAACTGCAGTGTATTCTGCTATATTATTTGAAGCAGGACCAATGCAGACCCCTCTTGATACTAACAGCTAACCGGAAGGATAATGAAGCACCCAAGCCGTGGAAGCTAAGTTCCGGGTGTGTCTACTAGCACCATCGGGGAAACCAAAATGACTCATGACATCTGACACAACCTGCCAAAGCAAATCAAAAACATCACCAACTCATCAAAGATCGAAAATCAACCAGATATGTACAAAGCAAAACTACTATATACAAAAGCAACATGCCAGGCCGAATCCTAGGCATAATACTTCTTCAAATAGAGCCCATTTCGGGGCTCCGGCAACTCGTTCCCTTCGAAATCAACCAAGGTATACGCTCCTTTCTTGAGGACTTTTTTAACGATGAAGGGGCCATACCACATAGACTTAAACTTTCCTGCCCCCAGGGCATCTTTTTCTTGGGCACAGACCAAAACAAGGTCACCTTCCAAAAAAACCATGGGTTTGACCGCCTTATCGTACTGAACTTTAACTCAGTTTTTATGTGCTTCATTCATCATGGCGGCATCCCGATGCTGCTCATCGAGATGTTCCAGATGAAGGAGCCGTTCTTCAAGACCAGAAGTGTCAGGAAGAAGTTCAACAGCTAATTTAAGAGAAGGAATCTCACATTCAATGGGAAATACGGATTCCAACCCGTGCACTAGCTGAAACGGAGTAAAGCCAGTTGCAGTTTTCACTGACGTCCTGTATGCCCAAAGTGCAGGATATAGCATAATATGCCAGTTGGATCTAGCTTTATCAATTTTCCTTTGAAGAATTGTCTTCAAGGATTTATTCACGGCTCCCACTTGCCCATTGGCTTGAGGATAATATGGAGATGAATGCTCCTACCGGAAACCCAATTTGAGAGCCAACTCAGCCATCATACTACTCTGAAAATGACTGCCATGATCAGTGACAATCTCTTTAGGAATACCAAAACGAGCAATAACTTGGTTGAAAAGAAAAAGAGTTGCAGTCTCACCATCATTCTCGAAAGTAGGCATAGCCTCGACCCACTTCGTAAAGTAGTCTACTGCTACAATAATGTACTTGTGACATTTAGCCAAAGGCAGGTTACAAGCAGTATAATCAATACCCCACTTTGTAAAGGGACCGACAGTAATGACTGGAAAAAGCGGAGCTGGATGAGCGCGCATTTTTTGAGTATAGACTTGACACAGATGACACTTTTTGACCGATTCAATACAATCCTTGAAAATTGAGGGCCAAAAGTACCCAGCATGCAAGATTTTTTGGGCTGTAGCAAGCCCAGATAAATGACCCCCACAAGCTCCACTGTGGGAATAATTCAGCACAGCCTCAGCTTCTTCGAGAGTTAAGCAGCGTCTCAGGATTGAATCAACCCCTCGACGATATAAAGCATCACCAATAATCAAATAATTCTTGGCCAAGTGACGCAACTTAGGACGCTCATCTTTCGAAAAAGTAGAGGGAAACTTCGCAGTCTGGAGATACACAATGATATCTCCATACCAAGGATCCTATGAAGAGATACGAAACAAACGTTCATCCGGAAAGGATTCATCATAGATCATCTCTTCCCCACAAGGAAACTCAGAGATCAATTCTGCAAAAACCAATGATTTCTTGGACTTGGCAGACATAAACTCAAGATCAAATTCCTGCAAAATCACAATCCATCTATTGTATTTTCCCCCAATCACTCGCCTATTGAGGACAAACTGAAATGGATTGGCTGCTGCCAAAACATAAGTTTTTTGAAGCATAATGTAATGCCAGAGTCGCTGCACAGCATGAACTGCTGCTAAAGCTAAATTTTCTATCGGAGTGTACCGGAGTTCAGGTCCTACCAAGCCTCGACTAAGGTAGTATATAACATGCTCTACAAGAGCATCATCCTCCTGAACTAGAACCATACCAATAGTAGATTCTGCTGCTGCCAGATACAAAAGGAAATCCCTGCTATAATCAGGTGGACTCAATAAAGGAGAAGAGGTCAATGCTTTTTTCAAAGCATCAAACGAGCGTTGAGCGAAGTCATCCCAAAAAAATGGAACTCCCTTCTTCAACAATCTCATAAATCCCTTTGTAACTTCAGCATAATTTACGATAAATATCCGAAGAAAATTAGACTTTCCATATAGACTTTGAAGTTGACGGATAGAGGACGGGGGAGGCAACCGAAGTATTACCTCAACCTTGAAGGGATCTATCCTAATCCCTTCCTTAGACACAATGAATCCCAATAACCGGCCGGATGTAACCGCAAAAACGCACTTTTTCGGATTCAATCTAATCTTATAGAACCGACATTGTTCAAATATTTGCCGAAGGTGAGCAGGATGATCCATCCTCTTTCGAGAATGAGCAGCTAAATCATCCAAATACGCCTCAATAATATTTTTGATGTCATGGAAGGCATATTACATGGCCCACTGAAAGGTAGCCCCAGCATTTTTAAGACCAAAAGGCATCTTCTTGTATGCAAATGTACCCCAGGGACAAATAAAGGCAGTCTTATGCTGATCTTCAGGACGGATAGTAATCTGATTATATCCGGAGAAACCGTCCATGAAGGAGAAAATCTCATTACCGGCACACTCGTCAATGATCTGATCGATAAATGGTGTGGGGTAATTATCTTTAGGACATGCTTTATTTAGGTCTCTGAAATCGATGCAAACTCAAATCGTTCCTTGCTTTTTATCTACGGGAATGGGGTTTGAAACCCATTCAGTCAAAGGAACAAGGAAAATGAATCCCGCCTTAAGGAGCTTCTCAACCTCAGCTTTGATAGCTGTTGTCTTCCTAGGATTGACCGGACGAAGTTTTTGCCTCACCGGCTTAGTGTTTTCATAAGTCTTGATCTCATGCTAGACAATAGATGGGTCTATACCAGGGATTTCCTCATAAGACCAAGCGAATACATCCCTATACTCTTTAAAGAGCTCAGTGTAAATTTGAACCTCTTCACGGGAACATTCAGCTCCGATGAAGACATTCTCAATAATATTGGGATCCCTAGAAATTTTCACCGGGATAGTACGAGAGATCACAGCCATGTTCCCTTCAGCATAAACCTATGTTGGTGCTAAAGGGTTCAAGACTGGGTGAACAGGACCATGAGACGGAGGACTTGGAAAACCCGTTTCAACTTCGCTCAAGTCAGGTAAAAAGTAAGACCGATGATGCAAGTCATCCCATGGTCTATCTATACCATTCATGGCTTCCAGGATGGCCTCTTCCAGTGGAAGAGTGGTATCAAGGCAATCCTGGGCTGAAGAAGAACTAAGTGTCCAAGCCGGAGCCACATCTCCATCCAACTCTTCCAGTGACAGAGGAGCTGGGATGGATTCTACAGAGTCAACAATAGACTGATATGCAATCTCAGCTGCAGAAATAGGAAACGCCATTCCCCCCACTTGACCTTTCGCTAATGTGGCAGTAGGGGAAGGTAAGTTCCAAGGGTCCGAAAAATAATGAGTTCTGAAGAACTCTCTTCGAAGAGGAGCCTTGGAGGATGAAATTGCATTAATATGAACCGTAGGAGGAGGAATATCGAAAGTACCCATCAAGGAAGAATACATTCCAACTCCTAAATTCTCAACAGGCACCTTAGTATTATCCAACTTTGGAACAGATGAGTCAGTAGATGCATTCGGGTCTACAGGAGGACAGTCCAGTTGATCCACTGTAACAATCCTCCCTTCGTGGGGGAAACATATAATCCGAAATAATGACGATGCAATGGCATCCATCTCATAAATCTAGTTTCTCCCCAACAGAAGGTTGTAGTCCAAGCTTGCATCCACTACCTCAACCTCTATATTGATAGTTTTTCCCCCAACACAGATGGGCAAAGCTGGGACAATACCATGGGGTCTGTGAGAATGACCATCGAACGCAGTCAGAAGAGTGGTAGATGGAACAGCTTTGGGAGATCCAATTGTCTTCCAACATGTGAGAGACATCACGCATGTGGAAGCACCCTCATCAACAACCGTTCGAAATATATTACACTTCTGGTACGATGATTTAATATGAAAATCCATGTGATGAGGAAGTCTCTTCTTAAAATTAGACATATCAAAAGTAATCATAAGAGATTTTTTTGGATCAATAGCCCCAATGGCAGTGAGCAAAGCACTGCGCTGAGCTGGACAAGACTGGAGTACCTCTAAAGCCAACATAGCACAAGGACTCTGCGCCAGATCTTCCACAATCGAGTAGTTCTGGGCAGCCCTAGCATTTGGATTAATCGTTGATCACTTAGAAGATGCTTTGGGCATCCGAGGCATAGACTCAACAGTAGGCTTGGTAATGTGAAGCAGCTCAGTAGCATCAGGAATATCCTTAGCTTTTAAAGTCTCTTCTCCACCATAATCATGGGATCTCGTAGCGATATCCGCATGAGCACTCATCATGAAAATGTTCGATGGAATTTCCCCTTCCTGGGTGCCCCCAGAGGAAGCCCCAGGATTTTGATTCGCGCCAACAACTAATTGTTGCCCTTGCGGAAAAGGGTTTGTTAACACATCCTGGGAACTATAATAACCCTGCTGGACTAACAAGCGCTGCACATCCTGAATTTTAGGGCAAATGTTTGTAATATGGTCTCCAGCACATAGCTTGCATGGAAACTTCACTTTCCTTTTCTCCTTTGGACCCTCAACAACATGCTCGTTGGTTTTATTTGCATTACCCTTCCCATTCTTGCCCTTTTTCTTATTATTTCGTCCCTTCTTCTTCCCTTCGGATTGTTGATTTCCTTTGGGATCAGAAGCTTGGACAGCATTTATGGACAAAGACTGGGAAGGTGATGACTCAGCAGGCACAGCCTGACCAGAAGGAGCAGATTACAAACACAACTGCTACAGTTGAGTAAGCAGGCTAGCTGCACCACTATTGATCGATCCAATCAGTCCGTCGCCATGAGGACCGAGCTTGGTTTTAGATAAATCTAATTTGGAGCAAGGAGCATTGGGCAGATACTTGTGAAGGACCCCAGACTGAGAATATATCAACTCTAGTTGTTGGGCCCTAAAAATGGCCTGCTCCTCGGAAAATACCCCAGAAAGGGATACATCTTTCGAAATATCTGACTGCAGGGATTTCAGAAACCATTCCAAAAGGAATTCACCTGGAATATGAGCTTTAATAAGCCTCTTCCTTCTCCTCCATTCCTGAATGTGATCAGAAATGTGGGTTGCGTCGTCCTGCTTAAAATTAGCTAGGAGTTCAGTCCCAACATCATATCGGACAGGCAACTGAAAATGGTTCAGAAATGTAACAGCCAGTTCTCCAAATGTAGCAAAACTGCCCCCAATTAGCTCAATATACCATTTGGCAGCGTTTCCAGTTAGGGTGTGTTGAAATAATCTCAACCTAATCGAATCATCGATCAGGGAGTTCGAAGAACACCATAAATGGAAAGTAGTAATGTGGTCAGCCGGATCTTCTCCATTCTTACCTTCAAACTTTGGAATGTCTGAAGGAAGTTTGGTGGGAACCGGAGGCCACCCCGGACCATAACGAATCGGATCATTAGTCAACTTCGACAGATCTGGCAAGTTTAACGTTGCCAGAAAAGGTAAGCGAGGTGGAGCCTGAGGATTCCATCCTTGAAGGGATGGATTCCCAACATTTTGAAAAGAATACCTTGGATTTGATGAGGCACCAGGTTGCCAAAAAGGACTCGTAGAAAAAGGAGAAGAACCTCCTCCCAACGCAGAGTTACCAAAGCCCAGACCAGTTCCCCCCGCTGAAGTATGAAATGAAGAGGAAAGCCCCTGATAGGGGTTCCAAGCATTAGAAAGAGGAGAAAATGTCTGATAAGCACTCGACAAAGGGAAAGAAGTATTCCCTTGGTGACCAGCGTAAAACTGATTCCCTACCCCCACTGTAGTGAATACAGGGTTCCATCCTGTAAAAGTGGTCGAATTCTGACCTCCAGACCAAGGATTGAAACTCTGGGTCTGAGAAGTAAACGGAAGGGACCCTAAAGAAGGATTGGAACTAGGAATGTGCCCAGTTCCAAAGGGAAACCCCTGAAAAGAAGCTGATCCACTAGCCATGGAAGACATGGGTGTAGATCCAGCTGCAGCAGTGGAAAAGGAAAAAGAGGGAATCCCACTAGTGGGCATTCCGAAACAGAAGGGACCAGAATGAGAAGCATGTGCTTGGGTGAAACCAGAGCCAAACACAGCAGCACTAGAAGCAATCGAAGATAAAGCAATAGTGCCCCCTCCTTCAACAGAATCAGGAGTCTGAATGCCTGCAGCACTCACAGCAGAAGCCGCGTTCCCAGTCGTGGCCATCGAAAGGTATGAATAATACGGAGGATCTTCTGGTCTCTCTGACTCAGGTCCGATGTATTGAACAATGAACGGATAATCAGGAGGAAGAGGAGATGGACCTGACCCAGGAGGTTCAGGTAATTCCTCAATTTGAAAATCTTCTTCCTGAGGAAATAAAACTCGCGAGGTGAGCAGAACGCTCCTCTTGGAACTGACACTAGAATCAGCTATGAAACCTTCAGACCCTTGTGGAGGATCTCTCTCCACTGCGTCAGATGTCACCGGGTGGTAACCACCTGCTAAATCACTCCTACGCCTTCTCGAAGAAGGCTCTGGACTCTCGAGAGATAACCCCCGGATTCTCCTCGATCGACGAGGCACTTGATCAGCCACTTTTATAGATTTTAAATTAGACTCAAAAAAAGTGAAAAGCTAGGCAAGCTAGGAGAAAAGGGCACTCACTATAAGAAAAATCCCTGAGATACAATCAAGAAAACAACCTTTAAGTATTTCCGCTCCGGGTGATGAGGATCGGACACCAAAATTTAGGAAAGCGAAATATAGGACCTCCCGAAAGCAGTCTGGGATAATTACGGCCCAGGCCTACTAGCGAAAGTAACAGAAACAGTTATGCCGACCTCCTAACGACAGCCTTTGCCGGCTCAAGCACCCAAGCTTTGCAAGGGCACCCCCCATAAGTACTGCTGAAATTGATGCGACGTCTGCCTCAGGTACCACGGGTATTCCCCCCCGCAGTCACCTGTGTGGAACCTAGGAGTGGAAACTATGGAAACCAATCCGTGTCAGAAGCCGGGCAGAACGGTCTTGAGGTCAGATTCAGCTAATCAGAGAGGGGGTATCCCTCTTCTCAGCCTTCACTTCCCCTCGCTCTTGACTCTCTGGAGGAGAGCTTTCCTGGTCCACCTAACGGAGTTGTATTTCGCTCAATTAATAAACTTCTATATTTTGTTTGAGCGGCCTTGGAGAGTTAACTCTCCACTCACCTAATCCAAGGCCCTACAACCTAGCTAGTTGGTGTATGACACTTAGAAAACTTGCTAGTTGATTTTAAATTATATCTCTTATTTTAATGGGCTGTTAAGTTAAGTCAAAGGGATGCGGAAATGAAACTTATGATGTTTTGACGCAGAAAGAAATTAATAAAAACCAAACTACATGCAAATGCAGTTATTGTCTTTCGATGAAAAGCAACTTCTACACGGGTTCTACGAGATTAAAAATTGTATTTTTCTTTTCAGATAGCAAACTCACACTCACAAAAACTATGAAAATGACTAAATGTTTAAATGCACCTGATGCAAATCACTACAAGCATGCAAATCCTAAGATGCAAAATCTCCTAAAGCAGAGTGAAATTTCCCAAAAGTCCTTCAGTTTTATCTCTTTTTGGTTGTCCAGAAATCTAGTTCCCAAAATCAAGAACTCTTAATACGAAGACACCAAAAACGCTTGAAAATCAAGAGGAAGAAATTAATGGCAACTCCTTTCCAAAATCAAGGCAAAATCCAAAGGCAAGAAACCTCAAAAAAGCTTCAAAAGGTACAAAGAAACGAAAACAAAAATGCAAAAACAAAAGCAAACAACAAAGAAAATTTTTTTTTGAGCTTTTGAGTTTTATAAGGGAAGAGTTTGAAAAGACCAACCAAAACTATAAAATCCCAAGCCAAACAACACTGAATTTCAAGCAAAAACTTCAAAAATGCTCCAAATCTTATAGGGCTAACTAGTAGCAAGATCAATATGAGCAAAAGAAGACAATAAAACTCAGCCACTCAGCCTAGAAGAATAGTGCAACCTTGCCGCAAACAAAAACTTCAAAGAACCAAGAAAGACTCTTCAAAAGTTGCAACAAGACCTAGCCGACTGAACTCAAGAAAACCAACCAAGAAACGGGCAAAAATCGTAGTGCAAAGCAAAACACAAAGATAGGAAAGAGTAAATGAGCAGGAGCTCTCTATTTTGATAAAGCAGAACAACCAAGAATGCCCAGAAAGAGATCTTGGTACTCGAACTAGAGATGCCAGCACAAGAAACAACACTTTGCCAAAAAGACTAGTTTTCAATCAAACAAGAGAGAGAAAATACCAAATACCACTTTCTTCACAATCCAGAGGGTACAAAGACACTGCAGGAATAGGTCTCCACAGACAGAAAGGACTAAAAAGTCAAGAAATCCAAAATTTCAAAATCTGCCTAGGTATACGCAACTTCACAGTTTAGCAACAAGCGTGCATACGCGACTGTGCTAAAGGAAACACACGTATACGCGACTCCCTTTAACAAAAAATGCGTGTATACACGAATGCGTGCAGACAAACCCGCGTATATAAAGGTAGATAATGAAAAACAAAAAGGATCAAGCCTGGATAAGAAACCAGGACTTCAGTATGACTGAGAAAGAGTAAACTGGACTGGAAATAGAAGTTAAAACTATTGGAAACCTATCAAACAGCTGAAACCACCCAACAGGGGAATCACAAGAATGAGATCCCCAGCGGAGTCGCCGGTTCTGTTTCAGGGAAAATCACCCTAGAGGTTTGTTGGGTTACAACCTCCACAGAGCAGGGCATGCTACTCAAGAAGGACTCACACAACCATACATGTTCATGAAAAACTAAATAGAGTAGACAGAGAAGTTACCCGTAGGTCCTACACATTTGAGTTGCATCCCAAGGGTCCAAACCCCTCAAAGAACCTTCTTCCTTCTTAACCTGAAAGACAAGAAGAAACAAGCACGAAGAACTGGTTGTACAGCATATATCTACTCTAAATGTTAGTGAAATCCATAAGAAGCATTAGATAAACCATCATTAATGCTTAAATAACAATATTATCATATATGCAAGCAGACACTAACACGTATATTTCGGGAACAAGATGGTACTTCTGTATTATAAATAACATGTACAAAAATAACGAGTGGAGAGATCACCTGAATCCTTCCACGATCTTCTAGCAGACTGTCGTCCGGATCCGTCCCGCCCTTGCCTCACTAAGATTCCTTCCAAACTGGTGCATACGAGATGACATATAGGAAGATGAGCATCTCCAGGAAACAAGGGTTTCCAATGAATCGGGAGTGTAGGAGGCACGGAATTCAGACTTGAATTAGGGAATACCAATAGAGTATAATATCAATAATTACTCTCTCTTAGGCCATGCACATGAGGGGCTTTTATACTTCTCGAAGTAGTTTAAAGCCAGCTTGAACACATGTGTCGTGGCTGTCTCACCGTGAGTAACCATCAACCCACTTCGATAAAAATAGGGAATTTTATATATTTTTTAATGATTTTAACACATGAGTGCACATGTGATTTGCTATATATGCTGGAAAAGTCCGGGCATAACCGCGTATGTGATTTTAACACCTGCTTTTTGTTGAATTTTATCCAAGTCTCAGAGAATGCGGGTGCTCAAAGCCACAAAAGCAAATCAAGAATCATATGAAGGTGAGAAATGACATGATAACAAGAGTAACCTATCTGAACGAAAACTAGTGCAACTCAAGGTCAGGATGAGCCAAAGGAGGAGGAACAGAGGTCATGCTTCTCTATTATTAAAGGACAAAGTGAGCAATGATAGCCTTGAAACAACTTGAATAAATTTTTTGTACAAAAATAGTAAGGTTGAAACTTGAAACCAAACTAATGAATCCTCAGTGTCCTGGAGATTCTGCAATTTCAGAGGAAGAAAAATTCAATAGCAGTTCTGAAATGAAAGGACAGGTCTCTTTACCTTTTCAGATTGGGGGTGATACTTCCAAGAAAGTTTAACAAGTGGGCAGCAAAAGAAAGACATCTAATATGAGACATCCAGCCCGAAAGAAGGTGGAAGCATACATCAAGGAAAGTAAATTGAGAAACAGTCATGGCGATGGAAGGAACAAAGAAGACAGGTACAAGAAGAGGGAATATAGGAAGGACAGATACAAGGATGATAATGGAAAACCTGAGAAGTATACGATTTTATCAAATGTGCACTATAAAGTAGTGAGCACCATGATAGTAGTAAACATTTCAAAGATGAATCTAAGCGCCAGGTTCACTACAAGGAAAAAATCCATGTTGATTCGGATACTTCTCTTGGTTTTCATGTTGGCACTGCTTTTAAACCTTAGTCTGTTTGTGACGAAGTGTTGGCTACCAATGATTCATTGGCAATGAGTGTTTCTACACTAGATTTCTATAGCAGTAAAAATATTTCGAATCTATCTATTTCTCTATCACAAGAAATTTCTGACCCTACTAAAGACATTTATACTGGAAGTAAAATGGATAGGTAGGAAACTAGTGATCCAAAAAGTGATCCAAAACGTAATAGTTTATGACATCAAAGTAAAAATTTCAAACATAACATTGACAATACTGGAAAAGCTTAATGAATTTTAAAAAATCATAACTTCTGAGCCTTCAATGTCTCAAGATTTTTCATCGATCTAGTTGTAAGAAACATAAAACCCATACAATGAAGTAAAATACGGAACCTCTATTTTGTGAAATTCTGGAAAAGGTCGACAAAGTGAAAAAAGTCATAAATTTTTTATAAGTAAAATTTCAAACCTCTGTTTTGTCAAAATCTGGAAAAGGTTATATTTTGTATGTTATGCTTTATGACATCGTACATATTCAATGAGTCAAACTTGAAACCTCTGTTACGTCAAATTCTGGAAAAGGTTAATGAAGCGAAATAATTTAGTTGGTTGTTTACAATTTTGGTAAAAATCAAAATGTCTGAGCTTTCAATTTCTGAAGATTTTTCCTCGATTTAAAAAAAAAAAAAACATAATACCCATTCAGTAATATTCCAAACCTATGTTTTGTCAAATTCAGAGCAAAGGTTATAGTTTATGATAAAAACACACTCCATAAAGTAAAATTTCGCAAATCTCATTTGTCAACTTCTGGAAAAGGTATCGTTCATGAGCCTTCAGGGTTTATAGAACCTCACAAATATTTTCTTAGTTCATCCATGAATTTGGCAACTACAGGAAACATCTCAAGAATGACGTAAAAAGAATAAAAAATCAGCAAATCAGCCAAAGCTCTTCCAAAATACACAGTTATTCACAATCCAAACACCACAATCAAACAATGTTTGACATCCCTGCTCTGTATTATTGTATGTTCCACATTCGCAAGATAGAAACTGATATGCATAACCACAAATAAATCTCCTAAAACCACTTAAAAAAAAGGATATGCTGTGTTAGTTTTCCCACGCAACGAACTTGTTATTAATAGAAATAACGTATGTAAAGGCCCGCCCAATATTGTGAAATGTCGATACCCAGCATCAGCAACAGAGTCCCCAGACGCAGGAGATAAGCTTACAGCATCTTTTCCATTTCGAAAGCCCGTAGCCGTTGTTCCTGTTTCAAATCCAGAGAAACTGAGCATGTAGGCTATGGCTGTAGCGAGTGTTATATACAAACTATGGAAGGCCCTAACGAAGTCCGGACCAGAGAGAGTCGGACAGGCCCTAACAGACCATGATGGAATTCCTATGACTGTATTTTTCTGACTCGGTCTCACTCAGCCAACAAGAACTTAGAAGATCGCTTTGTGCCCAGCCACCTCTCTGAACCATTGAAAAAATGGGGCGAATGCCATGGAAATCTGGAAAATCGGTTGAAAAAATGGGACGAATGCCATGGAAATCTGGAAAATGGGGGGCGAATTTCATGTTTCCAGTTTTGTGCGCCCTTTTTTTGGTGGCTAATAATAAATAATTAATTATTTTTAAAATATTTTTTGGGCTAACTTTATTAAACTATAAAAATTGGGTTTTATGTGGCAATCACCTAATAAAATAAAATCCCTTAAAATTTGCCTTGGGCTAAATTGCCCTTGGGCTAAAAATTCGCCCCTAAAATTTTCCCCGCCATTAGCCATTCAACCAACAATCAAATTAACTGAGTTGACTAGGTACGAGTCAACTTAGACTAATCTTCAAAACTATGCTTTGCACTATCCCATATTTATCACACCAATGCTACACAACATTGTGCATTTGCACCTAACTCTCAATAATTCTTTTCCAAGAAAAATCTATAATAAGAAAAATATTTTACTATATTCTAAAAGGTGTAGATGTCGAAATCATGCCACAAAGTGAAAGGAAATAAAATATCTTTCCTCAAACCACCAAATATATAAAGAAAACAATAACAATTATAATAATATAACTAGATCTATCGATCTATCGATCTATGCATGATATGAGAACCATAAGCATTCAAGAGACTAATTTCAAACTCAACAACATCCTCTAAACAAGCAACAAACAAACCACTAAAATTTTCAAAGATATCAAGGCTAGACATTAACACAATTTCATGTACTTGAATAAGCCCATTGTTGCTTAGCGTTAGACTTCTTAAATTAGTTCTTTATCATTTAATACTAGGACACATAAAAATCCTGTTACAAAAAACATAAACTCTCATAGACCAATCGTCCCATTGCCTATAGATCTTTGCTAGGGAAGAAATGATGCAAATACTAGTATAGATTCTCTGTAACTCTAGATCTATTAAGCAACAAAAGGGATAAATATCAAATAACTTCTCAGGCTTAAAAAATATACGGTCAAGTGGATCTATGCTAGTTTATATATATTTGTAACATTAAACATCGAATATGAAATGCTTTCCATGTTATTTTATCAGTGTCCATGTCTATTACAATGGTGTCTCTGCCACCCAAGCTTTAATGCACCTCACTTTCTGTCGGTACAACTAGAGATCTAAAATGTAGTTAGTTTTATTATTGTTTAATACTTTTAGGATAGAATTAAATCCAACATTAAATATGTGATAAATTTATGCTCCCTACAAACCCTAAGACTTTGATTAATATATCTAGAACATAGAACTTTTACAACATATGTTTCCACGAAATAAATTAATTACTCTATTGAAAAAATTTTAATTTTGAAAATCATAATTTCATTCTATTTTATGAGAAATCTATTTTGATATTTACGGTTTGCCAGAATGCACAGCTCTGTTCAATGCAGTGCACATCCTTTCACAAAACCTTGTCCACGGCTTATCCCTTTGCCAACCGCTGGCAGTAAGTTGCAACTCATTTCTTCTTTTGTAATCTGCTCCAAAGCTACCATGGCAGAATGATACCAATCACTGCAACAATTTTTAAAACTGCCTAATATTGCAATTAAACCTCTTTCCAAAAAGAAATCTCAGAAAAGGAAAAAAAAAACATTCAATGAAGTGAAATACGGTAGCTTGTTTTGTTAAATTTTGGAAAAAAATGGTTTTTACTCGGTTTGGTGTTGTTTTTAGTGTGACTTTTTGAAGTTTCAGGTGCTGGAATCTGATGAAAAATTTTGAGGTAAAATCTTGGTTTTTGTTATTCATGTTAGCCCCCCTATGAAATTTTTTTTGACAAGCAAATAGGGGTCTAAAAATGTTGTTGAGCCTTCAAGGAATGCATTTCCCCTGAAAACACATCATCCTTGAAGCCTCTTTGTGCCTTTTCCCTTTGATAAGTTCCCCTCCGCTCATTCCTATTATAAAGCCTCTCTGTTTGTGAAGAAATGCCCAAAATGCCTCCTCCCCTTCTTATTCCATTTCCCTTGGTCCCCCTTTTTATTTCCCTTTTGTACCTCCCTAATCCTCCCAGATCCCCTTTATATTCTTCCTCTACCCTTTGCTTAGCCAAATTTCCCCTTTTTCCCTCTATCGTTACTCTTCCCTGGCCTTAAAATGCATCAAAATGGGCCAAAACCCGCTTTCCGACCTTGTAATAAGGCTTAGCCCCTTCCGTTTCGCCCTTAGCCCCTTTTCTTCCATACGCCAGCACCCTGGAACCAAGTTTTAAACCCTTTGATGCCTAGCGCAAAGCGCAGATATTAGATTTTAGTTTTTATTTAAAACGCCCATCGCACTTTTCATTTTTGCGATCTGCGCTCATCGCACTTTCCAACTTTGCGATCTGCGCTCAATCCCAGTCGCATCCATCGCAAAGCGCAGAGCGCAGATTTCTGTTTAGTGCCACTCTCCGCCGTCGCATTTTCCGCCTTTGTGATTTGCAATCCGGACCCCCGGGTCCCACATCCACGGCTCCCCTCATTGCATTTTATTCATTTCCTTTGTATTTCCTCCGTTAGTTAAACCTTTGCATTTTACATTAAAGTTTAATGAATCGCCCTCCGCCATGACTGGGTCCCACCATTTCGAATGCATTTCATGTGTTTGACCTTTCCCCTTTGTAGCTCGGCCAACGGTTAAACCTTAGTGCTTAGCACTAAAGGCATTCTCCGCCATTGTTCCATGTGTTCATCGTTTCCGCAGTCGCCACCGCCTTTCCACCACGGGTCTCCAAACCATTTCTCCACCACCACTATCCGAGTTTGTAACAATTGTATTTGACTATTCAGTTAGCACAGGGAGGCCAGTTCAGCGGCCAAACGAGACAGCAGAGACGGATTTGAGGGATTCAAGCCAGTTAATTGAAGATTAACAATTATAATCCTGTATTCAAAGGAAAAGGCACAGTTTCAAGATCCAATCACATTGTTAAAGTCTTATCTGTGTTTAATATCAGCAGGGTACTCTTCTTTGGACGTACACCTTCCTACAAGAAATCTCCATGCCTCCTCGAGCCCTAAACGATTAATTGCACTGACTGAAGCTCATTTAAGACAGTCAGGCAGCAGTTATGGAGGTATGGAGCGGCCTTGCAGATTTTCCACCCAGTTCATTTATTTCAGAGGGCAGTGCAGAGTTCCAGACCACCGTAAGGACTTAAAGAACATATCAGAGGTCGATCTCGACCTAACAAAGGTTTCCAAATAGTCTACAGAGTACAGCACGAAGCCATTAAGCATTATGGGCGTGAACACTTCCACTGTCCTGTCTTAATGAGATAAATTTAATGTTCATCTACTTCTGTTTCACTCTTCTCCTATAAGATCCCCCGAGAACATATTGTAAGGGTTGTTGTTGGCTATTGTCGTTGCTGTTAGAGGGATTCAGTTTGACTGTTAGAACAGTCTTGGGAGGGAGTTGCAGAGTAGCTTGTATGTAATAGGCTGGGAGGAGAAGTCTGGACTGTATTAGCCATTGAGCTTATTGTACATGACTGGTTTTGCATCAATTAATCAAAGCACATTTCACAGGATCCTGGTCTATTACTATTGATGATGTTATTCTTACTTCGTTTATTACATTTTCACATTGTTTCATGTTCTTCAGGCTCGCATCAGAATTTTGGCATAAGATTCACCCTTATTAGGTGCCTTATGTTGCTGCTCTCCTAGCCCTTAATGTTTTCTACTCAATGTGTTATCAAAGAAAGGTTCTCAGTTAATTTAACCAGTGTAGTGGATGTTATTGCCTGCTCTCTGATGTATGAATTGAATGAAGTTGTTCTTAGATGTTTCTTTGTAATCTTATCTCTATTTTCCCTTGGAGTTGCTAAAGCAAACCTGGAGTTAAATGACCTCTGGTCCGATCTATAAGCTGCCCCTTTTTCCACCTTTGAGAGCTGCCTTTGAGTATGTCCAAGCAGGTCTGGAGTTAAATGACCTCTGACCTGATCTATAGACAGAAAATTGGTTGTCTTTCCTTCTTCCACTTTCTCTCCTTAATGTTCCATTCCACCATATGCCTAAAAGATCCTTTAGTGTAGATAACTTTCCCTTTGAATGCCTTGGCTAGTGGATGCAAGTAATTTCCTTTCATGACTCCATAGCCCAATGGATGGCACTATCTTGGCCTATCCTCTTTGCTGAAGCCTCCTGCTGTTTTTTTCCCTTTCTTCCATTACTTTCTCAGCCTATGATCTCCTAACCAACCCAGCAACCCTTCAACCAAATCATTTTAAAACCCCCTTTGTGCTTCATAACTAGCCTAAAATCTCATTTTGAGCTTCAAAGATATATCATTCTTAGCTCTATTTGGAGAGATCCCTCTCCGGGTCTAGGAGGGCTAGATCCTAGGGCCTAAAAGTGGTTCTGATGTTGTCTCATCTTTTGGTCTTGCCAATCTAGCCAAAAAATGGGAACCCAGACATAACGGCGACTCCGCTGGGGAATTGAGTGCATTTCACCTTAAAAATTCTTAGGCACTCAAAAGACCCAAGATCTCTGGTTAGATTGGCATTCACATTGCTGATGGTGGACAACAGCCTGCTTCAAACAGTCAAATTCATCCACTCGGCGACTCCACACTCCCTATGATACAAAGACCAAATGACTCCATTGGTGAAGGACACTGAACTCGTTGAGAAGAAGCAGTAGCCTTCTTTGCATAAACATGAATCCAAACATGGACCGGGACGCAAAGTATGATGCTTTGTGCGATCAGTTAATCGAATTAACAGAAACGTTTGGTGAAATGCTGAAGATGCACATGGCTAATATGAATACAGATGATGACTATTTCGAACAGAATATGCATATTCCAGAGCAAGAACAAACTCAAGACCAAGAAGATGAGCAGGACATGTATGATACTCAAGAATCTGTAGAAGATGAAGAGGAAAGTGATCACGAACTGTCTGATTGCTTTCCCGCATCTTGTGTTACGATGACTAGAGAAGATCAGGACCTAATAGCAGAAGCTAATAGGGAACGCTGCCTCGAGGAAACAAGGGACCACGCAGAAGAGGCAGAATCTAATGAGGGAGAAGAGGCTCAAGGTAATATCCAACCTCCAAATCAGCTAATACAAGAGGAAGAGGACTGTTGTTCTTTTGTCCATGATGAAAGGGAAACCCCTCTTCTGACAGAAGAAGAGATTGATCAGATATTAAACCAGCAGTCCACCCCAGAAATCTTCTATAGAACACACACTCTTGCTCACTCATCTTATGGGTTTGATGATTTAGATTCAGAAGACTCCTCTATAGATCAGAATGAAGAAAGACCTGCTGAGAATCCGATAAGTTTGAAGGGTGACATTACTTATAGTGATGATTTTCCTTTTTATGATCTGTTTGATGATGATTGCTTTCAAAGAGAAGCTGAGCTTGCAAGGCCATCATCCTTACATTCTTGGAAGGAATATTAGGACCAACAACTCCGAAGAAGTAATGAAACCAGTCAGCCTATCTATGATACTAATGGGGAGAGCTGTGATAGTATAATAGCAGATGAAGATTCTTTGAATCTTCATTCTGCTTTACCACAGGTCATCAGTGAGACTGGTAACCAGCAGTTTTCTTTTTCAGAGGATGAGGAGTTAAGAAAAGGAGAGATTCTCGAGAAGAATGAAAGCAAAGAGCCTTCTCTTGAAAAAGTGGAAGCAAAGGAATACACCCCTGCCCAAGAATACATTGATCTCTTCACTGAGCTCAGCACATCAGAGCAGAATGTATCAGAGCTCCAAGAGGACAGCACTGCCATATATGATGAGTCCTCCAGTTCAGAAAGTGAAGCAGATGAGGGAGATTCTCTTTCCCAAGAGAGTCTCATTCTTGATCCAGCGGAAGAAGAAGAGATCCTGGTCGAAGCCAGCCTTTCAAAAATTTATAGCCAGGTATCTTTTCATGATCCTTTTGCACATTTCCTGCATACATTTGAAGAAGGATCAAAGGTATTTTTGAGCAGCATGTTGCAAACAGAAGGAAAAATTTTCAAAGCTACTGTCATTGAACAAGAGGAGTGGGAGCTGCCCTGCCTATCCAGCATGCTCAAGGAATTGAGCAAGAAGGACCAACCATGGGATCATTTGATGGACTGGTTACATTGGAAGACAATGTTTGTAAGCTAGACTTGTAAATATTTCAGTAGAGTAGGGTAGGTAGAAAAAGCTCAATAAAGCTCAGTCTATGAGCATGTAGTTAGTTGTTTTCTATCTTAGAATGTAGGAGAAGAAACCTGTTGGACATTTTAATCCCAACAGATAGTAGAATAGGTAGAGAAACATATAAGGCCAATAGTCTAATCTAGTCTCATGGAGTAATAAGGGTAGAAGTAGAATAGGTTTTTTTTCCTGTTTGTAAAAATAAATTATGTGAAGGGTCTGCAAGTCCAAGTGCACCCAGAAGAAAAAATGTTAGGACTATGGTGTGGGTAGGTAGTTGTATAGGGGAATTTTACTGCTGATATGTTGTCTTCATATTTTGTGGCAGCTGATCTAAAGAAAGAAAGGATGGTTCAAGCAGCAGGCATCTGGCCTACACCAAGAGATCAATTTCTGAATTATTGACTCCTTCAAGAAGAAGCCATCCCCATGTGGAGCCACTCTTAGCCCCCCTATGAAATTTTTTTTGACAAGCAAATAGGGGGCTAAAAATGTTGTTGAGCCTTCAAGGAATGCATTTCCCCTGAAAACACATCATCCTTGAAGCCTCTTTGTGCCTTTTCCCTTTGATAAGTTCCCCTCTGCTAATTCCTATTATAAAGCCTCTATGTTTGTGAAGAAATGCCCAAAAGGCCTCCTCCCCTTCTTATTCCATTTCCCTTGGTCCCCCCTTTTTATTTCCCTTTTGTACCTCCCCAATCCTCCTAGATCCCCTTTATATTCTTCCTGTACCCTTTGCTTAGCCAAATTTCCCCTTTTTCCCTCTATCGTTACTCTTCCCTGGCCTTAAAATGCATCAAAATGGGCCAAAACCCACTTTCCGACCTTGTAATAAGGCTTAGCCCCTTCTGCTGCGCCCTTAGCCCCTTTTCTTCCATACGCCCGCACCCTGGAACCAAGTTTTAAACCCTTTGACGGCTAGCACAAAGCGCATATCGCAGATTTCAGTTTTTATTTAAAACGCCCATCGCATTTTTCATTTTTGCGATCTGCGCTCATCGCACTTTCCAACTTTGCGATCTGCGCTCAATCCCAGTCGCATCCATCGCAAAGCGCAGAGCACAGATTTCTGTTTAGTGCCACTCTCCGCCGTCGCATTTTCCACCTTTGCGATTTGCGATCCAGACCCCTGGGTCCCACATCCACGGCTCCCATCATTGCATTTTATTCATTTCCTTTGTATTTCCTCCGTTAGTTAAACCTTTGCATTTTACATTAAACTTTAATGAATCGCCCTCCACCATGACTGGGTCCCAACATTTCGAATGCATTTCATGTGTTTGACCTTTCCCCTTTGTAGCTTGGCCAACGGTTAAACCTTAGTGTTTAGCACTAAAGGCATTCTCCGCCATTGTTCCATGTGTTCGCCGTTTTCGCAGTCGCCACCGCCTTTCCACCACGGGTCTCCAAAGCATTTCTCCACCACCACTGCCCGAGTTTGTAACAGTTTTATTTGACTGTTCAGTTAGCAGAGGGAGGCTAGTTCAGCGGCCAAACAAGACAGCAGAGACGGATTTGAGGGATTCAAGCCAGTTAATTGAAGATTAACAATTATAATCCTGTATTCAAAGGAAAAGGCACAGTTTCAAGATCCAAGCACATTGTTAAAGTCTTATCTATGTTTAATATCAGCAGGGTACTCTTCTTCGGACGTACACCTTCCTACAAGAAATCTCCATGCCTCCTCGAGCCCTAAACGATTAATTGCACTGACTGAAGCTCATTTAAGATAGTCAGGCAGCAGTTATGGAGGTATGGAGCGGCCTTGCATATTTTCCACCCAGTTCATTTATTTCAGAGGGCAGTGCAGAGTTCCAGACCGCCGTAAGGACTTAAAGAACATATCAGAGTTCGATCTCGACCTGACAAAGGTTTCCAAATAGTCTACAGAGTACAGCACGAAGCCATTAAGCATTATGGGCATGAACACTTCCGATGTCCTGTCTTAATGAGATCAATTTAATGTTCATCTACTTCTGTTTCTCTCTTCTCCTATAAGATCCCCCGAGAACATATTGTAAGGGATGTTGTTGGCTACTGTCGTTGCTGTTAGAGGGATTCAGTTTGACTGTTAGAACAGTCTTGGGAGGGAGTTCCAGAGTAGCTTGTATGTAATAGGCTGGGAGGAGAATTCTGGACTGTATTAGCCATTGAGCTTATTGTACATGACTGGTTTTGCATCAATTAATCAAAGCACATTTCACAGGATCCTGGTCTATTACTCTTGATGATGTTCTTCTTACTTCGTTTATTGCATTTTCACATTGTTTCATGTTCTTCAGGCTCGCATCAGAAGTTTGGCATAAGATTCACCCTTGTTAGGTGCCTTATGTTGCTGCTCTCCCAGCCCTTAATGTTTTCTACTCAATGTGTTATCTAAGAAAGGTTCTCAGTTAATTTAACTAGTGTAGTGGATGTTATTTCCTACTCTCTGATGTATGAATTGAATAAAGCTGTTCTTAGATGTTTCTTTGTAATATTATCTCTGTTTTCCCTTGGAGTTGCTAAAGCAGACCTGGAGTTAAATGACCTCTGGTCCGATCTATAAGCTGCCCCTTTGTCCACCTTTGAGAGCTTCCTTTGAGTACGTCCAAGCAGGTCTGGAGTTAAATGACCTTTGACCTGATCTATAGACAGACAATTGGTTGGCTTTCCTTCTTCCACTTTCTCTCCTTAATGTTCCATTCCACCATCTGCCTAAAAGATCCTTTAGTGTAGATAACTTGCCCTTTGAATTCCTTGGCTAGTGGATGCAAGTAATTTCCTTTCATGACTCCATAGCCCAATGGATGGCACTATCTTGGCCTATCCTCTTTGTTGAAGCCTCCTGCTGTTTTGTTCCCTTTCTTCCATTACTTTCTCAGCCTATGATCTCCTAACCAACCCAGCAACCCTTCAACCAACTCATTTTAAAACCCCCTTTGTGCTTCATAACTAGCCTAACATCTCATTTTGAGCTTCAAAGACATATCATCCTTAGCTCTATTTGGAGAGATCCCTCCCTAGGTCCAAGAGGGCTAGATTCTAGGGCCTAAAAGTGGTTCTGATGTTGTCTCATCTTTTGGTCTTGCCAATCTGGCCAAAACATGGGAACCCCAACAATTCAAACTGGTTTGTTGACTCTATATATGGATTCAGCACCCTCAAAAACCTCTAGAGCACTTCGATTGTGCAAAGTTAACAATCAAACTTATGTTTTCAATAAATTCCTGCCGGTGTCTAACCCTCCGATTTCAAAAGATTTTTAATCAATCCAACTATCAGAAAACATAAAACCGCATTTAATGAAGTAAAATTTCAAACTCTTGTTTTCTCAGATTCTAGAAAACGTAATAGTTTACGACATCAAAGTAAAAATTTCAAACATAACATTGACAATACTGGAAAAGCTTAATGAATTGAAAAAAAATCATAATTTCTGAGCCTTCAATGTCTCAATATTTTTCATCGATCCAGTTGTAAAAAACATAAAACCCATACAATGAAGTGAAATCCGGAACCTCTGTTTTGTGAAATTCTGGAAAAGGTTGACGAAGTGAAAAAAGTCATAAATTTTTTATAAGTAAAATTTCAAACCTCTGTTTTGTCAAAATCTGGAAAAGGTTATATTTTGTATGTTATGCTTTATGACATCGTACACATTCAATGAGTCAAACTTGAAACCTCTGTTACGTCAAATTCTGGAAAAGTTTAATGAAGCGAAATAATTTAGTTGGTTGTTTACAAATTTTGGTAAAAATCACAATGTCTGAGCTTTCAATTTCTGAAGATTTTTCCTCGATTTAAAAAAAAAAACATAATACCCATTCAGTAAAATTCCAAACCTCTGTTTTGTCAAATTCAGAGCAAAGGTTATAGTTTATGATAATAACACACTCCATAAAGTAAAATTTCACAAATCTCATTTGTCAACTTCTGGAAAAGGTATCGTTCATGAGCCTTCAGGGTTTATAGAACCTCACAAATATTTTCTTAGTTCATCCATGAATATGGAAAATACAGGAAACATCTCAAGAATGACGTAAAAAGAATAAAAAATCAGCAAATCAGCCAAAGCTCTTTCAAAATACATAGTTATTCACAATCCAAACACCACAATCAAAATTTTTTTGACATCCCTGCTCTGTATTACTGTATGTTCCACATTCGCAAGATAGAAACTGATATGCATAACCACAAATAAATCTCCTAAAACCACTTTAAAAAAATGGATATGCTGTGTTAGTTTTCCCATGCAACGAACCTGCTATTAATAGAAATTTTCAAACTTAGAGACCAATTAAGCCAACTGCACTGCTTAATATGTTCAATGCATATCACACAAACATTTAAAAGAGAGATTTCTAAGCTATCACTTGAAATTGGATGCCTTTCTATCTAGAGCAAAAAAAGAGATTGAACAAGGATCTTGTTGGATTGTGGGTAACACTGAGATCTCCCAATAGCTTAAGGACAAGAGTCATAAGTCAGCTCCTTATCACATTGTTCTGTATGCTTTCAATACATATATATATATATATATATATATATATATATATATACGCTTGTAACAACGATAAGGACTTGGCCTCTTCTTCGATACACAAAATAGGGTTACTTTATTTTACTTATATGGATGACATAGGATGAGTACTGATAGTCTTTTATAGGATACATTTCATGTCTTGCATACAAGATCTCGATTTCCTTAAATTATGGAGGGCTTTCGAACTGTCGTTTAAAAATTTTCGTCTTCCTTACAAACATGTGGAATGAGAAGTCCACCACCTTTCTTCTTTTATAGCCTGAAGATCAAGAAATCACAGACCAGGTGAACTATACTAGTCGGTCAAATTGACAGAGTGTGATTGTATATAGTTGTGCGTTATGTGTAAAATATCAAAGTATAATATGGTGATGATTCACTGCTTCTCGGTTGACAACTTTTAGTTACCATAACTGTCATATTTTTAGTTTTGATCAAACATTCAGATTACCAGAAAATCAATCATATTGCATATCTTGTTTGTTGGGAAAAATACTGAGAGGGGGGGGGGGTTGGGTGAATCAGTATTTAGGGCAAACTAAAACATTTTACTTTTTCATGCTCTAAAACCCATACGCTACTTTCCTTTAGTAAACTTGCGTATACACGCGGATATCCTTCTTACAACTCGCGTATTAGCAGAGATCTAAATATGCAGATATTTATTAACTTATTTCTTTGCAATATTCATTCATCTGATGTTAAGTTATCAGTAAACATGTGCAGGAACAATAGAATAAACCATCACACAAAGCATCGCACATGAACACCAGGATTTTTAGGTGGAAACCCAAGTCGGGAGAAAACCACCGCTGCAGTTGCTCAGCCTTCAATATTTTATTATAGATAAAACATCTTACAACATATGTGCTGGTGCAGACTCTACCAGCACGCAGGCACCCACCTACGCTTGTTTACCAGCCTCTCCTGGAAGGGAGCTCCAACCCCCTGACTCGTTTACCAGCCTCTCCTGGAAGGGAGCTACGACCCCCTGATCTCGTTTACCAGCCTCTCCTGGAAGGGAGCTACGACCCCCTGACTGAAGGCTACAACCCTCAGCACCTTTATGGACCACGTTTCATCAATTTTCACACTGGATCCAAAGCTTCCTTTAGGACACAACTTGCAGGCCACGTTTCATCATATTTTCAGACTGGACCCACTCCATACTTTTAAGCACAGTCAAACATGAAACTGATACATATAACTCACTGACAGATATCTGTAAACCATCAGAACAGATCAAACTTTTCTTACCACAGACTTCAGCAAACCCTAGTTTGCATACGCGCTTTCCTTTCACTGATGTCGCGTATATACGTGCTTTCGTTCACATAAACCAGCATATACTTCTGTACATATTACAGAGCTAATTTCATTGCGCATACGCGCTTTCTCTTCAGCGAAGACGCGTATATACGCGCTTCCTCTGCGGCGAACTAGCGTATGGTTCTTCAGACATTTAGGTCATTGCAATTCTTCAGAACAGATACATCACACAGATTTTACCCTTTACTTCAGACAGATGTTCGCCTCATCTCAGATCTGATCCTTCCATAAACAGATCTACATTTCAGATCTAGATACCCTTCTTCATCATTTTATTCATTGGTGCATCATGCATTCAGATCTATCATTCAACTGTAACCCTTTCCATTCAGATATACTTCAGAGAGAAGTATTCATTCAAGCTCAGACATCTTGCACCCACGCTCATGATTTGCACAATGAATTTCTTCTTCTTATATAGGTTTACCCTTTTTCAATACCATGAGCCAAAACCACATTACTTCCGATGGTATTCCTGGACGGGGTCATTTAGACGAATCATTACCCAATACAATGGGTCAATACCATGGTGGTTACCCCTGGTTTTGCACTTTTTGAGCGCTTTTTCCCATACGCGACTTGGCACGTACTTAACCGCGTGCATACGCAACTTCTCCTAGACAAATCCGCGTATTCCTTGAAACATACTCTTTTCATCATGGATCTAGCACATATTGAATTCCTTTCTTCATTACCTTCTGTACTCTCTGTAGATACATCATATTTACATCTTTAAACAGGTTCATCAAGACATATTCTATCAAGCACAACTCCATCAGGTGGGTTGCCATTCAAGGACAACACTCTATCAAGTGGGTACTCAGCATCATATTGTCAACACACATCATATCACATCAGATTTACATCATTTACCAAGTCCATCAAGTCAAGAATAACTTCATCAGGTGTATTGCCATCAAGGGCAACACATGCCAACAATCTCCCCCTTTGCACTTGATGGCAACCCCGATGGTGTTTGATCACCACAACAGATAGGTACATTAAGAATACAATGACACCATGTCACTCTCCCCATTCTTTGACACCATTCTTTCTCTTCATTCAAACACCATGTCACTCTCCCCCTTTGACATCAAGGGCAAAGGGCGGATCAAAACCAACAAACTCTCCCTCTTTTCTCCTCATGTAGAAGAAGTGTTCTGCAGATCTAATGTATACTGAAGTGACCAAGCTCCCCCTGAGTTCATGCTGAATCTTCAAACATATTTTTCAATGAAGTACATGACTCTATGAACTTCCTATCACCAAAAACTCATACTTACATCAAATATCCAACCAAGTGGATTTACATATGAGACTCAAGTACCCAACCAAGTGGGTTTACACATTTCAACTCAGCTACCCAACCAAGTGGGTTTACAAAATTTGACTCAGCTACCCAACCAAGTAGGTTTAAAAATTTGACTCAGCTACCCAACCAAGTGGGTTTACAAATTTGACAAGTCCTTATATGACTAAATATTACAATTTTACATCATGGGTCTCAACAAGACCTTTTCATCAAATTAAAAATATGACCATTTATGACCAACACCAGAAAGACTTCAAGAAAAAGAACATATTTCAGAACCATCATAATGCCAACAATGCATTATACTCAGCAAGGCTAGTGCTCCCCCTGAATCTATGCATCCAAGCATCCTTTCCATATGACTAAGGCTCCCCCTTAGTTTGTGCATCCTGAACACTTTCACCAACAAATCATCAAGGAATCTTTATCAAAACATTAGAAAATAAAATTATGAGAACTGGAACACCACCAGAGGTACCAAATAGTATCAGAGATACCAAACGACATTGCAGTTGTGCTGAAGAAAGCTGACCCCAAAAAGAAAATGTCAGCAACCAGACATACGCGGTTTTATGTGCATGAACTCGCGTATATACGCGACTGTGTTTCAGGAAACCCGCGTATCCAATACCATATTCTATATTTTAACCAGATCTGATCCTCTGTGAGAAAAAGACAGTGTTCAACTTCTTTCTGAGATATTTGAATGCTTCCCTGGACTACAGATAGATAGAACAGTGTAGTTGAGTCTTCAAGCGTCATCCAACGGTTGTAGCATAAGCACATTAGTAACCAAGCCTTCAGATTCTTTGCAGCATCAATACAATCTTTCCAAGGGAGATTATCATACCAGCACAACATCTTCAAATATGTGTCAATCATCCATGTGGTCCAATATCACCATGATATTTAAGATTTAACATGAAGTAACATATGTAGGGAAAAGATCTCAACCATAGTAACAAACTCTTCATGATCTATTCTTATCTCTGAATCATAAGACTTCCAATTCATCCATGTGTGAGCACAAAAGATACTTTTCAGCAAACAAGGCTCAAAATCTCATCATAATAAACCATGTACCAAGTCATCATCATTTAAGCATGAGTATCACAGAATAAGCACTCATAGTGCCAACAATGCAATTATTAGTATTCAACCTGCTGCTCCCCCTGAACCAGTGCTCCTCCTTAACTTGTGCAACCTAAATACATTCATCAGCAAGTCACCAGCAACAATCTCTGCATGAAATGTCCTTATCTTCGAATTATAAGACTTTCATCTCAGCAACGAATAATCTTCATCAAAAAGCAAACATGACTCATCCATAATTTTCAACATTAGAAACCAAGTATCATATCATCATAATTTAGAACTGAGCAACTAAGCTGCTACTGAGTTAATAATATAGTTATTAACAATTAGACTGATGCTCCCCCTGAACCTCTGCTCCAGATCTTCAGCTATTATATAAATTCTCTTATCATTAATGCATACACCACTGTGTCTGTTGGAAATCGCGTGCATACGCGACTTTTGTTCATAGAACCCGCGTATGGAAAGTGAAGCATAGAAATTTTTCACATTCCTTCATCTCCCCCTGAACTTGTACTTCCTGTACCTGTCGTCTTCATACCAGATTCTCTGTCAAAAATACATATAACCAGAAAAATCAAATCAACCATGAGAGTCATCATACATTGCTCCCCCTGTGACGATACATTACTAAATCTCATAATGTATCCCACATCATTCCTGCAGCCAATAAGAGAGGTAAGCTTCAGAAGCGGATGACTATAGTAGGGTCAGAATTCCCTACGTTTTTGATTGGTCCTCCTTCTTTTTCCAAATTTGCTTGAACTTCCTAACTGTGTGCTGAAAATTGTCCACTTTCTCAGATCTGTTCAACCTGCATTCCTTTTCTACATGTCCATACTTGTTACAAGAATAACATCTCATGTGTCGAGAGAAATAAGCATAAGAATCATAATGAGTATTTCTAATCTTCCTTCTTTTGCAATCAGCTGCTTTATGTCCATACTTGTTACACGAAAAACAATATCCCTTGAAGAAACTAGAATAGGATCTGTTTGTTTGAGGCTGAAATGACCTGCTCCTGCAATTTGCTGCAACATGCCCATAGTTATGACATTTAAAGCATTCAACATTAGTGACTGATTTCCTTTGAGATTTCATCATTGTTGGTTGACCTTTTGTCTCTTTCAACACTTCAGGTTTTGCATTGACATCCTCTGAATTTTTAGCACTTGCTTGTGAGCTAGATTCTCCTTTAACAGTTTCATGGAAACCAAGACCAAGTTTGATAGCAGGAGACCTTTGATTACTCAAAATATTGTCCAAGATATTAGTACTATCTTGAAACCTCAAAAGTTTAACCTTTTCTTCTAATTTACCTTTGAGAATTTTTACCTCAACCTCCAAGGCTTGACATTGCTTTGTCATGCTTTCTTATTTCCTTCTTCCATCTTCTACTTGATTCTTCAGATTTAGAATCTCTTCTTTCAACCAATTTTTGTTTTCTTCACATGTTTGTTGCAGCTCTTCATTCTTCTTATTTGATTTTTCCAGATCTTCTTTGAGAGAGATGATTTCTTCTTCAAGGCCTTCCTTTTCAAATGGTTGTAGAGGTTCCTCATTCTTCTTACTTGATGCTTCAAGATCTGCTTGCAGAGATATGATTGTAGCTTCAAGTCCTTCATTCTTCTTGCTTGATTTTTCGAGATCTGCATTTAGATCGTTGATTTATGCTTCTAGTTCTTTAATTCGACTGGATGCATAAGTATGAAACCTTTGATACTTTTCCACCTATCCATTCAGCATTTCTATTTGTTCTTTCATTTGAGAGATCATCTCTTTGTAGATATAATATTTCTTATCAATTTCCTTTTGTTGTTCTTCAACTTTGATCTTGATAGCTTCTTCTAGATCCACAACTTTACTTTCACTATCTTCACTATTGTTTGCACAAAGAAGAGTATTACAAGGACCCCAATCACTATTTGATTCATCTTCTTCAATTTCTGCTATACAAGTTTTCTGAGATATCTTCTTGTTTCGAGTAGCCTTCTTCTTTTGCTTCTTTGCCATGAGCACTTTCAGATCATGGTCAGAATCTTCTTCATCTTCACTGGACACTTCATCATCATCTTCATTTGCATAATAACTCTTCCTTTTTTCAAATTGTTTCCTTTTACCATGTTTTTCTCTATAAGGACATTTAGCAGCATAGTGACCAACTTTTCCACACTCAAAACATTTGAAAGGAAGCTTACCTTTGAATCTTCCAGTTCCTAGTTGGAGTTTTCTCACGAAATTCGCTTCTTCTTCATTGGATATATAGCTGGAGTCTTTGACAATTTCCTTTTCTTTTCCTCTTGTAGATACCTTAAAAGAAGTTTCTCTGATTTGAGAAGGACCTCCTTGTCTCATTTCAAAAGCAGTCAGAATACCATGTAATTGAACAATAGTAAGAGTTTGCAGATCTTGCCTTTCTTCAATAACTGAAACTTTAGAGTCAAATTTTGAAGTCAGGGATCTTAAGACTTTTTCTACCAGAGTAGTATCAGTTATGGTTTCACCCAAATTTCTCATTCAATTTACAATATCACAGATTAGTATCGGTTATGGTTTCACCCAAATTTCTCATTCAATTTACAATATCATCTAGACGAAGAAAGAAACTGGAAATACTTTCATCACTATGCATCTTTAAATTTTCATATTCAATTCTAAGAGTTTGGAGTTTTGCACTTTTTACCTTTGTATCTCCTTCATAACTCAGAATGATTTTGTCCCATATTTATTTTGCTGAATTTAGCTGCATCACTTTAGCAAATTCTAGTTCATACATGCTTCCTAATAAGACATTTACTGCTTTGGCATTGATTTCATATTTCTTCCTTTCCACTGCATCAGTAGGAATACTTGCTGGGTATTGATAACCTTCTTCCACGATTGCCCATACATCTGCACCAAGACTTTGCAGATATGCTTTTGTTCATACCTTCCAGAATATCATATTGCTTCCATGGAATAGAGGTGGCTTTATAGACATTACTCCTTCAAGACTTCCCATTGCGACGGATCTCCTTCAAGTGATCAAGCTTCTGCAGAAGAACCTGCTCTGATACCAATTGTTGGGAAAAATACCGAGAGGGGGGGGGGGGTGAATTAGTATTTAGGGCAAACTAAAATTTTTTACTTTTTTCATGCTGTAAAACCCATACGCTACTTTCCTTTAGTAAACTCGCGTATACACGTGGATATCCTTCATACAAATCGCGTATTAGCAGAGATCTAAATATGCAGATATTTATTAACTTAGTTCTTTGAAATATTCATTCATCTGATGTTAAGTTATCAGAAAACATGTGCAGTAAAAACAGAATAAACCATCACACAAAGCATCACACATGAACACCAGGATTTTTAGGTGGAAACCCAAGTCGAGAGAAAACCACCGCTGCAGTTGCTCAGCCTTCAATATTTTATTATGAGAGAAAACATCTTTCAACACATGTGCCAGCAGCACTCCTACCAAGACGTAGGCACCCCACTGCTGGGCTGCTTACCAACCTCTCCTAGAAGGGAGCTCCAACCCTCGACTCGTTTACCCACTTCTCCCCGAAGGGAGCTACGACCGATCTCATTTACCACCACCGAAGGGAGCCACCTTTGATCTCGTTTACCACCCCCACCTGGAAGCCTCGGGAAGGGAGCTACAAATCCCCCCGATCGAAGGCTACAACCTCAAAGACTTATGGACCACGTTTCTCATCAATTTTCACACTAGATCCAAAGCTTCCTTAGACACAACTTGGCATGCCACGTTTCATCATATTTTTCAGACTGGACCCACTCCATACTTTTAAGCACAGTCAAACATGAAACTGATACATATAACTCACTGACAGATATCTGTAAACCAGCAGAACAGATCAAACTTTTCTTACCACAGACTTCAGCAAAACCTAGTTTGCATACGCGTTTTCCTTTCACCGATTTCGCATATATACGTGCTTCCGTTCACATAAACCAGCGTATACTTCTGTACATATTACAGAGCTAATTTCATTGCGCATACGCACTTTCTCTTCAGCGAAGACGCGCATATATGCGCTTCCTCTCGCGGCGAACTAGCGTATGGTCCTTCGTACACTAGGCTGCTGCACCCTTCGGCACCGCACATCGCGCGTATTTAACCCTTTACTTTCGTAATATGGGACATGTTTGACATATCTCGCATCTAATCACTCCATAAACAGATCTAGCAGATACAAATACATTTCTGATCTAGATATCCCGCTTCATCATTTCTTCATAGGTGCATCATAGATTCAGATCTATCATCAAACCTTTACCCTTTCCATACAGATATACTTCACAGAGAAGTATTCATTCAAGCTCAGACATCTTGCTCCCACACACATCATTTGCACAATGAATTTCTTCTCCTTATATAGTTTTACCCTTTTTCAATACCATGAGCCAAAACCACATTACTTCCGATGGTATTCCTGGACGGGGTCATTTAGATGAATCATTACCCAATACAATGGGTCAATATCATGGTGGTTGCCCCTGGTTTTGCACTTCATGAGCGCTTTTGCCCATACACGACTTGGCACGTTGTTTCCCGCGTGCATACGCGACTTCTCCTAGGCAAATCCGTGTATTCCTTGAGACATACTCTTTTCATCATAGATCTAGCACATACTGAATTTCTTTCTTCATACTCACTATAGATACATCAGATTTACTTCATCAAGAACATATTCTATAAAGCATAACTTCATCAAGTAAGTTGCCATCTTCTTCATCAAGTGGGTTTCCATTCAATGACAACACTCAGCATCATATTGCTAACTAACATCATTTCACATCAGATTTACATCATTTACCAAGTCCATCAGGTCAAGAATAACTTCATTAGGTGGATTGCCATCAAGGACAACACATGCCAACACTCTCATGTCTTCATCTTCATTCAGTGGGTTACCATCAAGGACAACACTCTGCATCATATTGCTAACAGAACCTTCGTAGAAACAAATTTATAGCACAAATTCCACGATGACCTGTTTCAGGTAGCGAAATCCCTACATAAGGAGGATATGAGGATCACAATTTATATAAATGCTTAGGTTGAGAGGGACTTCAACAAGTGAACGTGGGAGGGATTTTAGGAGCTTAAAAATTATTAATTATTGAGTTTTCAATGACTCATGCCACAATCCCATGGGGTTTTGGCCCACTAACTAGGGTTACAAACTTCAAACATGAATATCTCTCAAACCGTGAAGAATTACATGGCGTGCCATATATGAACGGAAACATCTCGACAAGTAGAAACCATAAAAAGCATTCTTGACCCAGAATATAGTAATTTGGTAGGTCAAAATTTGCATGAAATATTGGGGTAGCCCCTGGTGTTTTTTGGGTTGACATCAATGACAACCGTTGATCAACAGAACAAATTTACTTTTCAAAGGAGGAAGAACAGGAAAGTTTACTGGTCTCTAAGAGGTATCAGACATATGAGAATACAACAAACAAGTGGCTGAGATTGAAAGCAATGACAAATTTAGATGGAATGGTTGGTTGAGGGGGTAACATAGTCTCTAATGGGAGACGATGTGTTGCAGAGCACCCCTGAGTGGGAGACAATGCACTGTGTCTTGACCAACAGTGCGTTGGGTGCAGCAAGGATTGAAAAATCAAGTAGCATAACACACTTCTAATGTAATTTTTTCATTCAAATGTCTAATAACTGAAAGTAGATGTTATTGATGAGAATAAGCAGAGGCAAAAACACCAGGAATGATAGGATACTCCCCATTGGATTTGCCAATTTGTTAAGCAGAATTGTGATCTACGGATAAACAAAATTCCCTAAGTGTGGTGCTAGTCACTTAGAACAATAGAGGAAAGAATTACTATCACTTTCTCTAAAACAAACAGATACACAGAATGGTAAAGGAGCTTACTTGTGATTCAATTTCTTCTCCTTCTCCTTCTGTCATTGTTGTTTTCACTCTCAAGATTGATTCCTGCAAACACAAACAGAGAACAGAAAACAACATGCAATATACAGATATCTACTTATATTACTCAATCAAATTGATTAGATATGAAATACATACATCATTAAAGAATACATTATACAAAAAATACAGACATATGTATGGGGAAATGAACAACAATCTTTATTAAAGAGTAGAAGGGGGAGGTTAGAACCAATGGATCAATTTGTTGCCACTAGCTCCAACTTCATTCCAGCCTCATCACATCCAACATCATACCAGCAACATATCGATACTTTCACTCTCTCAAATGAGAATCCAACAACATAACTTTACCAAATTTCTTCCTTCCATAGCACTAGAATGAGTGCTCAATTTATAGGGAAACTGATGGTAGTTTCTCAATGAATGACTTTCTAAAAATAGGCAAGACATGTTCCCAAGTTCTAGAAGGCATTGGCCATGTGGAGATTCCCGGAACAATGAGAATTTTTCTCCCAGGTGACCAATGTACTCTTGAATGTCGGGAACTACGCTTCAGTGCACCCTTGAATGAAGGATTTGGCATTGCAATGTAGTTAGTCCCTTTAGAGGTTGTGTTGGTGAGTCAATAAGTGATATAACATATACTTCAAACCTTGGAAATATCACAATAGAAGCCATGAATGAATTGATCTTCTCTTAGGGCATATAGCAACTAAAATATAAGGGGATGAAAGACCCTATTTCATTGGTCCTGGGGATGATTTCCAGTTTCACCAGGTCATGGGGAATGATGCCCAAACTGACCTATAACATGGGGCTCATGTATTTCACAGTGCATATTCCAAGAGAAAGTGAGGAAGTTTTGTTGACTATGACTGTGAAATGTGAAATTGCTAAGACACTAGAAGACAAAATTGTGCAGTTGAGGGAGATTGTGACACAGTGAGGTAGGCTTTCCCATTGTGACTACGAAGTGCATAGTTCAAGAGAGATGGGGCCATAAGATTGTGAAATTACACATATCAAAGAGATAGGTAGGCTGAATGCTAATAAAAATTGTGCAATTAACAGTGGAGATTTCATTGGGAGGCGGGATTGCATAATTCTGAGGGATAAGAGGCAAAAATTGGGTAGTGTGAATGCATAATGCACAAGACTTGGAGGTACTGACTACACAGTGTGAAATTTCAGGAGTTATGGGTTGCTAACTAAGGCTTGTGACTACATAATTCATATTTCACAGAGGCAAGCTAGAAGGCTGGTTGTTCAGGAAAGGAACATTTTGAAAATTTCCTAAGTGTAGGATTAGTAAGGCAAATATGAAACCAGAAAATGACTTGAACATGATCACGCACTCATAAAAAATTAACCACATATCAATGAAGCACTTAACACCAGGAATCAACATGAATCCATTGAAACAACAACAAAATGACACTTACCTCCAAATCTGAAACATAAGATACACTTTGCGACACAAGTGAAGACACCAAAAAAACAATGCATAAAAATTTGGGAATGATTCTAGCTCATGTCTCTATCATAAATAGGACCCATTAACACCAAATTTTGTCTTAAATATGTGTTATAAATCTCTTACATAAAATTCAACACTTCCTTTACCAAAAGACGACACTTGGGTTTTCTTCACAAAGGGATTTGGAAACTTGGAGAACAAGCATGGAATGTCTTTTAATACTAGAAACAACAACTCACATGGTTAAAGTAGGCTCCAGAGTTTGAATATAGGCCATAATTTGGAGGGTGTTGTAGCAGTGACAACAAAAGACTAAATGATTTAATGGTTTCACCTTTGGTGTAGGCAACATTATTGTATTCACGAAGGAGACCAATAGGACTCTGAGTTTGGCCATATGTGGAATTAAAATAGTAAAAGATATTTGTACAATTAGATAAGGATTTGGGAAAATTTTAAAAGGAATCAACCGTTGCTTTTCCTTTCAAAAAGTTCACAAACAGTTGCATGCATGTGTCATTATCATTGGCACCAATGTTGTAGCATGTGTTAGAAAATGAAATTAGGTTTTCATTATCCATGATGGTTACATCAACTAAGAACTTATGCAAGTGATTTTTAAATTTAGGTAAAGGATAATTTATTGGAATTATATTTAGGGGGATACACCACATGCCAAGGAGTGGCATTAATGTATTCCTTGAATTGAAATAACCCATACTTTCTGATTATTTTGGCAGGATTTATGCTAGATTGAATTGGATTAAAGGATGAATAAATACTTCTAATTTGAATACAATATGACATAGTCGAAGAGGATTTCTAGGTAGAGGGAGTAGATTGAGAGGAATTCTAAGTTCCTGACATGACTCTCTTAGAAGGAGAAGTAGTCCTAGAAGAACATAAAAAATTTTGATTAAATTGAACATGAGCTTGCCATGGCAAGGATTTCCTTTCACCTTTGGACTTTGTCCAAGGGTTTATATCTAGGGATCAATCCATGAATTTTTCTAGAAGCACGATTTTCACTGGTCATAATCCAACTTCCTTGGATTAACATTCTCTATAAGATTCCTTTCAATCATTTTTTCTCTTTATTGAAATTCAATATATCGAGCTATAATGACCTAAGCTTATTCCAACTTAGCAAGAGTGTGAGAGTTTTCAAGAATGAAATCGATAGATGAATCTGAAATACTCCTTTTCTCATTCAAATTATTAGGAAGATCAGGATAATTTGTAGATTGTATGGTCATGTAGGAAGAAGTATTGATAGCGTTAGGGATAAATTAATCAAATCCCTAGTATGGTCACCAAAATTATATTAATGAGTGAAGGTTTTATGCTTCATTTTCGACACCCTTGAATCTCATTGGGATGGTGAGATAATGGGACTAGGCTCAGGTTTAATGCCAAGAATTATGTTACATCTACTTACAACAAAACATAACGAAAACTATTTGTAGCATACTTGTACAACCAAATAAAATAAAATTGTTCATAGTGGAAAAATAAGCAGAAAATAAATATATAAATTTTCATATGCACTGTTGAAAGTGAATAAAATGAGATTAAAACAAACTAATGGATTAAGTTTTAGGAATATTTTTAAAAAATTATACACGGTTAGCCATAAGACTGCACAGGTATGTTTATGCAATCTTATATAAAATAAATAATAATTTCAAATAATGTTTTTAAAAAAATTTGCTCTCAAAAATTAAAATATAAATCAAACTCTTTGGAGAAAAGATGCCAAAAATATCAGCTATCAAAATACTGAATTGATTGATTAAAATGGAAGTACATTACATTGTTTTAACCAATTTTTGCGCAAATCAGGACCAAAAATCACCTTAATGTTGAAATTCAACAAGAAAATGCACACACACTAGTGTGGGATCCCAAAACACACATGAGTCAGGGATTCTAGTGACACATTAGTGAGAAAGTGGGAAACCAATTTTTAAATAAATTAGAAAATAAATTGTAATCTTATCTCATAACAACTTGTAATAGTTAACTAAGTGTGATAGACTTAGTTAGCTCAAGAATTTCGAGTTGAGTGGTATAGTATAGGCATGTAGAGTGATTATATTATTAACAAGGTCTAGTTGCAGTTGTAGCATTAGTGTGGTGTGAGTGTGATCAGTTAACTCACATTAATTGAGTTAAATCAATTTAACTAGTTCTAATTGAATGATGAGCTAGTGGAAGATCAAGTGCATTAAAATATATTTAATTCAAAAGTAGTGATCTACCAAGTAACTAATGATTCACTATTAATAGATGCATGCATGTCAATTCTGATGGAGACAAAGTTGAGACAAATGTTAAAGAAAACTAAACTATCAGCTGTATTTTTAGTGAACTTCCTAGGTGCAGTTATAAAGCCACAGGAAGCCCATGACGGATTGCACAGTCAAGGTAGGTTGGAATTCATATTTAATAGGAATTATTTTTCTTAGGGATTGCGTGAACAAGGCGTCCTGAAGGTGGGCAGGAAATTGGTTATGTATTGGTCCAATTTGTCATAGATCTATGTGAAGCAATTGGTAGATTGTATGACGTTGTGGTGAGCACACATGCATTGTATTGTTTCATGATTCCTTGGTTGATTATACAATAAATATGGAGGGGTTTTGAGCAGTTACTTTCCCCAAGTAAATCTTGTGTTGTGTGATTGATTTACTTCTTTCTCTTAGTTGCATGTGATTGAGCGATCATGATTTATATTCCACAAATATTGTAGAAGGATTCATCATATTGTTTTATTACATTGCATGATTGGACTGAATCCATTGGTGTAATTTCTACATGGTATTAGAGTTGTGTTAGATACTTTCTACACTTAAAATTTCTAATATGCAACAAAATTTATACATAGACTCCCAAAATGGAAAATAATCAAGTACGACAAAATGTTGGGAAACACAGGCTCTTTCAATAATATTGGAACAAAAATGCTTTTTGCAAAAAATGTACTATTTAGCATTGACATGACAAAATATCAGACCTTATAACAACACTAATTAATGCAAGAAGAATTAACAACAACCTTCAAGAAAGAACCATAAATTTGATGAGCCCACTTTTTCCTCGTCACTCCTGAAATGATTTTTTCTATCATCAAAAAATGTAGGCTCTAGTACTCTCGAATAAATGAATCAAAAGAAAAATGATAACTTTCAAAAATTATGCATACCTCTCCTCACTATCATTTTTCTCCCCTCCCTTCTATGTCATATGTTTAGTTTTATACCTCCCTTAGGCATTTGGATGGAAACACTATCACATAACTAATGTTTTTTGTGATATTAAACTTATTTTATTTTTAAGTCAGGAGAAGGTATTTAGAAGGGAAATTTTATAATAAATTAAATTTATAAAGTAGGTGGGTTCCATGATTATGTCCATAGAGTATTCGTATTAACCTTGTAAGTCCATTATGGTTTTCAAGTTTCTGTGGTCATCATTTAATGAAGAGATCTCTGGATTATCCACAATGTGATCAAACAATGGTTGATGTTTCGAATCCTAACAGGGATCCATCTTCAAGAAAAGATGATGACTGAAAAGTGAAAGAACGACGCAGAGGAAAAGGTTTATATATAGTGAAAAGAGGAGAAAAGGAAGAGCCGATATACTAATTAATATTTTGTTATTTATAATTTAATGAGTTTTATTATATTATTATTATTATTATTTAATTAATAAATTTATTTTTATTTTTAATAAATCTAATAGAATATATGCTATCATATTAACTAATTAAATAATAATAGTTATTAATAAATTTTATTGTAAGTGATAAACCTAAAGTATCTTAAAAAAATTAAATTTCTAATTTTTTTTTATAAAAGAATATATATTCATTAACTTAATAATTATTATTATTATTAATTTTTTTTTAAAAAAATTAGTTACTTTAGGTTTTATCACTTACAATTAAGCAATTAATAAAAATTTAAAATTTTATTAAATTAATAATTATTATTATTAATCTAATGAATATATATTATTTTATTAAAAAAAATTATAAATTTAATTTTTTTTTAAATACTTTAGGTTTATCACTTACAATGAAATTTATTAATAATTATTATTATTTAATTAGTTAATAAGATAGCATATATTCTTGTAAGTCCATGTTAAAACATATAAATATGACATGATTGAGAATACCACCATTAATGAAATCACATGTATAAAGAAAGTTATCATCCATAGACATAAATAATCATGAATGTGAAACCATCCTTGTGTCTCCCACATAACATAATATTAAAAAATATTTACCATGGTCAAAATTAAGGTGTTGTCCCAAAAATATTCCAATGGCAACGTTTGAAATAATTGCAAGTAAGATCAAGGAAAAACTCATGATATCACAAAAAACTTAAGTCAACTCTAGATCTCTTCTTCGACTGACCATGTAAGAAGGTGTTTTCTCCCCTTTCTTCCTCTTCTCTCCTTCTATCTTTGGGTGCATGTTAGTGAAGGATATTTATTTCCTCCTGCCTTCTTTAGCTACGGGAATGTCAGGGTGAATACGGTGCCTTCAAAGGGAGAGAATACATGTATAACAGACATTGGAAATTTCCCAATGCAACATGTGAAGGGGTATTAGCGTGATCTTGAGAATTAAATGAAGTAACCTGAGATAGATAAGAGGGTATCTAAGGAGGGATGATAACAAGGTGCACAGAGTGATGAGAAATGGTGGGCCAATAAGAAAATTTTGAAGCATACCTAACAAGGTTGGCCTCCTAACCATAATTTTGTGTTGGTTACCGGGGTGGTGGTGGTTGATGAATTTCTAAAATGTTAGGGTGAGGTAGTGATGCATTTTTACATGAATTCAAATAGTACCACAGTAAAATACCTCAACACGATATAATCTCAAGGTTTCATACCATGGTCAAAGTAGATCATATAGAAAATTAAGGCACACTATGAATTTTAAACAAGAGGAGGCTACCAATCACTCATCAGAGGGTTATGAGAAGAAATTGGGTATTGACAACTCCACATATTTCTTTTAAGTAATGCATACAATAGAAATGGGATTTCCTTTAAGCCCATATATTACCTGTTTTTTCTTTTGTAATGGAAGTCAATGGAAGCCAAATAGATAAGCAAATGTCTAATGGAAATTGGTTTATAAATGAAGAAATGAAGGGCTTCAAAAACAATGCCATCGAGAGGGAACATACACTCACAAGTGCCCAACATGGTAAGAGTAAGTTGTGAAATAGAGGAAATGTGATATACATTTGAAACAAGATTAATTTATTTACTAATTAACGAGGATACAAAACATTGAGTAAAAATATCTTCATTGTTTCTAATACAAAACTAGGTTTTTTTCTAAACCTCATGGCCATAATTTTTGTAATGTGGGCACATGATGAGGTAAGGATTTGCATAAATTATGGGCTCAATGTTGGGCTTCCATCCATGACTATGCAGTTTCTCATGTAAAGGCAAAAATTCTAGTCAAGATTGCACAATTCCAAACTTCAAGGTTGGATTTCCCTCATAGATTGTGTAGTTTCAGGAGGCAATCCCATAAATGTTGTAAGACCAAGTTAGGGGGTTATCTTGTGACTTAGAATGATTAGTTAAGTGTGAAAAAAATCAAGCACAAGCACATATTAAAATTATAAGTCTCAATCAAAGCATGAATACTTGATAACAGTGAAAGATACGATCT
Organism: Pinus albicaulis; assembly: GCA_034641835.2. Lineage (NCBI taxonomy): Eukaryota > Viridiplantae > Streptophyta > Pinopsida > Pinales > Pinaceae > Pinus > Pinus albicaulis. The sequence goes on along the minus strand of CM076569.1, from coordinate 958,093,949 downwards.
TGTGGATAGGAAGGAAGGCTCCAAAATCGAAGCATAGGAAAAATTTTGGAGGGTGGTTGTAGCCGCTACAACACTTATATCTCAACAATCAGCACTTTATTAAATCTAAAGTTGTCCTGGGAAGAGGATCAAATAATTATCAAAGCTTTTATCTTTAAAACTTCTCGTACGTTGGGCTTTGCAGGAAATGAGATGTCGCTCTCTCCAAGTTTTTGGGGACTCCTTAAATGTTATCAACCGATTCAATGTTGTTCAAAAATGTCATAACCATACTTTGCTGGATATTCTAGAAGAGATTCAATAGTTAAAACTATCGTTTGAATTTATCTCTTTATATTATATATACATGGAATTGAATGTCGATGCAGGCCTTCTATCTAAAGAGGGTGCTCGATAGGATATGGGCATATGGCAGATCTGTGAACATTTAGAGGGGTAGTGTAGTCATATCAACATCAGTCTTTAATTGACATATAATTTTTAAATATGATCATTTAATATCTAGATAATGGAATGTTAAATTATTTTCTATATGTATTTATTTCCATATGGAGTAGTTCATATAAACTACTCATGATACTCATATGATTTTAGACAAACGAGAGATTGATATTATTATCTTGATCTATGTCCTAGTTGTATGTAACCTTTTATCTTTTAATAAAAGGTTACGATTTTTTTTTGTGGAAAAATAAAACTACATTTATGCCTTTCATCAAGGTTGTCTTATATTCAAGGAAAGAAGTTAAATTTTGATGGCATCGCATGAAAATTTGTTATTGTTTCTAATATTTTAAGAACGCATAGGACAACATCACTCATCGAAAATACCAAATGCACCATAGGTTTATTTTCTCTTTAATCACCATTTCTCATGGTTGTTGTGTGGGTTTTTTTATCACACTTATTGTTTTAATTCATTTTTTTCTTACTTTGCCAATGTTCATGAATTATTGTATGCTATAGGATATTAATTATTAAAAATGGAACTACTACTCCTAAGAATTATTGGGACCTATAACAACTACCTCACCGTAGATAAGTCACTGATAATTTACATAATATATTACATTAACTTTGATAACATAATTCTCAAAATAAAAAAAACATATGAGGTGACTATGCAACCTGTAGAAAGCCTATTAGCTATCAATGAACATCTCCATATTGATAGCATAGTTAATAATATCTAATTGGAGATCAAAGGGAGCATATTGATATTTAAATTAATAAAATATACATAGTATATGAATAATTGTTTATTAAAAAACATCACATAATATTTTGTTGTAAGGATAAATCCTTATAAGATTCAAGTAATGACACAAAGCCATACATGCCACATATGATTTGTTTTTGAAGAGTATAGCAATGAAATTTGACCGAATGTCAGGTGAGAGTGTCCAACAATATTAGCCCAAGTTGGGATTTGATACCAGTGTAAAGAACCAAAGTTGTTGATATGTAAAATTTCCAAAATAAACAGGACTACAATGAGAAATATAATGTATTTGAATATATGAAAATTATTGATTGATAGATCAAAATGAGCCTTGTGAAAATATACTTATAAGCATTGAATAGTCATGGAGGTGAAATACTTTACTATCCCAATGAATTCACTTCACAACCAATAATTTTATATCTTGATAACCTTAGAAAGCTCAACTTTAAAGTGATTACATAGTCAAGCTATAAAATCATGGAAGGAACCTGGAACTCTATCACTTTGGGAAGCTAAAGTTTACAATGACACCATTATTGGTGCTCAAGTGTAAAACATGGAAAGAAAAATTTGGTAAAAAAACAATGAATGATCCTACTACAACATTGTATTTAATGTCATTAATGGCCATACATAGAAGAAAATGTTTTAGATTATTTAAGTTGCACCAATTTGTTATTATAGCTTTGAAAAACTAATTATATGCACTAACCTACCACAACATAACACCTATAAAAAAATAACTTTGATTTATACTAATAGCTTTTTGCATCTTCACAAAGTGGCCAAATGTAATCAACAGAATGAAGAAGAACACAAGTGCAGTTGTGTGGTTTCATGTAATATCCCAAAATGGGAAAGACAGGAATATAAGAACATATGCACAATTCCAAATAAGAATAAAACATATAAAGCTGGAAAAAGGTCGAAATACATCAAAGCATCATACATATGAGCAGAAATAGTTGAGCCCTATCATTATGTATCCACAACAATTGAATATATGCATTGCTCCAAAAAGGGATGCACTCAAGCCATCCAAAGATGGTTGAAACAATTCTACTGAAAACTAACATTGGAAGGTAAAAATTGGTGCTGATGTTGGAAACTACTATTGCTGGGAAAAAAATATATGTGCGAGAGTCTTCTAGAGTGCTCAGAAAGATTTGGGATTTTAACCACGGACTCTACTCGAAAAAACCATGAAAAACCATAAATCGTTTTGGCCAGATTTTGAGTTTGGAATTTCTTCCCTTTTTGGGTTGCACACTGCACCCTGTTGGCTGAGTTACACACTCCCTAGAGGAAACTACTGATCTAGGGCTGAAATAATGATCTATCTACTGAAATATCACCCACTCATTTCAAAAAGTGAAGGGTTGGTCCCTTCTCCCGATCCCAAGCTAAGAAACTTAGGATCGAGCTCCTCCACTGAATATGTAGTTGTTGCATGCACAACTGCTGGGAAATACTTATTTGTCTAGGAGGGATGATGATGTAGCCTACTGATAGATAATAAAATGCTAATCCCAGACTACTGAAGTGATCCCAGGAGTGAAGGATTAATCCCTCATAGGATTCCAAGCTGAGTTTCTTGAAACTTCCTCTTCTCCTCAAACCCTCATTGCAGTTTTACGCAATTCCTGCAGGAAATGTTGTTGCATAGGAGAACAGATGGATGGCCTAATGTCAGATATGAAAATGAAACCTCCTAAAGATTGAAATGGATCCACGGTGTGAAGTTTTTATCCCTCCACAGTTTTCTCAGCTAAATTACTGAGAACAACCTTCCAATTCTCAAACCAAAGTTCATGAATGTGTAATTCCTATAGCTGGAAGTGTAGATGAGAGTGGGTGAAAGTGGCACTGATTGATGGATGATGAATGTTGCCCAAGAAAACCTTCCCAGAGTAGGCACTCAAATTCCCCCATGGGTAAGGGTGGGATTCCTGCTCGGGAACACCTAGTGCTAAACAACACAACATACTTATCTAAACAACTGAAGCATGCAAAGAAATGTCTTACGACACTCAACAATAAAAATCTAGACTCTCCTTCCTTTTCTGCCCTCATCTTCCTTTTATGGTTGTGAGCCTTCCCTAGCCTTGGCCCACCTCATAACTACGTTGAACATGTGGCCACTAGCCTTTATAAATACTATGTTGTCCTCCATGATCTCCATCACTACTGCAATTACTCTCCACTTCCTCCATCACTTCATCATTATTTCTCCATGATATTACATTTATTCCTCCACTATCTCCATCATCTTCCTCATTATTTCTCTATTAAATCCACTCTTTCTTCATTATTATGCTGCTCCACTACTCAATTAACCCACATTCACACTATAGAAGTGGATTTTATTCATCTATTAGGTTTATGGGTCCCTACACCCTTTTATTTACTTAACTAAATAAGAAAAGTAAAAACTCTAATATTCTAATTAGTTGATGGAAAAGTTGGAATATTACAATCATCCTTGCCAAAATATTTCTTGTACTCAAGCAACTGCAAAAGTGGATGTTGCAGAAATCCATCTCCCTCCCAAGTGGCATCCTCATATGGAAGGTTTCCCCATCTGCTCCAATGTGTTATGAATGCCCAGCTCCATAGTTTCCTCTCTAGAATGTCTAGAATGGCCTCTAGTTGTGTAGCTAGATGTCTCTACTCATAAATGAGTCCCCAAGTGGTAACCATCTGCTATCCAAGAGCCTCTTCTTTACATGAGATATGTGAAGTGTAGTGGTTCCTTCCCCAAGTGGAAAGTCCCAACTCATAAACTATCTCTCCAGACCATGCTACATGGAGTAGGTTGTGTCTCTCCATGCTCCAATCCTTGGCCCTGGTGGCCTTGCTTGATCTAAGCATCATATCAACACTGTGAAAAGTAGGCAATAGGGACATATGGGTTGAAATGTGAAATTTCGAACCATACTCTCCCAATAGAAGCCACCGCAACAATGCCTCTTTCCTCCATACCACATCATCATCGTACCAAGTATGGTATCCATACTCAAGAGAATCCACCGCAGTAATGCCTCTTTTTGCCACATCACATCATCATCATACCAAGTATGGTAGCCATACTCCCTCAAGAGACGGCAATGTAGCAAGGCCTCCTGCTGCCACAACACATCATCATGCCAAGTATAAAACAGTGACATCCCAATTGACATGTGGAATGTCATATGGTGGCCATATTCTCCCAAGAGTAACTAGTGTAGCCATGCCTCCAGCTACTGCATCTCATCACTACTGTGCAAGGTAGGGAATAGTGATATGCCAATGGAAATATAAAATTCAATTTCTTGTCCATACTCTCCCAAGAGTATCCAGCACCGCCATGCCTCCTGCTGTTGCATCACCTCAGTACTGTGCAAGGCATGGAACATACCAATCTGAAATTTCAGATGGTAACCATACTCACCCAAGAGTAGCCAGCGTAGCCATGATTCTTGTTTCCCTATGTCATAGATCTGCAAGTAGCTTTCCAACCACTTTTTCATCATCTCCATCGATCCATCCAACTGTGGGTGATGACTCATATCATGCACCATCTCGGTATCCACCCAATGGAGAAGCTCCCACAAAAAACTACTCATACAATAATTTTCCCCATCACTATTTATGGCCTTGGGAAGACTATGAAGCATGAAGACATCCCAGAAAGATAATCCAGTCATGGGTGAAGAGATGTACTGTGTGAAAATGTTTAATAAATGTACATACCTCAAAAGCGGATCAATTTCGACAATACCATCCTCCAAAATCTGATGACAATATTTGCACTCCATGATATGTCGAAGTGCATCCTCCTTGAGGTCTCTCCATGAGAACCTCTCACTGATGGCTCGGTAGAACATATGAGGTTCTGAATATGCTGCATGCAGAAATTTATCTTTGAGATGTGAGGTGCTCATCAAGAAGGCTCTATCCTGATAATGGAAGATGTTATCCATTGCATGATGTCTACCATCTACCATCTGCCCATCCAATGCTTCATAAGTGAAGCAATCATCAGAATTCTCAAATAATAAATGGGCCCTCAAATCATCATTGTTCCTCAGTGACAGCATTGTTAATCTCCATGATAGTGCATCTATTGTCTCATAGCCCTCTCCATACACAATGTTGAACTCATACTCCTGCATCGTACTGATACACCAGTGTTGCCTCTTCTGCAGCTTTTGCTCCTCCTAAAAAATATGTCAGAGAATATGGTGGTTGGTATTCACCAGAAATCTACTGCCAATAAAAAAACTATCGAAATTTTACCAATGCATGCATAATGGCCAATATCTCTTTGTCGTAAATTGAATATGATAGCTCATGCAACAATAACTTTGTAATATTCTAAAATTTTAGCCTCCAAGCTAAATGGAATATTATAGTTGTTTTATCACTAGGCCGGTAAATAAATGGGCGGGGAGGCCCATAAGTCTCTTGAGCAGCAATAAAAACACTTCAAGTGTGAAAGGAGACCTTGTAGTAGCTAAATAAAGCCCCTTAGAGTGTGAACAGGGTTTGGGTCATGTTGATTCAGTCAACTTTGCCCAAGTCAACAGTGCTGATAAGGAGGAGTGGAGATCAATTAGAGAATAATGCAGTTTTGGAGGGATATGCATCTGTTGAGATTCAACAAGATGATGAGCTTAGTGAAAAGAGTCATCTTCACTAAGTGGGCCTGCAGGCTATTTTTGGCGCAAGTATATTTTTAGACATGATGATCATATTTCAGAAGTTGCAGGATGCTATTTGTGGATGGTTGATCAAGTTGGAAAAATAAATGAAATTCTATTTTTAGAATATTGGGTGAAGTATATTTATAGATTGCTGATCTAAAAATAGATGCATGTCGATTGTTATTAGCTCTTAATAATAATCAGACACTAAACAACAACTTATTCTCTTAGAGCACTTTGTTTCGGTACACAGATGTGGCACATTAGTGGACTAAGGAAATTACGCAATTCCCAAGGGTTTACTAGAGTTAATGTATGGAGGACTCAGTTAGAACTAAAGTGGAAAAGTTATGACAGAGTTGGAAGAGTAGTTCAAGGAGTTGTATTCAGTTTAACTCAGTTAGACTCAATTGAGCTGGTTGTATCTAGTCTAACTGAATGATACACTAGTGAGAGTGGAGTGAATTAATTAGTTAATTAATTCACAAATAATAACTCATTAATCAACTGAACAATACAACAGTTAACTACAGTGCATGGCAGTTTCAGTGGAGACCCAGTGGAGAGATAGGTGAAAGGGCAATATCGACTATCTGTTGTGACTATAGTGATGCATTGATTGCATCACACACACATTGGAGTTACCAATGAGGATTGCGCAATCAAGGCAAGAGTAATTCGAAGTCATTCAGAGCTATTCTTCAATAGGGATTTCGCAGTGGAGGTAGGCTAGCAGGGGGCAGAGATTGGTGCATGGATTTGCAATATTGTTCATGATTAGTGTATGACGATTGTACTTTACTGAGAGCTTGATAAGCTTTGTATGAGGATTGTCATATGATCTCCATGATACATAATATATAGTTGGGGTTTTCTGCTTCAGGCTTTCCCAATTAAAAACAACTGTGTTATGTACGATTATTTTTATTTTATGCTTTACATGTGTGCGCAATTAATTTTCCACAAAAGATTAACAAGTGGAATGATTCAGTATCTTGCATAAAGTTAAATAGTGTGAGATCAGGTGGATCTAGGACATATGCATGCTTAGTGCATATAATTTCTACAGGATCTCATGGAGGAAATGACCTAATTGAGTGGGGCCAAGGGCAAGCAAGCTCACATTCTATTTAAGAAAGAGGATGGCAGCCATTTGAGTTCATGATTTGGATTATTGATTTCTTGGTCTATTTATACTTTGTCCATTCTCTTGCTGATTAACAGAGTTGTTGTGCTACTTCGCACAAGGAATTCCTGTTTAGGAATTCCTTCTCCTTCCTTGAGAGGCCTCTTGGAGGAGTATTGCTCTTCATTTCTCCACATTTAGGCTTTAGGCCAAGCATCCTCCTTCAGCTACAGCGCAGTTTCTGTTTAGAGCTGATTTGTGTTGCAGGTTGTTGTAGTGGAGGTTCCTCAACACCGCTTCCTGAGCTTATCTTTCAGAGGAGGGAGATTTCTTTCCTTTGGGTGACCAGTTGGCACTTTAAGGAGGAGAGATCTCTAGTGTTGGGAATCTTCCCTTCACTGTGGTGATCCGTGGATTACAGATCTAATCTGTTAGCCACCTATGAATTCTTAGCAAGCAAACAACGGGCTAAATATTTTTCTGAGCCTTCAAGAGATACATTTCCTATAAAAATATCTCATCCTTGAAGCCTCTGTGTGCCCTTTACCTTTGAAAATATCCTCACTGCTGTTTCTATCCAAAAAACCTCACTGACTATAAAATTTTTTGCTTAGAAAGGCCCTCGTTTACCCCTTGTATCTTTGCAAAATTCCCTATTTTAACCCTTTTTCCCATTTTCGAAAGTTCCCCCTTTAACCCCAAAAAACCTGTTAGGTCCCTATATTACTAGTATAGTCCCTTATTGTTGTTATTGTAACCCCCTTATTGTTATTATTGTACCCTTGTAACCCCCATTTTGTTATTATTATGCCCTTAAATTATTATTGTTAGGTCGGCTAGGATTACATTGTGGCCCACTAGGATTACATTATGGCCCCATGGACTCCTCTATATAGAAAGGAGGTTTTGTAAATTGTATCATCCAAGAATTGTTCATTTATGTAATGTATTGGAGGTTTCCCCCTCGAAGTGGCTTATTTCTAAGGCGTTCATATCTCTTTTCTTCTATTTTTGGAGCTGGTTACACAACATTTGGTATCGGAGCTTGGGATTCTAGGGTTTCGCTGCTCCAAACAGGTCATCGTGGCATTTTCGCTATAACTTTTTTTCTACGAAGTTTCAGAAGCTGAAATTTTTAGGGTGCGAAGCCGAAATCCTGAGGAATATTTTCTAAAAATTTCAGAGCTTGGTTCACAATATTTTCGGAGATATGATCTGTGGAAGTTAGGTCGTTTTTCAGGCTCCTAAACAGGTCATCGTGGAATTTGCGCTATAATGTTTTTTATACGAAGGTTCAGAATCTGAAATTCATATGGTGCGAAGCTGAAATCCCGAGGAAATTCTTCAGAAAATTTCAGAGCTTGGTTCGCAATATTTTTGGAGATATGATCTGTGGAAGGTAGTGCTTTTTCAGGCTCCTGAATTTCATCTCAAAGAGGTGATCGTGGGAAAAGTTCAATAACTCTCTCTATGAAGATTGGATTGGAGTGCCGTCAAAAGTGGTCACAATTACACGGACTGTGGTTTTCTTGGCTATCCAATTTGGAGACAAAGGATGAAACGGTGACATGTGGCAAGTATTAAAAGTTAGCTCTGTTGAACTAGTCCATAATTAGGTCATTGTGGGATATTGGACACAACTTTGTCTTGGGGAATCCAAATCGGAGTCGATTTGTGGCATTCGAAAGATAATTCGAGAGGGATACATCGGTACCTAAATTCAGATATTTAAGTGCTGCAATAACAGAGATAATCCAATTTCAATATCGAGCTCTTCAAAATCAAGAAAAAGGTGTGTATTTTGTTTTCCGAATTGCATAAGTCTTGTTTGAAGAATCAATTTGAATTGATTCCAAAGGCATATTTTAGAATATATATTAGTATTGGGTTCTAAAATATTCCCCGTAAAAATAATTCAACACCCATTAAGCCTTCAGAAGGGTCTATTATGACTCATGAAGATGAAGAATTGCAACATGATCTATCAAAATTACAAGAGCAGGTGCAACAAATTTCACTCTCGCAAAGAGCGACAAAAAATGAAATGGAAGTTTTGAAGAAAGGCGTGGAAGCTAAGATGGATGGCTTGGAAGCTAATATGGATGGCATGGAAGCTATGATGGATGACATGAAAGACAACATGGAAAGCATGAAGAATGATCTCAAAGAAGACATCGAAGTTTTGACAAAGTTCATACAAGAAAGGTTTCCTAATGGTGAAAATATAGTAGAAGAACCTCATGATGAGAACAAAATAAATGTTAATCATGATTTCATAAACTCTAATGTTGGCGGGAAGAACCACCATATTCCAAAAATGGATATGAGGAAGTTTGTTGGAAGGATCACATGGCACATACGGAATTTTCACAGAGATGGAACAATATTTTGATCTCAATAATGTGCAAAACACACAAAAGGTACGTATTGCAACTTTACATTTAGAGAAAAATACATTCGTATGGTATAGATGGCTTTGTTCCCATAAAAAAATTGTCACTTGGTCAATTTTTATGGAAGAAATGATAGCACATTATGAGGATACAAGGAGAACCACTTTCTTTAGCCAATTGATAAATTTCAAACAAAAGGGTTCAGTGTGGAAGCACATTGAGGACTTCCAAGAAGTGAATATAAGGGTAACTGATATTTCAGAGGAACACAGAATTGATCTCTTCATAGGTACTTTAAAGGATAACATCCAACATGAAGTTCGTGTTTTGGAACCTGATTCATTGGAGAAGGCATTCAGGTTGGCAAGAAAAGTTGAATGTAAAATTATGGCGACAAGGAAGCCTACCACTCAATTCTATAAAGAAGGAAGTGTTGCTACACCTAGATTTCCACAACCTACAAGGTTGACACCACAACAATTGGAAGAAAAAAGAGCAAAAGGGCTTTGCCATAGTTGTGATAGCAAATACACTAAAGGTCATAAGTGTGCTGAGAAGAAATTATTTTACATAGATTGTGAAGAGGAAGAAGAAAATGAACAAGAAGAGGATATACACCAGGAACCAACCCTAGAAGAGGAAGAAATGAATCCGAACATATCGTGTAATGCACTGGCAGGAATTACCACTCCTCAAACTCTCAATATACAAGGACAAATCAAGAAGAAAAAGGTAATAGTGTTGATTGATTCAGGTAGCACCCATAATTTTACTCATTGTAAAGTAGCCAAGGAATTAAATTGTTTCCTATAACCAGCACCAGAATGTCAAGTGATGGTTGCAAATGGAGGAACTATAAATTGCTCTGGGAAATGCAATAATATCAAGCTAACCATGGGGGAATATGTATTGACTAGCCCAATGCTTTCCATTCCTATGGGAGGTGTTGATGTTGTACTAGGAGTATAATGGTTACAATCTTTGGGGACGGTAGCTTTTAATTTTCAAGAACTTTTCTTGAAATTTTTTTCAGAAGGAAAGGAAGTCGAATTACAAGGTATTGAAGGGAAGCCAGGAAGGATAATAAGCTCTAATGTCATGACAAAGCTTCTAAAGAAAGAACAACGAGGCGTAATTGCACAATTATGCTCACTAGAAGTTCCAACATCAAAATCATCTATTTCTGCAGATCTCCAACAAGTCTTGGACAATCCTTCCAAGGTGTTTGAAACTCCCAAAGGACTCCCACCTATTCGTGATCATGATCATGCTATTCATTTGATTCCAGGAAGTGTTCCTCCAAACATCAGGCCTTATAGATATCCTTACTTCCAAAATAGCGAAATTGAACATATGATTGTAGAAATGCTAGAGGCGGGTATAATTCAACCCAGTCAAAGTTCTTTCTCTACTCTTGTAGTATTGGTACACAAGAAGGATGGATCATGGTGAATGTGTTCAGATTATAGGGAGCTCAATAAGCTCACCATTAAAGACAAATTTCCCATTCCTGTGATTGATGAATTATTGGATGAATTACATGGAGCAATTTATTTTACCAAGTTGGATCTTCGTTCGGGATATCATCAAATTAGAATGAAGATTGAAGATATTCCAAAAATAGCATTTCGAACTCATGAGGGTCATTATGAATTTTTGGTCATGCCTTTTGGCCTTACCAATGCACCTTCTACATTTCAAGGGTTGATGAATTCCATTTTCAAACCGTTCCTTAGAAAATTTGTGCTAGTATTTTTTGATGATATACTAATCTACAGCAGGTTTTGGAAGGATCATGTTGAACATGTTGACAGGGTGCTCAAACTATTGCAGGAGAAACAATTATATGCAAAAACATCCAAATGTTTCTTTGGAGTACAAGAGGTGGAATATCTGGGTCATATTGTATCTCACGAGGGTGTTAAAGTAGACCCTAACAAAATTAAAGCCATTAAGGAATGGAAGGTCCCCACAACCATAAAGCAGTTGCGAGGATTTCTTGGGTTAACAGGGTATTATCGCAAGTTTGTTAAGAATTATGGGAGAATAGCAGCACCTCTAACAACATCATTGAAGAAAGATGCATTTTCATGGACTCCTGAAGCAACTAAGGCCTTTGAACATCTTAAAGAGGCAATGTGCCTAGCACCGGTCTTAGCTACGCCGGACTTCACAAAAACCTTTATTGTGGAATGTGATGCCTCAGGAAATGGAATTGGTGCAGTTTTAATGCAGGAAGGAAGACCCATTGCTTTTGAAAGTCGTCCAATCAAAGGAAAGTATTTACAGAAACCTATTTATGAAAAGGAAATGTTAGCAATATTGCATGCACTAAAGAAATGGCGAACTTACCTAATGGAAAGACACTTCAAGGTAAAAACTGATCATGATAGTCTTAAACACTTTTTGGAACAAAGACTATCTTCAGAAGAGCAGCAAAAATGGGTCACAAAGATGTTGGGTTATGACTTTGAAATAATCTACAAAAAAGGAAAGCTTAATGTTGTTGCAGATGCACTCTCAAGAAAGAGTGAAGAGGTGGAAGCATTGCTTTGTGCCATTTCTATTATCCAACCAGATTGGATAACCGAAGCAAGAGATGAATGGAAGAAGGAGAAAGATGTATGGACACTCATTCAAAAGTTGCAGCAAGATCCTAGTACATCTGATACATTTAGTTGGAAAAATGATTCCTTATGGTACAAAGATCGCTTATATTTTTGTAAGAATTCCCAACTAAAACAAAAGATTCTTCTGGAATTGCACACTTCTCCTTTAGGAGGACACTCAGGATTTTTAAAAACTTACCACAGGGTGAAGAAAGAATTTTTTTGGGATGGCCTTAAATCTGATATTCAAAATTTTGTGGCGAAATGTTTGGTTTGCCAGCAGAATAAAGTGGAAACAATTAAGACCCCGGGACTTCTACAACCTTTATCCATTCCAAGTCAACGTTGGGAGGAGATTTCAATGGATTTTATCACAGGTTTACCTAAGTGCAAAGGAAAGAGTGTCATCATGGTGGTAGTTGATAGACTTACCAAGTATGCACACTTTTGTGCATTATCTCATCCATTTAAAGCAAGTATAGTTGCTACTACATTTATGGATAGAATTCAAAAGCTACATGGAAGCCCAAGGGTCATTGTGAGTGACAGAGATCCCATTTTTACTGGAAATTTTTGGACGGAGTTATTTTCTTGTTTGGGTACTCAATTAGCTCATAGCTCATCTTATCATCCTCAATCTGATGGTCAAACTGAGATAGTAAATAAAATTTTGGAAGGATATCTTCGTTGTTTTGTATCTGATAAACAAACACAATGGGTCAAGTGGTTACCTCTCGCTGAATGGTGGTATAACACTTCCTTCCATACTGCAGCAAAAATGACCCCATTTACGGCACTTTATGGATATCATCCACCATCCATCACATCATATTTAAGAGAAAATTCGAAGGTTCAAGCAGTGGAAGATCACATCGAGCATCAGCAAGAAGTTCTCCAACTCTTAAAGGATAACCTGAATTTGGCACAAAATCGAATGAAACAACAGGCAGATCAACATCGCAGAGAGAGAAGTTTTGATGTAGGAGATTGGGTATTTTTACGGCTACAACCATATAAACAAATGTCCCTCAAGCAAGCTAAGAAGGATAATAAATTATCGCCAAGTACTATGGTCCTTACAAGGTGTTGCAAAAGATTGGTTCTATGGCATACAAATTGGAGCTTCCTGCTTCTTCGCGAGTACATCCAGTTTTCCATGTTTAATGCTTAAAGAAGGTTATAGGTGAAAATCTTCCAGTTCAAACAATATTGCCAGAACTTGATGAGGAAGGAAAAATAATATTGGAACCTGAAGTGGTCATGGAAACAAGAACTCGACAGCTACGGAATCGATCAATTTCAGAGTATCTCATCAAGTGGAAGAACTTACCCACTGAAGATTCTACATGGGAGGATGAGAATTTTATACGAAAGCACCCAGAGCTACTCAAGCATTGAGGACAACACTTTTTTGAAGGAGAGGGGCATGTTAGGTCCCTATATTACTAGTATAGTCCCTTATTGTTGTTAGTGTAACCCCCTTATTGTTATTATTGTAACCTTGTAACCCCCATTTTGTTATTATTGTGCCCTTAAATTATTATTGTTAGGTCGGCTAGGATTACATTGTGGCCCACTAGGATTACATTATGGCCCCATGGACTCCTATATATAGAAAGGAGGTTTTGTAAATTGTATCATCCAAGAATTTTTCATTTATGTAATGTATTGGAGGTTGCCCCCTCGAAGTGGCTTATTTATAAGGCATTGATATCTCTTTTCTTCTATTTTTGGAGCTGGTTACACAAAAAAATCCCTCCCAAAATCTCATAAACCATCCAATTCCCCTTTAGAACCAAGTGAAATCCTTCGTTTGATTTTAAAAATCTCTCTTTTCCCCCTACTGAAAGCCTATTTTAGCCTAACAAACTCTGTTTCTAAGCTAAAAAACCCCATGTTTTAACATATACAGGCTAGCACCCTTCAACTAGCCCACTTAACCACTTCCCCACATGACCCAAGCGCTAAGACCGAGCGCTTAACCGTAAATAGCTAATCGCAATCGTAAGTTTGGAGTGGAGCGCATTTCTTTGCAAAGTCAAAATCTCCGATGCGATGTTAGTATGTTCTGTGGAGCACGGGTGCAATACCCGCCATCGATCTATACAGATCCAATGGTCATCGTAAGTCCCATCGTGCCCGCATTCCCCTTTGTCACCCCTCTGATGACCTGTTCCCCACCGTTGATTCACCTTTAATCCGACGGCCCTCGCATCTTCGCTCCGATCGCAATCGCAATTTTCAAATGGTACCACCTTCCATCCTTCCCAATTGTGATCCTCCGACGCGATCCTGGCTGTTGAATCCACAAGATCCAATGATTTGGATTCACCCACATTCCACCATGCATTCCTCGATTGGCTTCCCCCGATCCAGTCGCAGCTGTCAATCTCGCATAAGATCTGACGGTCATAAGCCAATTGCACCATCGCTCATCGGAGTTTTGACCTCTCTCGTCACTCTCCTCCGATCACATATCAACCATCGATCTGTTCTTAGATCTGACGGTCAGCGCACATTTCTCTGATCGCCAATCGAAAATGCTAAATTGTGTCACCCTTCGTCCCTTCCGATTGCGATCCTCCGATGGTGATCTCTGCTGTTGAATCCCTTGGATCTAACGAACCATATTAAATCGCCCTCCGCCCATGACCGTGTCCCACCATTCAACCCGTTTCATGAGTTTTCATTGTATTTCCCATATATTTCATTCAAATTCCAAATCTAATGTTTTACATTAGAACGTTGTATCATTCCGCCCCACAGTAGAATTTTAATGTTTTACATTAAAGTTTTTCATTTCACCCGACTTTCATCAGTTCAATTTCACTGTTTCACTACAGGTTCCCATTGCTTTCCATTGCATCCATAGCATTTGTTTCCATTGTGATGCCATCATCACAAGAATTCCACCACATCCATCCTTCCCCATGCATGGAATTCTTAACATATTTGCATGTTTTGCAGGGTATAGGCGGTGAAACGCCGCCATTGCTCACAGTCACTGTTACAGTGACACAGAGCGCAGAGGAGATTATTTCCTGAGCCTGATATTGCAAAAAAGTGTTTAGGAAGGTTTCTACAGGAAAGATTTCATTAAAAGTACAGAGTTTAACTTTGTGAAACCTTTCCAGCGCCATTAGAGCTCAGATTTCACAGACAGAGATAGTCATGAAGCGACAAAGAGTATTAGTACAGAGTTAAGGAGTGCTGATGCACATTATTGAAGATGTTAAGCCTTAATTCAGTGTTTTAAAGGAAAATTACCAGATTTAAGACCTCATGAATCACACGGAAGGCCTAATAAGGCCTAACGCACATAAAAAAATATCATCAAGGTTTCACATCAGTAGAAGTCTCCTCCCAAGAAAGGACACAGTACTCATACTGTTTTAGTCTACATTGTTTCCATGAGAAGGTTTCCACCCTGACAACAGTCCTAATGCTACCAGAACATTAGTTACACGGTATGGAAGACCTGGAATTTATTTTTTTTCCATTTTTTTTATTCACTAGAGTACTACAAGTACTGCAGCGAAATCACATCAAGAACATACCTGGAGTAAATTGCAGCCTGTCGAAGACCACTCTTTCATCCAAAGAGTATTGAACATTAATGCTCAGATATTAAGATAGAATGGGCCTCGAGCCTCTTCCTTTGTTTTGTTTTAATGATCATTTAGTGTTTCATATACTTCCTCTGCCCCTCTTTCAACTATAAAACTCATGAAGAAAATCATTGTAAAGGTTGTTGATCGGATATCTGTGAATTGTAAGCTGTTTCTCTTGAGATATAGTTCACTGTGTAAAGTTGTAAGATAGGCTGAGGAAGATATCTTCAGACTGAATATCATCTATTGGCAATGTTGTACATGACTGGTGTTGCTCTTTAATATGATAAGCACGTTTCTTTGGATCCTGATTTAAAGCAGCGGTGATGTTTTCTCACTTAGTCTCTGTTTTCCTCCAGTATTTCATTACATTTTGTTTCTCTAGTATGCATCAGAAATATGGTTTATGATATACCCTTGCATGGTACCCTAAGCTTATGCTCTCCCTACCTTTGATGTTTTCTACTATATGTGTTATCTGATCATTGATTCAAGTTAATTTAACCAGTGTAGTAGCTAATATTTACTGCTAGCTGATGTATGAATTAATGAATCCGTTCTTAGATGTTATTTTTGGGTTTTAATTGAAAGAATTGGGATACTGGGAGTTTGAATGTTGATTCTGTCTCACTAGGGTATTTTTCAATCAATTGAACCTTTCTAAGTTCCCTTAATTAGGGTGCTGAAGCATTGAGAGTTTAAAGTCTCTCTCTGATCTTAGGCCTTCACCTTTGTGTTTAAATCTTTAATGTTCCCTTTGTCTGAAGAGTTTTATCTTTTAGGATTTGGGTCACAGGTGTCTAATGGCATGTCCTATCCCTGGACCTGATTCCTAAGTGGTCATCTTGGAGGTTTCCTTGCCTTTTCACTTTCTTTCTTACCTTTTCATGCCACACTATCATCTTTAAGATCCAACTCTTTAGATGACTAGCCCAACTGAAAGCCTGCATATTGAAATAGCAAGTAAACCCTTTCTTGACTCCATTGCCCAATGGTCTTGAGTGTTCCCTGAAATCATTCCTTCTTTGTCTAGAATCCTCTTTATTCAGCCTTGTCTCATAGTGAACCCTTCCTTCCTGTTTCCCAACAACCAAACAAGCAATTAAATATACAAACCCATGCCACTAACTAGCCTAAAACCTGAAAACAAAGCTTCAAAGACATAAACCTTTGCATATATAGAGAGATCCCTCTCTAGACCTAGGAGGGATATATCCTAAGGTCTAAAAGTGGTTCTTATGTTGTCTCATATTTTGGTATTTCTAAACTTGCCAAAACATGGGAACCCCAACATAATGGCGACTTCGCTGGGGAAAAAACTTTGAGTGCCCTTAACTGCTATATCTAGTCTTGTGTCCCATTGTAGTCTCCAACATAATGGCAACTCCACTAGGGAATATTTGAGTAAAACACACCTTAAACACTTCAAAGACTCAAAGAAGACCATAGTAGCCTTATTTTGGTGGTTAATCACTGTGGTGGACAGTAACCTTCCTGAAACATTCTAAACCTTCCACCTAGCGACTCCATAGTTCCTAAATTATTAAAGACTCCACTGGTGATTAGTAGGCCTGCTGATTATCCTGGTGCACATAAGACTCCACTGGGAGACCAGAGTCCATAACAACATCAGCCATAATAGAGATAACAAGTAGGATTAAGCTTCTCTGTTTGAAGACAACATTCTGGCTTCAAGGACCATTTATACAAGAGCTTATCCTAACCCAAACCCACCTGAAATAGTTGACAACCCTGAGAGAATTATTAGAAAATCTCCCACACTTAAAAGACCAACTATTTCCAGTCATATCCATAGAGCTAACTCTACACCAGAAGAATTTACAGCTCTATCAGACCCTCTGTTTGACTTAGAATCATAAAACAATTTACCTAGAACTAGGTCATTCAATGCTCTAGACCAACCATACCTTGAGCTTCCTGGTTCACCATCTCACAGTGGTCAACCCATTAGGGATAGATAGACTCCCCCTTCTACACCTCCGGATATTCATTTCGTTCAAAACTTGGGGCTCTGTCATCCTAAATCGGCTTAACAGAGTGCTGTTGGTCCTAATATTCCTATCATCCACATACCTGCTGCTCCATCCAACCCTATACCTCCATAGAACCTCCTCATGGTAGCCTGGTATGCACCTCTGGTGTTACCACAACCCTTAGTGCCTCTACCGAACGATTATCAATCAAAAATCCCTCACTTCACTGCAAAGGAGTCTACCACAGCTCAACACCATCTAGATAGGATGGAAGATTCCTTTGACTCTATGGATATAGATGATGAGAGAGTCAAGATGAGAATATTTTCACAGAGTTTAGGAGGTGATGTAAAGAAATGGTTTAAAGGCCTACCTCCAAACAATATCCATGATCTTCCCTCTTTATATCAATCCTTCATAAACAAATGGGAAGTGAAGACCAACCCTCTCCAAATCCTAGCAGAATACAAAAACCTTAAAAGAAACGTAGGGGAGAGTGTCCATGACTATTCTACAAGGTTTAACAGTTTTTATAATGCCCTTCCTCCACATATGAAACCTCCCCAAGGTATGGCTTTAGTGAAATAATCTAAAGGCTTTGATGCTTATATGGCCTACCAGCTTAGGGAGAGAGATTACCACACATTGGAAGATATGCAAAAAGGAGTAGTGAGTGTAGAGGCTAACCTGATTGAGAAGAAAGCTAGAATGAGGGTTGAGAAAAGGGTAACATATAGGGATGACACTGTATCTTCCACATCTGATCCCAAGTATGACCATCTAGCCAAAAACATGGAAAAGCTGCAACAAATGATGGAAAAAATGGTTGTCTCAGTTGGTAATAAGAACATAAACCAAAATCATAACCAAAACCAAAACTTTAGGAGAAACAATACCACTCCCAACAGACAAAGAGACTCAAATCAGCAAGTTATTCCTCCATTTCAAGAGAACTTTCTTGATGAAGATGAGGGAATCATAGAAGAGTCTGAGGGAACCACAATAAATATGTTTGAAATCGAAAATTCAATCCACTTCTATTCCACAGAAGAAGATCAGCCCTCACCCTTATGTTGGGATGAGGAAATATTAGAATCTGAGGATTACAGGCTAGGATTTGAAAATGCCATCATGCAGGTTAGAGAACAATATGAGCTTAGAAGCAGAAAGAGCTTATACAATTCCAAACCAAAATATTCTGAGATTACCATTAAGAAAGGGCCTGAGAAAACTCCTAAAGCAACTGCTGAAAATAGCAAATCAGCAGCTGAAATTTTTGGGAAGAACAAAGGAAAAGACAGCCTAGTCCCTGATAAACAAAGTCAACCAACTAGCAGCACTAGCACTACAGCTAGTGTTCCTAATAAAACTGCTACAAACACTGCACATAGTGAGAATCAGCATACTGATTCTGCCACTAAAGTAGCGGCTAAAAAAACAGAGTTGAGTATCACAAAGAGTCAACCGCTCTTCAATTTAGAGAGTGAGATTGCTAAAATTAAAATCTCTATCCCACTCTCTGAGCTGGCCACTCAAGATGTATATAAAGGCCAAATTTTGAAAGCATTAAATCTAGGTGAAAACAGTGACACTGTAAATCTCAGTGATGATCAACTAGCCCTTCTGTTTGGCCCTAAGATAGAAGGGAAGTTTCAGGAAGGGGTAGTTCCTCATTTTTACATCAGTCTCAACATCCATGAAAAGATCCTTCACAACGCGATGCATGACTCTGGGGCATCACACAACCTGATGCCTAAAGTAGTTATGGAGAGGTTAGGCCTAGAGATAAACTGTCCCTATAAAGATTTATATTCATTTGACTCTAGCAGAGTAAAATACCTCGGCCTAATCAAAGACCTGTGTGTGAACCTGACCCAAATTCCAAAAAAATGTACAGTTATGGATGTGTTGGTGGTCGATGTTCCACCTAAGTATGGCATGCTACTATCGAGGTCATGGGGAGCCAAGCTGAAAGGTACAATGCAGATGGATGGCTCGTATGCCACAATCCCTGTCTTTAGCCAGCTTAGGAGACTGTATAGAGAGGCACAAATGAAATTCTTGGTCAGCAGCCCTGAAAAGCCTGAAAATTCACCTTTGTAGTCTGTTCACACAGATCTAGACTCCTTTATTCTCTACAATGATGAATCCTTAAAGGAGCCAAAATTAGACAATAGAGACACAAACCATGAGCCAGCGCCCATAGATTTTGAAATAATGGCCACTCTGGACTTGGAAGAAAATGAAGAAAAATCCTCTGGATGGTGCACCGAGTCTGAAGCTCAGAGCAAGCCAGAAACAGAATGCAAACAGCCAGCTAGTCACGTCGTCGAAGCCCATACACCACACGAGGAATGAAACCCTCCACACCGCAACATAGACCCCGTAACACAACAGACCAGTGAAACCCACATTAGTTAGGAAAATGATGATAAACCTGAAAAAGATCCCTTATGAGAATGAATTTCGATGGGTATTCCACTAGAAAATCCATAGGAGAGGAATTATGGTTACATAACACAGAGATTGACTATGCAGAGAGTCATGCTTTCAACCTGAACTTCAAATTTACTAACAATATCACAGAGTATGAGGCTCTCATCCTAGGCTTGAATCTGTTGAAAAAATTAGGAGCCCGTAGGATAGCTGTGCATGGAGACTCTGAGTTAATTATCAAACAAGTAAATGGTGAATATACAGCTAAACACCCCAGGTTGAGAGTGTACAGGAATGATGCTATGGATTTATTGAAAACCTCCGTAGAGTATGAACTGGTGTTTGTTCCTAGGAGCCAGAACGTAATTTCAAATGGACTTGCCTGCATAGCTAGTTCCTATCATAAGACTCCCAGCGACAAACAAATCACCATTCAAACCAAATACAGACCTGCAGTGCCCGATAATGAGAAATATTGGTAGATCTTCGAGGGCGATAAGAATATTGAGGATTTCCTGACATGCAGGAACGAGTTTGAATTCTCCGATTCAGAATCGAAATCTGATGATAGTTGCCTGAGTGAAGAACCCCTCGACGAAGAAAAATCACCCCATAACATTGAAATAAACGTGTTAACTGAAGGAACTGGAGATCCAACCGAAGAATATAAGAATGCAGATAAAGAGGAAATAGAGGTGCTGCAGGCAAAGGACAAGAACATACCCCGAGGTCTGGCACCTTTAGAGGATCTTTTTGATTTCGATGATGTAGTGAAAAAACCCAGCATAGAGCACTCAGACTCCAATGTGTAAGAATGCAACATAGGCACTGAAGATAAGCCAAAGATGATTAAACTGGCTAAGTCCTTACCCGCAGACATGAAAAATAAATACATCGACTTATTGAAAGAATTCATCGACGTGTTTGCCTGGAGCTATGAGGACTTAAAGGCCCATGACACAGACATTATACAGCACAAAATCCCTCTAATGGAAAATCAAAAACCAATCAGACAGAAACTTCGTAGAATAAACCGAAAACAAATGCCTGCGGTCGAAAAGGAGATTAAAAAGATGTACGAAGCAGGAATAATAGTTCTTGTGAGGTTCTATGATTGGGTCTCAAACCTTGTAGCTGTGAGAAAGAAAATGGGTGAGATGATACTGTGCATAGATTTTAGGAACCTTAACATAGCCTCACTCAAAGACAATTACCCCTTACCAAAGATGGAACATATCCTGTAGAGGGTAGTTGGCTCTAAGCGGATCTCCATGTTAGATGGTTTTTCAGGCTATAACCAAATTTTAGTACTCCCAGAAGACCAACTCAAGACCGCTTTCACTACTCCATGGGGCACTTTTATGTACGTAAGAATGCCTTTTGGATTTATGAACGCTAGTGTGGCCTTCCAACGAGCAATGGACATAGCATTTTCGGAAGAGATAGGGCACTTCATTGTCATTTATCTAGATGACATTACAGTCTACTCCAAGACTGATGAGGAGCACCTAAAACATCTGAGAAGAGTTTTTGAAAAATGTAGAAGGTTCGGTCTGTCATTAAATCCCGAAAATACTGTGTTCGGGCTGCAAGAAGGTAAGCTTCTTGGCCATATTATATCTGAGAAGGGGATTAGAATAGACCTGCGGAGAGTTGAGGGAATACTACTGATCACACACCCGAGAAACATTAAATAGTTACAGTCCTTTATTGGGAAAATTAACTTCTTATGGAGGTTTATTCCAAACTTAGCTGAGCACCTCAGGAATATGACTAACATGCTTAAAAAAGGTGCAGGGGTTAAGTGAACTATACAGGCTAAACAATATTTTGAGTTAGTTAAACTTGTGCTCACCCGGGCTCCCGTCCTAATTAGCCCAGATTTCTCAAAGGATTTCCTGATATTTTCATTCGCCTCCGAGCATACAGTGGCTGTTGTTTTGCTGCAGAAAAATCTAGAGGGAATGGAACAACATATCACATTCTTCAGCAAAGCTCTGAGAGATGCACCCTTAAAATAAAACATAATGGAAAAACAGGCCTATGCCTTGGTTAAGGCCTTGAAAGACTTCAGGGTGTACATATTGCATTCTCACACCATAGCCTACATGCCAAATATAGTGGTGAAAGACATCTTTTCCCAAGACCCGGATGGGAAAAGGGGAAAATGGATTGCTGTAATATTAGAGTATGACCTGGAAATAAAACCCACAAAACTGATCAAAGTTCAGGACTTAGATCAACTAATGGTTGAATCAAATTTATAAGCCCTTGACATTAACATGGTAGATGCCTTGGATGAACAGGAAGGATTTTCCAATCCTACTGTTGAAGAACAATTTCGAAATTCTCCTTGGTATTCTAATATCCTGTATGTGCTCACAAACCTCAATGCCCCTCCTGAACTATCAAAGACTAAGGCCAGATTCCTAAAGCTGAAAGCTAGAAACTATTGCATACTAAATGAATGTTTATACTAGAAAAATGCAAATGGTTTGTTGTTGAAATGCCTGCCTGAAACTGAAGCAGAAAGGGTCAAATAGGAGTTCCATGTAGGAGAGTGTGGAGGCCATTTAAACTGGAAATCCACTGCTAAAAAAATACTTAGAGCGGGCTATTATTGGCCTACACTTTTCAATGACATCCATAAAATGATAGTTGCCTGCCATAAGTGCCATATTTTCGAGGGAAAAAGAAAGCTCCTCCATTTACCATTACAACCCATTACTATTGAGGCTCCCTTTATGCAATGGGGCCTGGATTTCATAGGAGAAATACACCCTGCATCTTCTGCCCAACACAAGTGGATCCTTACAGCCACAGAATACTTCACAAAGTGGATAGAGGCCATACTTTCTAGGAATGCCACAGATTATGTTATCATTAAGTTCCTAGAAGACCACATCCTCTCTAGATTTGGCTGCCCAAGAAAAATAATCACTGATAACGCTACTGCTTTTGGATCCAAGAAAATGATTGATTTTTGTCACAGGTATCAAATAGCACTCGGTCATTCAACTACTTATTACCCCCAAGGTAATGGGTTAGCTGAATCATCAAACAAGAGCTTGGTGACCATCATCAAGAAGCTGCTTGAAGAAAACAAGAAGTCATGGCATAACAAGTTAGTGCATGCGTTGTGGGCTGACAGGATAACAACAAAGAAATCCATTGGCATGTCACCATATCATCTTATTTATGGAATAGAGGTAGTGTTTCCTACCAGCCTTGGGGTACCAGTGGTTAAACTAGTCCAAGAGATTCAGACAGAAGAAGACAGTATGGTGAGGAGGATAAATCAGAAAATTCATCTCCAACAAACAAGAGAAGAGGTCTATAACAGAGCTCTGAAAGTTCAGGAAAATATAAATAAGTTATTTGATAAAAGAACAAAAGCTTGTGACTTCAAAATTGGAGATAAAGTTCTGAAGTGGGACTCCAGGAGAGAGGACAAAGGAAAGCATGGCAAATTCGACAGTTTGTGGCAGGGTCCTTACATCATACATGCCACTGTGGGTCCAAATGCCTTTTTTGTGCAAGAGCTGGATGGTACAGAACTGTTTGGGGGTCCTGTCAATGGCAGGATGCTCAAGCACTACTACTGCTGATTTCCAATTTACAGTTTTCATTTCCATTTTACATACCATAGCAGTGTTTTATTTTCAAGAAAAAGAGAAAATTTCTCAAAAAACAGAGAGAAAGAGAGGTTCAGATATGCTCAAAACATGAACCTCTAAAGTGCAAAGGATTGGCTCTAACATGATCAAAACCTGGGCCAAAGGAATTAAAGTAGCTGGTTCTAATATTCTCAGACTCTTAACCAGCAAAGAAGAAAGAGGAATCAGCTCTAACAAGTCCAAAACCAGAGCTGAAATGAAGAAGAAAGTGACTCTAACAAGCTCAAAACTTGAGTCACAGGGAAAAGAAGGATGCTTCAAAGCTTCAAGATTTCATGCTTTCGAAATTTTGTTTTCAAGTTTCTGCAATCTTAGTTCATGTGCAGCTATCTTTATGCCATGAATCCACAGCAAGCCAGACTGTCTAATCCTGGTTTGACTGTTTTTAAATTTATGTTGTAGAATGTAGAGAAGAAATCTGCTGGACAGTTTAATCCCAGCAGATGTTTGATTAGGTAGAGAAACATATGAGGCCAACAGTTTAATCTGGTTTCATGGAGTGATAAGGGTAGAATTAGAATAGTGTGCTTTTTGTTTTCAATAAAAATGATGAAGAAGGTCTGCAAATTCAAATGCACCTTGAAGAAAAAATGTTAGGATTGTAGTTTGAGTAGGTAGAATGTTTGGGGAAAGTTTTCTGCTGATTAATATCCATCATGTTTGTAACAGCTGAAATCAAAGAAGAGAAGATGGTTCAAGGATCAGGCATCTGGCCTACTTCAAATATTATTTTCTGAATTCTTGACACCTTCAAGAAGATGCCATCCCCATGTGGAGCCACTGTTAGCCACCTATGAATTCTTGGCAAGCAAATAGGTGGCTAAATATTTTTCTGAGCCTTCAAGAGATGCATTTCCTATGAAAATATCTCATCCTTGAAGCCTCTGTGTGCCCTTTACCTTTGAAAAGATCCTCACTGCTGTTTCCATCCAAAAAACCTCACTGATTGTAAAAAATTGTGCTCAGAAAGGCCCTCGTTTACCCCTTGTATCTCTGCAAAATTTCCTATTTTAACCCTTTTTCCCATTTTCGAAAGTTCCCTCTTTAACCCAAAAAAATCCCTCCCAAAATCTCCTAAACCACCCAATTCCCCTTTAGAACCAAGTGAAATCCTTCGTTTGATTTTAAAAATCTCTTTTTTCCCCCTACCGAAAGCCTATTTTAGCCTAAAAAACTTTGTTTCTAAGCTAAAAAAACCCCATGTTTTAACATACACAGGCTAGCACCCTTCGACTAGCCCCCTTAACCACTTCCCCACATGACCCAAGCGCTAAGACCGAGCGCTTAACCGTAAAGAACTAATCGCAATCGTAAGTTCGGAGTGGAGCGCATTTCTTTGCAAAGTCAAAATCTCCGATGTGATGGTAGTATGTTCTGTGGAGCACGGGTGCAATACCTGCCGTCGATCTATACGGATCCGATGGTCACCGCAAGTCCCATCGCGCCCGCATTCCCCTTTGTCACCCCTCTGATGACCTGTTCCCCACCTTCGATTCACCTTTAATCCGACGGCCCTCGCATCTTCGCTTCGATCGCAATCGCAAATTTTCAAATGGTACCACCTTCCATCCCTCCTGATTGCGATCCTTTGACGCAATCTCGGTCATTGAATCCACAAGAACCAACGACCAAGATTCACCCACATTCCGCCATGCATTCCCCGATTGGCTTCCCCCGATCCAGTCGTAGCTGTCAATCTCGCATAAGATCCGATGGTCATAAGCCAATCGCACCATCTCTCATCGGAGTTTTGACCTCTCCCATCGCTCTCCTCCGATCACATATCAACCGTTGATCTGTTCTTAGATCCGATGGTCAGCGCACATCACTCCGATCGCCAATCGCAAATGCTAAACTGTGTCACCCTCCGTCCCTTCCGATTGCGATCCTCTGATGGTGATCTCTGCCATTGAATCCCTTGGATCCAACGGCCCATATTAAATCACCCTCCGCCCATGACCAGGGCCCACCATTCAACCCGTTTCATGAATTTTCATTGCATTTCCCGTATATTGCATTCAAAGTCCAAATCTAATGTTTTACATTAGAACGTTGTATCATTCCGCCCCGCTGTAGAATTTTAATGTTTTACATTAAAGTTTTTCATTTCGCCCGACTTTCATCAGTTTGATTTCACTGTTTCACTATAGGTTCCCACCACTTTCCATTGCATCCACAACAATTTTTTTCCATTGTGCTACCATCATCACAAGAATTCCACCACATCCATCCTACCCCATGCATGGACTTCTTAACATATTTGCATGTTTTGCAGGGTACAGGTGGTGAAACGCCGCCATTGCTCACAATCACTGTTACAGTGACACAGAGCGCAGAGGAGATTATTTCCTGAGCCTAATATTGCAAAAGAAGTGTTCGGGAAGGTTTCTACAGGAAAGATTTCATTAAAAGTACAGAGTTTAACTTTGTGAAACCTTTCCAGCACCATTAGAGCTCAGATTTCACAGACAAATATAGTCATGAAGCGGCAAAGAGTATCAGTACAGAGTTAAGGAGTGCTAATGCACATTATTGAAGATGTTAAGCCTTAATTCAGTGTTTTAAAGGCAAAGTACCAGATTTAAGACCTCATGAATCACACGGAAGGCCTAATAAGGCCTAACGCGCAGAAAAAAATATCATCAAGGTTTCACATCAGCAGAACTCTCCTCCCAAGAAAGGACACAGTACTCATATTGTTTTAGTCTACATTGTGTCCATGAGAAGGTTTCCATCCTGAAAATAGTCCTAATGCTACCAGAACATTAGTTACACGGTATGGCAGACCTGGAAGTTTTTTATTTGCCTTTTTTTTTATTCACCAGAGTACTACAAGTACTGCAGTGAAATCACTTCAAGAACATACTTGGAGTAAATTGCAACCTGTCGAAGACCACTCTTTCATCTAAAGAGTACTGAAGATTAATGCTCAAATATTAAGACAGAATGGGCCTCGAGCCTCTTCCTCTGTTCTGTTTTAATGATCATTTAGTGTTTCATCTACTTCCTCTGCCCCTCTTTCAGATATAAAACTCATGAAGAAACTCATTGTAAAGGTTGTTGATCGGATATCTGTGAATTGTAAGCTGTTTCTCTTGAGATATAGTTCACTGTGTAAAGTTGTAAGATAGGCTGAGGAAGATGTCTTCATACTGAATATCAGTTGTTGGAAATGTTGTACATGACTGGTGTTGCTCTTTAATATGACAAGCACATTTCTTTGGATCCTGATTTAAAGCAGCGGTGATGTTTTCTCACTTAGTCTCTATTTTCCTCTTGTAATTCATTACATTTCATTTCTTTGGTATGCATCAGAAATCTGGTTTAGGATATACCTTCGCATGGTACCCTAAGCTTTTTCTCTCCCTACCTTTGATGTTTTCTGCTATATGTGTTATCTGAGCACTGATTCAAGTTAATTTAACCAGTGTAGTAGCTAATATTTACTGCTAGCTGATGTATGAATTAATGAATCCGTTCTTAGACGTTCTTGTTGGGTTTTAATTGAAAGAATTGGGATACTGGGAGTTTGAATGATGATTCTGTCTCACTAGGGTCTTTTTCAATCAATTGAACCTTTCTAAGTTCCCTTAAGTTGGGTGCCGAAGCATTGAGAGTTTAAAGTCTCTCTCTGATCTCAGACCTTCACCTTTTTGTTTAAATCTTTAATGTTCCCTTTGTCTGAAGAGTTTACCTTTTAGGAGTTGGGTCACAGGTGTCTAATGGCATGTCCTGTCCCTGGACCTGATTCCCAAGTGGTCATCTTGGAGGTTTCCTTGCCTTTTCACTTTCTTTCTTACATTTTCATGCCACACTATCATCTTTAAGATCCAACGCTTTAGATGACTAGCCCAACTGAAAGCCTGCATATTGAAATAGCAAGTAAACCCTTTCCTGACTCCATTTCCCAATAGTCTTGAGTGTTCCCTGAAATCATTCCTTCCTTTTCTAGAATCCTCTTTATTCAGCCTTGTCTCATAGTGAACCCTTCCTTCCTATTTCCCAACAACCATACAAGCAATTAAATATACAAACCCGTGCCAATAACTAGCCTAAAACTTGAAAACAGAGCTTCAAAGACATAAACCTTTGCATAAATAGATAGATCCCTCTCTAGAACTAGGAGGGCTAGATCCTAAGGTCTAAAAGTGGTTCTGATGTTGTCTCATATTTTGGTATTGCCAAACTTGCCAAAACATAGGAACCCCAACATAATCCATGTTCCATTCAGATCTGATTTGAATACTGAGGTAAATATAAGCTTAGGAAGTGCTTGTTGCCATTTCTTGAGTGGCTTGTCCCTCATGATCTTGTTGTAAATTTCTATTGATATCTTAATAAAATGATGGTTGTACATTTATCCCTCTTATGTCATGCTCAGATTTGCAGAGTTTTACATTTTTATGTTCATATATTGTTGCAATCCCATTTTGGGATATTACAGTGGTATCGGAGAAAGATCTTTGGCTCAGCCTCTGGACTTCAAGCCAAAGTTCTATAAAAGAAATAGAAAGGCCAGAATGATGGAAAGGATGAGCTTTCTCTCATCACTTTTGAAATCCAGGAAGAACCTCTCCAAGGAGGTTAAAAAAGAAGAAGAGAAAAGGAGCAATGAAACTTCTAGAGAGTTTCAAGAGGAGGAAGAGCCATGCACTTCCTATGATGAGAAAAGGAGACCAATGTTGCAGAGAGCTCCAAAGCATTGGAACATATCCTTTCCATTTGAGAGGGAGGAAAAATTTTAGGAAGATGGAGGACAATTGGATCACAATATTCTAAGTGAATACCTTGTTGAGTACAAATCTCAACCTAGAGCCTTCAAGGAGACTCTAGCTTTCCCTAAGTTCATCCATTTGGAGGAAGAAAGAAGACCTTGTGGCCAAGGTAGGATCAAGGGCAATAGGTTTCTGTTGTCTAATTTTGATGGGTCATCTGTAGCAAGGGTTTGGGCAAGGAAAATAGATGCATTCTTCCTACTACATCCTGTGGTAGAAAGGGACGTTGTAGAGATTGCAGCGCTACACCTGGAGGGTGAAGCAAATATTTGGTGGTTCAGCCATTTGAGCCATGCAAGAGTGATCAATTTTGATGAGTTTACTGAAAGGTTGATTGGGAAATTTGGCAAGGAGAAATCAAAGGAGAAGAATCCCTCACCACCATTGGAGGAGACTTGTACCAACGCTGTCAAAACTATGGGTGAGCAGCCCTCAACATCTTCAGTTGGAGGAGCCAACTCATTGGAGGAAGAAGCCCTTACAGCCATACAAGATACTTCCAATTTTTATCAAGGTATGCTTAGATTTTCATCTCCTATTGTTTCAGTAAGTCATATGGAGGATTGTAAACCATTGGATACTGCTCATTTGAAACAACATAATTGCACTGCGTTGTGAAGCCTTGATTTGATCAAGGAAGGGATGAAACATCATCCTAATGGGCCAATATTGGGCTGCACACCACATGTGAGGTTGGGGTGTGAATTATTTGAGGATGGGATGAACCTTGTCCCAAACAAATTTATGCAAAAGCATATGTTCATCCTTGAGTTGGGACATGAGATATCCAAAACACCACGGAGGAGATTTACAACATTGTCAAGAGGTAGCAGTGAGGAGGCTTTGCCTTCAGCCCACTTGGATCCTTATGGATTCAAGATGATCACTGGTGTGAGATATTTTCTAGGAGATCTCCAAGGAGTTTCATTTCAGTATCCCATGGAATGCGAGAAGAAAAATCTGATTTGGGAGAAGGGTAGTCTTCATTGGAAGGGTACCAAGGTTGATCATGATGGGAGGCACTCACATTGGGAGGAATGGGTGTGGATGGAGAGTAAGAAGTTGGTAAGCTACTTGCAAATATATGACACCAGGCAGTAGGAGGCTTGGCTGTGTTGGCTGCTCTTGAAGGAGTTTGGCCATCATGGGGCATATCCTTCTTCCAAGGGTATGTGGGTGGAAGTAACTTGGCAGGGTACTTGCATCATGGGGCATCAAGGAGCGTGGGTGCATTATGATGATATGATCATTATGTTTTCACCACATGATTTGTATGATGAAGGTATGAGGAGGTAGAAAAAAATTTTGTTGCTTTGGAGGATTTTGAGAGAGCAAGGGCAGGATTTCTCTCACACTTTGCATGATGTTGCAGGAGTAGGAGATGGTACAATCATGGTGCAAGGGGGCTAATCCTTAGCCTTAGATGATCTGGAAGTACTTCCACTTTGGAAGAAACTTCTTGTATGTGGCATCATTATGGGAGGAGTCTTTGACATTGAGCATGTCAAATGATGGAGTTATGAGTTGGCAGGAGCCTAGTTGCATAGGCCAACAACGCTGTCACTTTGGAGCATGGACTTATTGATGGAGTGTCCCCAGGATCACTTCAAATTTGAGGCACTTGGTGGACAAGGAGGAGGTGAGAATGATAGAGTAGTGGATGGATTCATCTATTACTGTGGTATGTTCTTCTTGACTTGGATTACCAAGCATAAGAAGGAGGATCTTCATGCAGCATGTGGTTCATTCCTCTTCATAGGAGTATGTCATACCACTATGGAGGACTTATTCATGGATCCTATCATCATTTTACTTTCATTACATGGTAAGAATTCTGTTTTTGTATTTAATGATTGTCCAACACAATATTTTCATGCTCTTACCATTTCTTTGTAGTGCATTGCTCCATAAAGGGGCAAGCTTTTCTTTGGGCTCCATGTACCAATTTTGGCCAGCTATAATGATGGAGACAACCATCTATTGTATGAACTTTGGCAAGTGCTTGGTTACTTCTTATATGCTCAGTTGATACATTCAGCCATTTACTATTTGCTAGTAGATGTGATGACTTACACAACTAGCCATTTATCAAGAAACAACTTGCCATGCTATTTTATGAAGCTGCAATGGGGAAGACTGCGCTGTGACCACTTGGGATACTGTTGGTACCTTCTAGCACCACATGAAACTTTCAGTATTTATTTCATTTTTATGCTAATCATGATCCCATTTTCTAATTTTTTTCTTGCCTTTATGGGGAGCATGATTGGGGGAGAAACACATTGGGTGGGTGTGTTCTTTGGGAAGGAGGATTCCCACACTTTTTGCATTTCATGTTCTAAGGGGAGCATGGGAGGAGATATGGCCACCATAGAAAAATATTTTTTTATTTATGATGAGGGGCATGAGATGGATGGGATGCCATATGGTAGTGATTTCTTATCCACTATGTATGAGATGGTTTGGGCCAGCTTGATTCACAACGTTGGGAAAGGGATTTTTGGAGATCTAGTTTCCTTCTTGCCACTTGAGGGAAACATTATTGCAGCCCAAGATCAGAAAATTCTCTGCACTTATCTTAAGTGGAGAGGAGGACAGCATGGGATATGCTACTTTTTCTACCATGTTCAGAATTTCAGCCCACCTACTTTGCAGGAGCTCAAGGTGGAGGAGGATTTTAAGGAGTTACCATGTTGGGAGGTAACTCATTTTGTATGGATGATAGCTTGGGGATGGGAGATTCATATGGGGATGGCAGATCCCAATACATATCAGACCTCATGCCTCAAGAAGGCCTTTAGACCTCCCACTGTTGCCTCCATTGATACTTTATTGTCACATGATGATAGCTATTTGGGGTGTTCACCAATAGCTAGCATGTTTACTTGAAAGGGGCAACTTGGAGGTATATTGATGAGACAACACCTTGATCCTTGGAGGATTGTATCTTATGAGGTTTCTATAGGGGAAGAAGAGGATGCTCTTTAGTTCTATCCTTGCAGTTGCTTGAGGACAAGAAACATTTGGGAGGGGAGGACTGTAATATTCCAAAATTTGCATGCAACAAATTGGAATATTAAATTTTGCTAATGTCACTTAGGAGATGAATAAATGGGTAAGGAGGCCCATAAATTTTAGAAATAAGGATAAAATCCCTCATAGTGTGAAAGGGGATCATAATGATAGTTGGATTTTACACTCTCATGTGTGAACAGGGACATTTTGCATGTGGACAAAGTCAAGTTTGACCAAGTCAACAACATAAATGTAGGAGGAGTGGATCAGAAAATAAAATAGCTCAATGTGAATGAGTTTTATTATAGATAGCTATATGTGAGCTGGATTGAAGACCCTTAGGTGTGAAAATGGCTGAAGCAGGTTGAAGAGGTCAACCTTGACCAAATCAAACAACGCAGTTTAGAGGAGTGGCTCTAATGAAGGCACAACGTAGTTTTGGAGGGAGATTGTTTGTGTGATGGTGGAAACCCTATTGATTGGGACCAAAGGTGAGAAGACTCACTTAGTTTATAAGGAAAAGGATGGCAGCCATTTGGGGTTAGCTTATGAATTATATTTTTATGTCTGCTTAGAATTTTTCTCTCTTTAGCTGTTTAGCTAAGATTTTCGGTGTTGTTTAGCACTAAGGTATTCCTGTTCAGGAATTCCTTCTCTTCCCTTTGAGTAGCTCTTGGGAGAGACCTGATATTTCATCACATAGATCCAGAATTGGTGCCAAGATTTAGTCTGCAGTTTCAGCGCAGTTTCTACAGGAGGTTGTGTTGAGTTGCAGGGTGTTGCAGTGGAGGGTTGAGAAACCCACTTTCTGAGTTGGTTTTGCATAGGAGGGAGGTTTACTTCCATTAGAGGATCAGTTTGGAGAATTATTGGGCTGATATCAGATATTTAGAAGTAGGCCAACACATTTACATCACCTACAATGTTATTCCATTCTATAATTGCGTTATTTCTGGAGGGTAGTTTCAACAGTGTCTTTTGTGGCTCTTTCGGGGAGTTTTCCTGTGATTGGAGGGTTGATTCTTCCATGGGGAAGAACTTTGATTAGATATGCATAAGATATATATTCTTACAGCCTTATATACTCCTGTGCTTCATTTTTCAGTGAATATTCAGCCATATTGCTGAAGATCACCATTTGTATTCAGGGTGTATTGCTAGAAACCCTTCCTTGGTTCTCTAGTTTTTGTATAAAGGAGACTAGATATCATTTTTCTGAGCATATTGTTTAATATAATATTATATATATTTGTATCTTCCATTTATGTGTGCAAAACCTCATTATACTGTGCAATCACTTTTATGCAGAAATTCCTGTGTTGCAGCGTTTGGGGTTTTAGCCTTTTTTAGCAATCCTAGGTGTGGAAGGTCTGTTTAACCCACCTAGTTTGATTTGTTTCAGCTCTATTCTTGGATTTAGGTTATAAATTGACTGATATAAGGGATACAAGATTTTATTTTGTTATTTATAGCATATATTTCTGAAAATGCATTTTTTATGCATGCATGGTTGAGTATCCCAAAATGGGAATGCAGTAGTGCATAAGCACAATACTGGGATATAAGGGTGAAATTAATTCATAAATTTTTTTGATAAACACATATCCATAAAATTAATGAAACAACAGCAAAAATAAGCACTTCTACACCTTCCCAAGTGGGGAAAATGCAACAAATAGACCCTGAAAACATTATTTCTGGAGATCTGCATTTTAAATAGGAGAAATAATTCTTGGTTCCCTTAGAATATAGACTTAGTCCCTCAAATAAAAAAGAGGAACTGAAAAAAAAAAACTTATGATAAGTTAAACAGACCTCCCGACCTCAAATCAACTTAAAAATACTAAATCCCATGAGTTTAAGTTATGCAGAATTTACTGAAGCCAATGATAGCGTTATTTTTTGAGGGTTTCTGAAGTATAATGAGAGAAAATAATATATGTGGAAATTTATAGAACAATATGCCAAGAAAATGAAGATCTAGCCTCCTTAATGCATTATAAAGGTAACCCGACAAGGGTTTCTTGAAAGCATGAGTACAAAAAGAGCAGATATGAATATTCAGCTCTGAAAAATGCATTTTTACTGAAACATTACGGAAATATAGCTGACTAATACAAATAGGGATGAGAATACCTTCCTCTAGCCTTCTGGGAGAAGGGTTGGCCCTTTCCCTAGGAAACTAGCTCAGAAACAAGGGTCTTAACCCTGCTGCAACAACTCTATAAAAAATGACGCAGTTCCTGCAAGGGAATGTGTTGTAGGAGATGAGGAATACTTTGGTCTGCTGCCAAGATGTGAAATAAGCCTGTTGGGGTCCTGTGATTTGGCTGATTGGCAAACCAAATGACAAGGAAACATTCAAAACCAATCTTTAGAGCTCTAGGACCTAGCCTTCCTAGTCTTAGAGAGGGATCTCTCAATTATTTGCAAAGATATGACTTGTTTGCTTGTAAAAGGTTGATTTTAGGCTAGTTATGAAGCACAAGTTTGTTTAATTTTTTGGTGGGACATGATGATCTAGGCAGCATAGATAGAAAAGGGAAATATCTAAGTCATTGGGCAATGGAGTCAAGTGGAAGTTGTAATAAGTTTGTAGATGAATCAGGGATATCAAAGGGAAAATATACCTTGGCCAGTGGATCTAAAAAAATTTTCAGGTGAAATGAAATGAACATTAAGGATTTAGAATGAAAAGTAGAACTAAGGGCAATTAAGAATCCTTAATTATATGTACTTCTCAACGAAGGGACGTAAAAAATTATCAGAACATGAAGAGACATTCCATAGACAGGGCTAACCATAAATTCTAGAAACCACACTTCAGCCAATAACAATTTCAAGACAAACTTTTCAAATGAAATCTAGGAGTCGAGGAATTTCAAGACAAACTTTTCAAATGAAATCTAGGAGTCAAGACAAACTTTTCAAATGAAATCTAGGAGTCAAGACAAACTTTTCACAAATAACTGTATTCATAGAAGAGGGAACTCCTAAATTTTGAGATTGCAACAAGATGATGAGCTTAGTGGAAAGGAGTCGCCTTCACTAAGTGGGCCTGCAGGGTATTTTTGGCGCAAAGTCTATTTTTAGACTATGTGTATTTTTAGACATATGGATCATGTTCTATGAGTTGCAGGATGCTATTTGTGGATGGTTCGTCAAGTCAAGAAAAATATATGGACTTCTATTTTTACACATACTAGGCGGAATCTATTTTTAGATTGCCAGTCTAAAAATAGATATGTCGAATATTATTAGCTCTTAATAATATTTGGACTCTAAACATTATCTTATCCTCTTGGAGCACTTCAGTTTGATGCTTGGATGTGGGACATGCAACGACGCGATAATGATGACTTTATAAGACAGCATGTTATAGGGTTTAGGATAAGAAGATGATTTAGTTAGAACTCATGTGACAGAGTTTGGTGGAGTTGATGAGACATTTAATGGAGTTGTGTTCAGTTTAACTTAGTTGAGCTAGTTGTATCTAGTCTAACTGATTGATACAATTAGTGAGAGTGGTGTGAATTAATTATTAATTAATTCACTAATTATTAAATCATAAATAAACTAAAGAATACATCAGTTAACTGTAGTGCATGGACAGTTTTAGTGGAGACCAATGAAGAGGTAGGTGAAAGAGCAAGTGTGACTATCAGTTGTGAAGATACTGGTGCATGAGAATTGCACACACATTGATTGAGAAGCCAATGAGGATTGAGCAGTACATACCAGTGGGATTTGAACCTTTATCTGGCAATTATCCATATTGGATTGCACAGTAGAGGCTGGCTAACAGGTGGAGCAGATTGGAGCATGTGTTTTGTATGATCTGAGCTTGTGTAGTGTGTAAAAATTGGAAATTGTATTGAGAGATTGTGAGGAGTTTGTAAAATGATTGTTACATGATCTCTATCATTATAATATACAGATATTTGGGGGTTTTTAGCTTTAATATTTCCCATAAATACTATGTTTATATGTGTGATTGCTTATGGTTTTAATGTGCGCATGCGATTGTTTAATTTCCGCAAATTCATGATCAATAGTAGAAGAGGTTATGTATTATGCATGAAGCTCAAATAGTGTGTGATCAGGATAATCTCGGTGAATAATTTAACATTTATTCAAATTTATACATGGTATCAGAGCAATATTGATCATTGGAGCAATTGAAAAACATTGAAGCGGTTCAGTTTTGTGCTGGTGGAATTTGAATTTGCAGCAGTGTTTTCTTGGTGTCGAAGTTGAGATGTCTTTCAACGGATTGCGATTGGAGTATGCCCTTGAGGGCAGCTCAAATTATATTGCATGGAATGACAGGATGGAGGCGGTGCTAGATGAAAATGGGTTGAAGGAGTTCATAGATGTAGAAATTCCAAAGCCTACTTCTAGTGATGCTGTCGTACTTGACGCATGGCAAAAGAAGACAGCAAAGTGTCAAAGGATTCTGTTGGAAGGTGTGAAGGATTACATAGTGTCTAGCCTGCATGGTAAGGATTCTCCATTCTTGATGTGGAAAGCCTTGACAGATTTATTCCAAAGCAAGAGCAACCAGAGGAAGTTGGCGCTCAAGGATAGACTCAGAAACATAAAGATGGAGAAAGGCGACAGTATGCCCAAGTACCTCACGAAGTTCATCCAATGCAGGGATGAACTGGGAAGTGTGGGGGTGACTATTGATGATGAGGACTTGGTGATCTTGGATCTCCTTGGGCTTTCAAAGAGTTGGCATTCCTATCAGGACTCTGTCAATGGTCGGGAGAAATTGCCAGGATGGGAGCGACTTTGGTCGGATCTTGTGCAAGAGGAGATAAGGCGAAGTACCAAGGATGGATCTTCATCAAAGAACTCTGATGAAGATAATTGTGCTTTGGCTGCCAAAGAAAAGAAGGGGAAGAGAAATAAATCTTCTCAATCCGGTGCGAAAGGTAAGAAGCAGGACATGTCCAAGGTGAAGTGCTTTCACTGTCACCAACACGGACATTA
The DNA here is from genome assembly GCA_034641835.2 of Pinus albicaulis. Classification (NCBI taxonomy): domain Eukaryota; kingdom Viridiplantae; phylum Streptophyta; class Pinopsida; order Pinales; family Pinaceae; genus Pinus; species Pinus albicaulis. The sequence continues at coordinate 958,057,408 of CM076569.1, read as the reverse complement.
CGCCACTAATTGTCCACAGAAGAAGAAAAATAAGCAGGCTGCTGGAACTGCAGCCGGAGAGGCCTTAGCCTCGCAGTTTGAGCTGGATTTTTCACTGATCTCATGCTTGGTCTCAAGTATGACGGGTTTAGTGTGGTTTCTAGACAGTGGTGCGTCTTTTCACATGACAGGAGATCGAGATTTGTTTACTAATCTCGATGAGAAAGATCTTGGAGTGCACATTGAGATGGGTGATGATGGTAGATACAGTGCGACCAGTATCGGTACCATTTCCTTTGAGAGGGAGTCTAGTAAACCCTTCATATTAAAGGAAGTGATGCATGTTCCAGGATTGAAGAAGAATATTATTTCTGTGGCGATGTTAGAAGACAAGGGATACGATGTTGTCTTTAGCAAGGGAAAGGCTTTCCTGCGCAATAAGGCAAATGGTGAGACCCGGAGGATAGGGGTTTGAGTTAAGAACCTTTATCAATTGCAGGTAGATGGTTACACAGCAATGGCAGGCAAGGCAGAAGGAGTGGTGAGCCGGGATGATGGCAAGTTGTGGCACCAGAGATTGGGCCACCTTCACCATGGAGCTTTGAAGATACTGCAGCAGATTTCTACTAGGCTTCCTAAGGGTACTCTTGCGTAGTCAAATCATTGCAAGGGGTGTACCTTGGGAAAATTTGTGAAAGCCACCTTTCACGAGAAGGATAGTCACGCCACGACGATCCTTGAGAGAATTCACACAGATGTGTGTGGACCTTTCTCAGTAGCTTCGACAGCAAAGCACAGGTATTATGTGATATTTGTTGATGATATGTGATATTCTTCATGCAGAAGAAGAGTGAGACATACTCAAAATTCTGTGAGTTCAAGGCACTGGTTGAGAAAGAATCGAGGAAGCAGGTGAAGGCTCTAAGGAGTGACAATGGTGGTGAATTCATCTCTGGAGAATTCAAGGACTTTTGCAGTGCAGAAGGAATTCGAAGAGAGCTCATAGCACCTCATAACCCACAGTAGAATGGGGTTGCTGAGCAGAAGAACAGAACGATCGTGGGTGCTGCACGGGCGATGTTGCATGATCAGGGCCTACTGTTGCCTTGTGGGCTGAGGCATGCAATACCGCAGTATATGTGTAGAACCGTTGTCCTCACGGGATACTTGGCATGAGTACACCAGAGGAGGCGTTTTATGGTAAGAGGCCTGATATTTCCCATTTGAGGATTTTGGTTCACCTGTTTACATTCATGTGACGAAGGATGCCAGGAAGAAGCTGGAGCCAACCGCAGAGGTTGGTATATTTTTGGGGTACACTGATACACCCCACAACTATCGTGTGTATTTTCCAGACAGTCGCAAGACTGTTGTGCGACGGGATATCAAATTTCATGAGGAGAAAGCCATGAAGTGTTCGCTTGAGAGGGAGCCACACTTGCATGCGGATGAGGAGCTATGAGTTCCTAAGGATGCGCCTCAGGATGTGGATCAGCCATAAGATGAGGTTCATGGAGTGGAAAAGAGAACCACTGGGCCAGTGCCAACCATCGGAGGGTGGGCGCACTACGAGAAGTTGAGCGGCGGCTCAAGATGCGAGAGAAGGTTGTAGGAGCACCTACATCACGAGGCCTTGATGAGAGACAATCACCTGACCCATATACTGGATACATGGCTCTTGTGAGAAAGTGTATCGTGACAGAGCCATCCTCTTTCGAGGAAGCTGTGGAGGACCCCTCATGGGTAGATGACATGGTGGAAGAGTATGATTCGATTGTCAGAAACAATGCATGGGAGATTGTCTCGAGACCAGAGGGGAAATCAGTGGTGGGTTCGAGATGGATCTACAAAGTGAAGCAGACAGCTGACGGGAGTGTGGAGAAGTACAAGGCAAGATTTGTTGCCCGAGGTTTTTCACAGATTGAGGGGATCAATTATGAGGAGACCTTTGCACCTGTCGCAAGGTATTCTTCCATATGGACGATTCTTGCTCTCTCAGCGCAGATGGGTTGGCACATTCATCAGATGGATGTGAAGACTGCGTTCCTCAATGGAGTCATTGAGGAGGAGGTGTACATAGAGTAGCCCGAAGGTTTTGAGATCTTCGACGGTGAGTCGCATGTGTGCGGGCTTAAGGAAGCCTTGTATGGGTTGAAACAAGCACCTCGTGCTTGGTACACACGGATAGATAGTTATTTCACCAGACTTGTATTCTCCAAGAGTGAGGCGGATCTGAATCTATACCAGATTGTGGTGGAGGGTATGTTGTTGATCATTGTACTTTATATAGATGATTTTATTTTGACGGGTGATGAACTGTTGATACATTCATGCAAGGTTGATCTTGCAAAGGAGTTTGAGATGAAGGACTTGGGCCTCTTTCATTATTTCTTGGAATTGGAAATTTGGCAGTGTAGTGATGGATTGTTTGTGTCTCAAGGCAAGTATGCCCAAGAGATACTAGAGAAGTTCAACATGCATGGCTGCAAGCCTATCAACACTCCTCTTCCTCGTGGATGGAGGAAAGAGGATGCTAAATTGGCAGAGGTAGTGGATGCCACTATTTACCGATAGTTGGTGGGGTCGCTTATGTATCACAGTCGATACACGACCCGATATATGCTATGCGATTAACCATATTTCAAAAGCTATGGTTAAGCCTACCAAGCTCTTTGGAAGGGTGGGGAAGCATGTATTGCGTTATTTCGGGCACATCGGGATATGGATCATGGTACAGACAGGAGGATGAGTTGAGGCGGCAGTGCTTCAGGCATCAGTATCATCATATCAGAGATTGTGTGCAGCGGAAGGTCATGTTACTTTCATACATTCCTACGGAGGATCAGGATGATGATATCTTGACGAAGGCGCTCACCAGGAGCAAATTCGAATACCACAGAGGCAGGATAGGGGTTGCAGATAATCCATATCTTTTTGAGAGGGAGTGTTGACATTGCAACAATATGATGAGATTAGTGGAAAGGAGTCTCCTTCACTAAGTGGGCCCGCAGGGTATTTTGGCGCAAAGTCTATTTTTAGACTATGTCTATTTTTAGACATATGGATCATGTTCTGTGAGTTGCAGGACGCTATTTGTGGATAGTTGGTAAAGTCGGGAAAAATATATGGACTTCTACTTTTAGACACACTGAGCGGAATCTAGTTTTAGATTGCTAGTCTAAGAATAGATATGTCGAATATTATTAGCTCTTAATAATATTTGGACTCTAAACATTATCTTATCCTCTTGGAGCACTTCGGTTTGATGCCTGGATGTGGCACATGCAGCTGACAGAAGGAATTATGCTATTCCTAGGGTTTAATGGAGCTATTGCATGGTTGAATTCAGTTAGAACTCATGTGACAGAGTTTGGTGGAGTTGACGAGACAGTTAATGGAGTTGTGTTCAGTTTAACTTAGTTGAGCTACTTGTATCTAGTCTAAATGATTGATAAAATTAGTGAGAGTGGTGTGAATTAATTATTAATTAATTCACTAATTATTAACTCATAAATCAACTAAATAATACATCAGTTAACTGCAAAAAGCTAATGAAGTCATGTATGTGGATGGATTAAAGCATAACTTGTTAAGTGTAAGTCAAATGTGTGATCAAGGAACTGAAGTTGTCTTTAGTTCAAAAGAATGTGTGGTACGTGATCTTGATACAGGTAAAGCAATTATAAAAGCAAAAAGAACTCCAAACAACCTATATATATTGAAGAACCCCAAAGAACAATGTTATTTGAGTAAATCTTCAGAAAATTGGCTATGGCATAGAAGGTTGGGGCATCTGAGCTTCTCTCAAATCAACAAATCAAATAGATTTAAAGCTGTTCGTGATCTTCCCAATATTACCCTACCTGAAAATATCATATGCAAATCCTGCCAATTCGGCAAGCAAACTAGGGTACAATTTAATGCCAAGGAAGGATCATCAAGTAAGCCTCTTGAACTCCTTCATACTGACATATGTGGATCTATGAGGAAAAAGTCACCACGTGGCGAAGAATACTATATCTTATTCATTGATTATTTTTCTAGAATGTGTTGGATTGGGCTCCTTAAACACAAAGATGAAGCATTTGAGAAATTTCAGATCTTCAAAGCACTAGTTGAGAATGAATAAGATCTAAAAATCAAGTGTCTCAGATCTGATCGAGGAGGAGAATATACATCCAATGAATTCCTTGAATTTTGTGAACAACATGGCATAAAAAGACAGTTCTCTGTAGCTGGCACTCCACAACAGAATGACGTTGCAGAAAGAATGAACAGAATAGTTCAACAAATGGCTAGAGCTATGCTTGATGATTCCGGAACACCTGACACATTTTTGGGAGAGGCAGCACATACAACAGTAAACATTCTCAACAAAGCACATGTTCATATAAATAGTAATAAAACTCCATATGAACTCTGGTATGGTAATCCTCCCACTATAATTCATTTTAGAACTTTTGGGAGCAAATGCTTTATCAAGAATAATGATGAAAAACTTGGCAAGTTTGAACCCAGAGCAGATGAAGGAATATTTCTTGGTTACTCCTCTAGGAGTAGGGCATATAAATGTTACAATAAAAGACTTCGGAAGATTGTTAAATGTATTGATGTCGTTATTGATGAGTCTCCTGCAGCTCCAAAAGAAGAAAAGCAAACAACAGATGAAGATGATGATGACACATATCCCTCTACATCAAATAGTAATGATACAAACAGTGAACCCAGTGAAGAACCTGAAGAGGATTTGTCTGAAAAGGCTCCATCTAGATTTGTTCAAAAGAATCATCCAGAATCTCAAATTTTGGGAGAAAAGGGATCGGGTGTACAAACAAGAAGGACTCTTGTGGGATCTTCTAGCAATATGGCATTTCTGTCCACTATTGAACCTCACAGTGTCAGTCAAGCTAGCAAAGATGAATGTTGGATTCAAGCAATGAATGAAGAGCTTGATCAGATTGAAAAGAATCACACTTGGGAATTGGTACTAAGACCTCATGACAAAAATGTCATTGGAACTAAATGGATATTCAAAAGCAAGTTAAATGAGAATGGGGACGTTATAAGAAATAAAGCTAGACTTGTGTGCAAAGGGTATGCTCAACAAGAAGGTATAGACTTTGAAGAAACATTTTCTCCTATAGCCAGACTTGAAGCCATAAGAATGTTTCTTTCCTTTTCAAGCTTCCAACAAATCAAATTCTATCAAATGGATGTTAAATTTGCTTTTCTCAATGGTGATCTAGAAGAAGAAGTCTATATAGAACAACCAGAAGGATTCATATTGGGAAATGATGAAAAACTTGTTTGTAGACTTAAAAAGGTTCTATATGGTCTCAAACAAGCTCCAAGGGCATGGTACTATCGTCTTGACAAATATCTTCATCAACAAGGATTTTCAAAAGGGTCTGCTGATAGCAACCTATACACAAAAACTGAAAATGACAAACTATTGATTGTGGTTGTATATGTTGATGATATCATTTTTGGAAGTAATAAAGAATCTATGAGTCAGAAATTTGCTTCTGATATGCAGCAAGAATTTGAATTGTCTTTGCTTGGGGAACTAACATTCTTTCTTGGCTTGCAAGTGCAACAAGCAACAGATGGCATATTCTTATCACAAGCAAAATACCTCAAACAAATCCTGAAGAAGTATGGCATGGAAGACTGCAAACCTGTAAGTACACCAATGATAATCGGATGTAATCTCAGTTCTAACGATGATTCCCCCACGGTGAATCAACCTGAATACAGATCTATGATAGGAAGTCTACTTTATCTCACTGGGACAAGACCAGACATCATGCATGTAGTTGGGATTGTTGGACGATTCCAAGCTAATCCAAAAGAGTCTCATCTTTAGGCTATGAAAATAATATTCAAATATCTACAAGGAACTCAATACTTTGGATTATGGTATCCAAAGAATGTTGATCTTACTCTTCATGCATACACTAATGCAGATTGGGCTGGAAGTGTTGATGATCGGAAAAGCACTAGTGGTGGTGCATTCTATATGGGGCCCCGGCTAGTATCTTGGTTCAGCAAGAAGCAAAGCTCCATTGCCTTATCTACAGCAGAAGAAGAATATGTGGCTGATGCATCTTGTTGCACTCAACTTCTCTGGATGATGCAAACCCTACAAGACTTTCAAATCAAATGTTCACCTCCTATCTCCATTATGTGTGATAATACAAGTGCTATCAGTATCTTGAAGAATCATGTTATGCATTCCAAGACCAAGCACATCCCCATCAAATATCACTTCTTACGTGAACAAGTGCTTGAACAAAAGGTGAAATTGGAGTATGTTTCCTCCAAAGAACAAGTTGCTGATATATTTACCAAACCTCTACCCAGGGAAGCGTTTGAATATCTCAGACAGAAACTGGGAGTAGTCTCTGCCATGTAGAGGATCAGATCTACTTAAATACGGAATATTAAATTGGTTGTGAGGTACTGTTAGGTATCTCTGAATGCACAGGCTCAGGGGGAGCATTGGTCATATGAAAAGGATGAATTGTTGGTCATATTGTGTTTGAAGATGCAGCATGATCTCAGGGGGAGCATGGCATTATCGGTTCAAAGGATCTTGATCAAAATCTTTTCCATTGATGTCAAAGGGGGAGGAAAAGAAACACAGGGCTCCTGTAAGGCCATCAGAGGAAGAGTATTGCCATCAATGACAAAGGGGGAGATTGTTGGAAATATTTTCATTGATGGCAAAGGAATTGGCAAAGCAAAGACAGGAAGGCAAAAGAAACATAGAGGTAGCAAAGGCAGCAGATGAAATAGAGGAATTAGAGACAGAGCAGTAGATTTGAATTAGGGGTTTAATACAGTTTGCAAAGGAGATGGCAAAAGGGAGAGCTGCGAAGGACAAATTGAATATCTGGCCAAGATTTGTGTATGTTGATGAAGAACCGTGAAATTGTATTAATGGAGTAGCGGAACACTTGGTGACGACGGAACACAAAACATTAAAGAGCAATTTAAATTATAGTAATACTTTTAAAAGGCGACGAAACCCTGCGTGGATGAGCGAAACCATGACCATATGAACAGTAAAGGTGGTTTTACGGTTTTCATCGCACCACCTATGTGGAGTAAGCGGTATTTCTTGGATGAGGAGCGATTCCATAGAATACTCGACACGCGTCCTGTACGATTTTACAAAACTGTGTTTCACTATGCGCCATCGCGCGTTATAGTTCGACCCAGGATGCCCAGCAATATCGTTGAGCACCATTGATCTGGGAAGGGGTCATCGGACGGTCATCATTTGTTGAAGGTGCGAGAATATTAACATAGGTATGATGGGCCATCGCCCGTTAACGTTCGGCATCGGAGGTCAAGCGATATGCATATACGCCATTGATCTAGAAGCTTGCTAATCTAACGATGATCGGACGCTGGACTTGCGCGAGGTTTACTGTGGTACGATGGGCGTATTGGATTGGCTATTAATTATGTATGTGGGCCCGGGGTCGAAGGTTTATCGCAAGATTAATTTATTTGGAAGCGTTGGATGTTTCTATAAAGATCGAAGGGTTAAACTTTAAGGCTTGGGAATTCAAAAGGTTGAAAATACAATTATTTGTCAATTTCTTAAAAATTGATAAATAAATTAAAAAGAGATCAAAAGCCCCGTGGGACAAACTAAAAGGAATACCACTAGCGGTTCGTGGTTTTGACTCATGGTTCTAATAAAGGGAAAACTATATAAGGAGAAGAAAAATAAAGAACGAGGTGTGCATTGTAAGGATCGTGAATAAATTTTCTAAAAGGAATATCTGTATGGGCGAGCTCTGTTCTTAACTGATAAATCTGAAACTACGATGCACCCATGAGTATAATCTGACGATGATAAATCTCTGGTTTGAATGACGGACGATATCATGAAGAACTGGTGTGAGTATATAGAAAATAAATAATTCTGGTGACCGGCAAGGTATGTCGTATGGAAACTGGTGGATCCAGTGTGAAAATTGATGAAACGAGGTCCGCAGTAATGCTGAGGGTCGAAGCCTTCAGAGAGGGGGTTGTAGCTCCCTTCCAGTGGTAGTTGGTAAATGAGAGAAGGTTGTAGCCTTATGCAGGTGGGTGTCTGCGTACTGGTATAAGTCTGCACCAGCATATATTGTAAGAATTTTTCCCTATAATAAATATTGAAGACTGAGATTACAGCAGCGGTGGTTTTCTCCCAAATTGGGTTTCCACCTTAAATCCTGGTGTTCATATGTGTTATGTATGGTTATTTCTGTTCATGCTTAATGTGTATCTGATGCAATGCTCTAAGTAAAGACATAATAAGATATATGTACATACATGTTGGATGCAGTACTGTAACATAAGGTTTTAAGAGAAAGAAAAGAAAAATAGTTCAGCCCTAAATACTGATTCACCCCCCCCCTCTCAGTATTTTTCCCAACACAAGGTACAAAAAGGAACAATCTAGATAGAAACAATCTAAACATTGTAGAGGAACATAATTGAACAAATTGTTTAATCTGCTAACTTAGTGTAGAACATAACTTTGCGGGGATGCAAGGGTGGCTAATATTTAACCAGGCCTCTCACAATCCAGACAATCTTAACTTGTATGAAAGAATAAGGCTATGTGATCACACACATGAAACAAAATCTGTCAGAAGCCCTTGATTTAAAACTTTGTAATATCAGGTTTTTACAAAATATCAAAGTTTTGGCCAACCCTTTTACAATCAAAATGAAAGAATATATAGACCATTACAATCCACAAGCTATTAGAAGCTTTAGGAGCAAAAATCTGACTAATAAACTAAAAATAAAAAGAAATCTCAACACAATTGCAAGGAAACTGGAAATGCTTCATTGGTTGCTGGTTGACTGCCTTCATTCTTGGAGCTAGTTGCTCAAATCTTGCCTCAAATCTGCCTTTAAATCTGAAAGTAATATTTATCCTGCTGATCCACTGCCTTAAAATCCAAGGCTTTTGAAGCTGTCTCCACAAAATCGGTTAGATGCCCTTTCAACAAGGTAAGTTCTGCCACCTACATCCATCAATACTGAAATACTGCTACATGCCATCAAAATGCTGGATTTTATCCTTTGAACACTAAATTAACATGGCTGAAGTGATCACGAGGGTGAATTCAAAACACATAACCCAACTTTTTAAAATCTGCTTCTGCCAGAAAACTTGTGCTGTTCATTTTGCAAATTTGTTTGCATTATTCTTGAGCCCATCCACCAAAACATCTAATTATGTTGCCTGATCTTTCTTTGTCTCAGGTTTCACTCTCGAAATTAGCTGCTCATGTCCATCAATTTGTTAAAGAAGGAACCTCCTTTAATGAAAACAGAATGCGAGTTACTTCATCTCTTGTCTTTTGTTTAAATTTGGTCGTTGCTCTGTTTTAATGCATGCTTATAAGTAGTTCAATAACACCAGACAACCATAATTATAATACTTATCCCAGTTTAAGACTAGAAAAGACCCACAAGGATTTCCCAAATACTCAGCTTCATTTGCAGGTGAACCGATCTCTAGTCTCTGTAAACTCTCAAGTTTATGCAAATCAGGAAATTTGCCCAACATACCATACTCGAACAATATGAGAAAGTTCATGTTTTGAAACTTAGCAAAAGTTTTTGCTGCAGGTGCTAATAAACTCGATTTTATCCAAATCAGGGCATTTCAAAACAAGTCTTTAACTTTGGCAACTCAGTCACGATACTTGGTAAACCTTTCGATCTCTGAGAAGCACACTGGCAGCACCATTAGAAATATGAATGGCTCCTTTTCAAAACCATGAAATGCCCTTTTTAAGATTGATTTGATATAGGCTGCATATGTGAATTTTGACTTTGTAAAGTCTCAAACTGGGAACACCTACAAATTTGATCACCATCTGTATTTTAAGAGAATGATGTAGCCATTTCTTCAGAACCAATATAAACATACCTGAACTTTTCATGCTAGTCCCAAAGAATGTATTCTGAACCTTGTTTTCCTTACAATCCAATCTTAAGGAAGTTACGTGAATTTTCACAGCTTATATTCTTTGTCAAGGAATGCATTTCATTATTGGGGTGCTTGTAATCTTGATCCTAAATAAAGACTTCAAAGATTCACTTGAATCTAAGCACTTGAGAGTTTGTGGGATTGTATAAATAAGTTGGGCCCACCTGTCCTCTGTATCTTCTTGCATAACGTTGTCTTTGGCGGTTTTATTTTTATGTGGTCATACAATTCAGCAAGCAAGAGATCTGCTCTAACATTGGATGTCATAATAATGACTCTATTTGAGAAGCTAACTGTGCTACCTTGTCCATTCATGCGTCTGCCATTTTCAACTCCAGGAAGGTTATGTTTATAATCTAAAAGAATTGTTCCTTACGTCCCAGATACATTCCTTGGATAGATGTATTCATATCCTCTTTTTTCCTTCCTTTCAACTTTAATCCCAAAAAACTGCACACTTATGAACAAATCCTCTTCACCATTGGTAGATGGTATCTATCACCACATCTCAGCCGGTTTTTGAGACTTGAAAGGCCGTGAGAATGGTAGGAACACTCACGAGTTTCATTTTTTGAAGTCACCTTTCAGCCATGCCTCTTTCTCTTTATCAGTGCCAATAAGTCTTCAATGGAGGACACAAAAATGTGACAAATTCCTCCTAGTATCGATCATCTCGTCAACCAGTTTCACCATAGCCTGAAATGCTTCAAATGTCATATATACAAAACCCATGGGGTTGTAAAGTGCATGAACTGTTACTCTCACCGTGGAATGAATATGTAAAGACATCAAGTGACCTTCAAATTGCTGAACAGATATACGCCACATGGCTAAGCAACAAATCGCTTTCAATCAATGTTGCCATTGTTCTCTCTTAATCTTAAGTGGCCAATTCTTAAGTATCCTGAAAGTGCTGAATCAAGTCCAAGGAAAGAAAAATTCTGTTACCACATCCCATTATTGCATCCGCTCGCATTTAGACCTTAGACATGAGAACACCCAAAGTCCACTAGTGGATTCTATAATTATTGTTTCATTAAACATGACCTATACTTTTGGATTGAGGGTTCACAAAAAAAATGTTTTTCATGTAGCTTGATCATGTTAGATGGCATTAGGTTATAATGGGGGTTCAATCATGTTTGAAGAGATATTGCGCTTCTTCAATTTTATGTTCCCCAATTTTATGTTCCCCATGGCATTGCCAGAAGCTTTATTATCTCCATAAATCAAGCAACGATGTTTAATAATATTTTTGTTTACCTTATAACATGTTTAAATGACATTTGTTTTTGAGGAAAAAATGACCTTTATTTAAAAATAAAAATGCATCCCCTTATCCCTTAAGTCATAGGGCTAATCCATAAACTCTTTTTCCACTCTAATAATTCTTAGATACCTTTTACAATTAAAATGTCTTATCACAAATCAGCTTCCAAATATTTTTATATATTCATGATTCAAAACCATTATCCTTTCAAACAAAATATTAAACTATTAACCTAACTTATATTCTTTCTATCATTAACTATAATAAAAAATATACATTTCTCATCTCATTAACTATAGTAAAAAAGATGTTAAAAAGGATAAATGACTCAAATAAAATCATGTTATATAAAATACAACCTTAGGGAACATGTTTGGTAAGAATCTCATTAAAATGAGACACTAATATTGTAAAAATGACCCAATTAACTTAGAAGAAATGGAGGTTGAAATCAATAAGTAGATATGTATGAATTGTTTACACATGGACAAATTAACATATTGGCACAATGATGATCCAACCAACTAAGGAAAAAATGTAAAAATGACACCTCAACGTATTAATATTGTAAAAATGACCCCAATTAACTTAGAAGAAATGGAGGTAGAAATCAATAATTACATACGTATGAACTGTTTACACATGGACAAATTAACCTATTGACACAATGATGATCCAAATTAACATATTGACACAATGATGATCCAATCAACTCGAGGAAAAAATGTAAAAATGTATACTTAGGGATGGCTTACAGGGATTTACTTGGGTATAGAAATAAAATGAATATGATTAATGAGATATTTTTATCATAATTCAGATGTCAAATTAGTCATGGACAAATTAACCTATTGGCACAATGAAGATCCAAATTAACATATTGGCACAATGAAAAATGTATATTTAGGATGACTTACAGATATTTATTTGTTGGGTATGGAAATAAAATGAATATGATTAATTAAAAAAAATGGCACAATGAGCAAATTAACCTATTGGCACACTAATGATCCAAATTAACATATTAACACAATGATGATCCAATCAACTGGAGGAAAAAATGTAAAAATGTGTATTTAGGAATGGCTTAGGGATTTATTTGGGTATAGAAAATGAATACGATTAATAAAATATTTTTATCACAAATTAACCTATTGGCACAATGAAGGTCCAAATTAACATATTAGCACAATGAAAAATGTATACTTAGAAATGACTTACATGTATTTGTTTGTGTATGGAAATAAAATGAATATGATTAATTTAAAAAAATGGCACAATGATGATCGAAATTAACATATTGGCACAATGATGATCCAAAATAAAATGAATATGATTAATCCAATCACATGAAGAAAAAATGTAAAATTATATACTTAGGATTTGGGTATGGAAATAAAATGAATATGATTAATTAAAAAAAATAAAAAATAAATTATCATAATTCAAATGTCAAATTAATAGAGGATAATTATTACTAATTACTATCTACTAAAAATATGTAATAATATATATTTAGGATTTGGATATGGAAATAAAATGAATATGATTAATTAAAAAAATAAAAAATAAATGATCATAATTTAAATGTCAAATTAAGCGAGGATAATTATTATCAGTTACTATCTACTTAAAAATACAAACTAACTCATTATTGTTATTTATAAATAACCACACCACTTAAAATTAGTTATGAATACTCTATAAATAAAAAATTTCACTTTCTATAAGCGTATGCAGGGAGAATAATTTTCTACTCGAATTTTGTTGCTGACAAAGGCAGAAGATTTCAGTTGCTTCTGTCACCTGTTTCTCTCATCTCATCTGTGTTTGTTTTGTGATATTTTGTACAGGAAAAGAAATTGCATTAATGTCGGTTACGCTGCGCCAGCCCAGAGTAGGCGTAAACCTAGGTTTGTTGCTGGGACATCCAGTAGTAATAATAATAATAGCTCAGGCCAGCAGGAACTTGTTCCTTATGCTGGCCAACTTGGTTCATCCGGACTACTGGGTTATACAGCTGGCACTGGAGTTCAACTAGCCTTACCCGGTTACAGCGGTACTGCACTAGTATCAGTTGTGGGAACACAGAAAGAGCAAGGGATCAATTTTAATCAAAGTGAACAATATATAAGCTCATTTGACACCAATGCACAGAGGATAAGTGATCATGCTGAACCAGATTTGTCCAGACCAACATATCAAGATCCTTTACAAAGTGCAGCACCCTCAACTCATCAGGCTGTTCTTGCTCTCTCCCACCCACCTAGATCAGAAGGATCAGGTACAGGGGTTTTTTTTTTTCGCAATTATAGTATTTTTTAAGGATTTAAATATCATATAGATGTATAATGATCTATTTTGATTTAAAATAACAATTTTTTAGAAAATTATTTTTCCTTTTCTGAAAATACTAAAACAAAAAATAATCCATCCTCAAAATTTCACCCCTAACAAATTCCCATACAACCAATTCATAAAAACAGTTTCATCAATAAATACAATAAAAAGAATTATAATTGTTCTTTATGCAGGCTTGGTACCTCAAACTTCCCATGAAAGTACTGTACAGTATCAACGAGAATCGAAGAAGCAGAAGGTCTCAGAGCCTTCACCATCCATGTCACCTCTGCCTGCAGTACCAAATGATACCACTGCAATTGTTCCTGTAAGTGTCACCCTTGTTATGAGATTGTGAATGTGATCTGAAATTTTGAGAATGGAAGAAATACTATTGAATTCTTTTGAAATCGAGTGAAGTGCTTGGCCATGATTTTATATCATTTCTTGTTTCAATGTTATCAACTTGAATTGGGTTTCAAAGAAAGTAATGAATGGATTGATAAAATGATGCCATGCTGGCTTTTCTTGTGGGGCAGTTCACATCAGCTGATAGTGCCACCGATCCAACTTCATTGATGCAATCGCTGAGTGAAGAGCATCTGATTCGAGAACTTCGTGAGGAAAATAGGAGGCTTCGTGCAGAGTGAGTTTCTGTAAACACCTTTTGTTTCTTGTTAAATTCTCTAGTTTAAAACTTACACATGTTGCTCTATATCATTGCCATTATATCAAAATATATATTTAAAAAACAAATTTTCGAAATATCTGCTAAACTCCAAGGGTGAATTCGGACTTTGCCATTTCATATATGGAGTAATCTCTAAAGATTTATAAGGAATCTGAAGTCGTTCTACTCATATTTTTTTAGTTTAGTTGTAACACTAATATTTAATTTTAATGGTTTAATACATAAAATATTATATTTATTTTTGATTTGTTTGAGATAATTTAGTGGTTGGTACATTGAGATGTTATTTCTTTTATCTAGTTTCAAATTCCAGAAGGGATATTTTTGGCTCTTTGTGATAAGGCTCAAGGAGTTTGCTCCTCTACCTTTGTGGAGTTTTAGCTCTTGCTAAATCATAAATTACTCTTGCTAAGTCCTGTTGGATATACTCTTGGTGTTATAGTGGCAGCCGCTAGGTTTGATCGTGGGCCTTGCCTAGATTACTCCAACAAGTTACTGATTCACCAATACTAGAATCTCATGGACAACATCAAGGTCAAAGAATTGACCACACCGTTGTCCATTGGATTATGAGATATTCCCAAAATCTGCAATTAGGATAAGTTTGTAATCATCTACTAACCTTCAATCCTTAATGATTATATATCATCCTTCAACACTATTTCTTAACCTTAACATGTCATGAAACTAATAATAAACCCTTTACCATAAACTTTAACCTTATCCCTTAACCCTCAACCCATGTCTCTTATCCTTCAACCATTAACATTGAAACTTTGTCCAATGCATTTTCAACATTTTCAACCATTAACGTTGGATCTTTTCATAATACTCCTTTAGCCATTAACATTAAATCTTTGCCTAATGTTCTTTCTTCAACCATTAACACTCAACCTTAAACATTTAATATTAAATTGTAACCTTAAACATTTAACCTTAACCTTAAATCATTAATCAATATTTTTAATTATTAACCCCGACTTTTAAAAATCAATAACAAACACTTAACCCTTAACACATAACTCTCAATAATCAATTTTCTAACATATTTTACCAAATCCTTCAACATTAACCAATAACCCCTTTATCCCTCAATCATCCCTTAATCCTAAATTCTTGATCCTCAAAACATTAATTTTAACTCATACCTCAAAAGTTTAAAATTTAGCATTTAATTTATAAATCTTACTTGAACACCTCAAAAATATTTACTCCAACCCTTAAATCCATAAATTTGATTTCTATTAACTTTCAGTTTTAAATTTTTAATTCTTCACCTTCAACCTACTATTTAAGTCTTAACCTTATTTTTTTAACTCTCGTACTATTAACATTTACCATAATTCTAACCCTTTTTGGAAGCACACTAAATTATAATTATAAACATTTAATATCAAATGCTAAATTGTTATCTCCATTTATTAATTAACTTCATTGATTTGGTTATGCTTAACACTAACTCTCAAACATATTCCTTCATCTTTATCTCTTAATTCTAAACAATGAAAATATAATACTTAAAACTATAAATATATCAAACGGTAAATTGTTATCCCCATTTATTAATCAACTTCATTAATTTGGTTGCCTAACTCTAACTCTCAAGCATATTCCTTCATCTTTATCCCTTAATTATAAACAATGAAGATATAATACTTAAAATTATAAATCTTACCTTGCATACCTTTAAAAAAAATTGTACTTTAACCCTTAAAATCCATAAATTCTATCTCTATTAACCCTTAATTTTTAATTCTTATTTCCTCACCTTCAACCTACACCTTAGCCTTATTCTTTTAACTCTCACACTATTAACCTTTACCATAATTTTAAACTCTTTTTTCTTAAAGCACACTAAATTCTAATTATAAACATTTAATATCAAATGCTAAATTGTTATCCTTAATTATTAATCAACTTCATTGAACTTGTTACACCTAATGCTAATTCTCAAACATATTCCTTAATCTTTAACCTTTAATTATAAAAATGAAGATATACTAAGTATCTCTTTATCCTCGGTACAGTAGCACTAAACATAATCCAAAACTCTAATTTTTTAATTTTTATTTTTTAGTTATGTTGATAAGCATTTTTATTTTGGAATAGGATTTCTAGAATTTTAATTTAATTCTCAATAACTAATAGATAAATTATATGGATTTAATATCTATAAAATATCCACAAAATATTTCATAATTGTGAATACAAAGGGTTGCGATTTATCTCAAAAGTATCTATTAACTTTTTTTTTTTAATTAAAAAGTGTTATAAGATTAAACTAAAATAAAATCCATATAAAATATTGAGTTATGATTTTTTTGACATAGGGTATTGATAATCTATGGTATTGACCTATGGTATTGCAATAAAATGTATTTACAAGTTAATAATCTACATGGTAAAGTGGTGGTGAATATCCATGGTTAATAATCGTGTTACATGTTTTTTTAATAGATATATGCTGAAGTTATATATTAATTCATTTTATAATTAATAATAATGATATTTTAAAAAAAATTGTGATTTTTTTAATCTTGGCACTGTAAGATGTATTATGTGTCAAGTGTATTTTTTTCCAGAGAAAAAACTGTAATTATATTCATCCAAAATAGAAGACAAAATTACATTTTGTATACGTGTATTTTTTTCCAGAGAAAAAACTGTAATTATATTCATCCAAAATAGAAGACAAAATTACATTTTGTATACGTTGAATGCATTCAGTGAAAACCACCACAAGGAAAAGAGAAAAATACTATGAGCCAAGTGTATTTTTTTCCAAAGAAAAAATTGTAATTATATTCATCCAAAATAGAAGAAAAAATTACATTTTGTATATGTTGAATGCATTCAGTGAAAAGCACCACAAGGAAAAGAGAAAAATACCATGAGCCAAGTGTTCATCCAAAATAGAAGAAAAAATTACATTTTGTATATGTTGAATGCATTCAGTGAAAAGCACCACAAGGAAAAGAGAAAAATACTATGAGCCAAGTGTATTTTTTTCCAGAGAAAAAACTGTAATTATATTCATCCAAAATAGAAGACAAAATTACATTTTGTATATGTTGAATGCATTGATTGGAAACCACCATAAGAAAAAGAGAAAAATTGAGCACAGAGCTCATAAAATCAGTTCTCGAGAAGAGAACCAACAATCATTCATCAAGACCCTAGAGGTCAAAACATAAAACCAAAAAAACAAACCCCAGAAACTTAAAGCAGCTCTGGAACACCTTACAATTTCCAGGCCAAAAGCCCCAAGAGACAATAGAAAACATGGCAACAAATCTTGACAAGAAACTATGCCCACGACAAAGCGAGTGATCATAGAAGACGACACTAGAAACACATGGTGGCAGCAAGAGAAACATGGCGACTACACCACCAAGTGTAACCACGAACAAAAAAGCCTAGACACATAGAAGAATCGGCAGTAGCAAAGGGACCCCTGCAAAAATCGAAGACCACAACAAACCACCCAATCACATAGAAATTCATCGAAGCACCCATGCACACTGCAAAGAGAACAAGGCGTCGACAATAGCACCCACAAGAGGATATTCCCAACAACGCGGATAGATGGAGGCATGAACCAGAGGATCGAGGAAGCTAGGGTTCTAGCCGCCCGAACCTCCTCTCCCTCAACTCCCCTCATATGAGGTAAGTTTTCTAATCCCTATTGGTGTTTATTAGCCATTTAATTTATACAGTTGCACTAATTAACACTCAACCTTCACTATAAACCCTTATACCTTGACCATTAATCATAATAATAAATTTTAAACCAAAATAAACTTAACATTTATTGGTAATAAATTAAAATTCAAAAATCAATATAGTTTGAAATTTTAGTTCACTTAGATTTTTAAAAATAAACCATATTCATTATTTTTAATTTTTAATTTTATATAAACTTCACCTTAATTATTAATTATTAATATATCAGTAATATCATCTCAAAGTATGATATATATTTTTAAAATATTAAATATGGAATAGTTTATATTATCACTATTTTAAGAACCTAATTTAGAAAATATCATATTCATTAAATTTTAATAAGATCACATTAAGTTAGATCACATCAAATTATCTAGTGTAAAGACTTTTATTGATAATATATAGTTCAAAAATAAATTATATATAGAAAGAGAGCACTACTGAATATATTATGTCTTACATAATAATAAATATAATATATATTCCCTGAGGTTTATATGATGTCAAGTGGAAGGGCGGTGGTACTTCTGCCTCCCAATGCCTTAAACACATGGGATGGCGCAACCACATGCCCTCTCATGTAATCTGTGATTTTCTATTATGTCTGCATATATTCTGCGTGTGCAGGGAAATCTTTGATTTATTTTAGTCCCGATGAGGTTATTTCCATCACCCGAAGCTCAAGTGGCCAAAAATTTGCTAAAGAAATCAGGCAAGACATGCTGCAAGTAGAAAGGAAAGGTCAACAGGGACTAGAAGCGGTGCCTTTCTAGCTTGCAACTATGTGAACTCTGCAAGAAAGGTAAAACTCCCCAAAACATTTACCTCATCCTTACACTTAGTATTTTTCACTGAAATTTCTATATCGAGTGGGTGCTTTTGAGATTGGTGGTCATTATTACACAGGAACCCCCAAGGTATGCTTTTGAGTTCTCCCGTTTCACTTGAGTAGATATTCTGGTTCGTTGTCTTGGTGGAGGATTAGTGGTTTATATAATTCCTATGATACACATGTGGGAGATCCTTGCCCTTTGTTTTTTCTAGTTTCGCACAGTTCCTTTCTTAGTTATATTTCTCCTTTAGTATATTCTTCCTAGAGGGAGACTTCTTCAATTCCTCACCCCGTCGCTTCATTTTGTTTAGGAATAAGCTACTGGTGTTGGTCCCTTCTCTCTATGACTATTTGGCTATGCTCACGCTTTCTTGTGAAATCCATGATTGATTTCATTACTGTGGGTATTTTTGGGGTTGTTTCAAGGTGGTGAAAAGTTCTCAAGTTGTTTTTGTGTTGCGGGAAATATTATGACTTCCTTGCTTTCTTTATCTGTCAGTACCACCATGCCTAGACACATAATGTATCCCATATGAAGCACACAAAACCAAGGGTTTGAGCTCTAGAACAATTGTGGCAGACACGTATGCAAAAACCCAAGCCAGAAAAGAAGCCAATAGTTTTCATGCAAGCACTCCATCTTACATTAGGGCTAAAATTCAATTAGGTGAGGAAGAAATCATGCGAGAAAATCTCTAATTCTAAAATCAATGTTGTTGCTATGATTTTGGTTCTAGATGTAGGTCACACTAGAGGTAGAAGAAATTAGTATCTACATGCAATTTAGCTTTATCGACACACCAAGACCCTAATAGGAAAAGTTATTCAAGACAAAGGAAATGAGCGCGTAGAGATGGATTCCATGCCAAAGGAATTCCATTAGGAAATAAAGCACCTACACACTCACATCATGAACATGAGCTCAAGGCTTGCTCACCTAGAAGCACACCTCAACTTCAAATGTCTCATAGACACCAATACTATTCATATCGAGGTATCTAATTCCTCAGGATAATGTGGAATATTCTTATGTTAAATTTTTCCTAGATTTTGAATTTTAGCATGATCGATATTATTTGATGGAAACCCTAGAATATTGGACTATATCTCTCTTTTGAACATTTACTATTATGTGAGAACATTTTCATATTCTTGATCTCCCTCAGAGAACTAGTCTGGTTGAGATCTAATTTGGTAATCTGACAATTACTCACCCTTTGGAATTCTTCTAGTTTCCTTTTTAGCAAAGGGTGGTAGGGGCGAGTCTGGTATATATGTAATTTTGTGTTTGGGATAATGGAAATCTAACCAAAAAAATAATGTGAGTAACTTATATATGATGTAAGTAGTAGTTATTAATTTTCGTAAGCATATTTATTTTTGGGATAGGGATTTAGAAATTTTAATTTATGTATAAAATCCACGTAGATTCAACTGATCTTGTAATATGCTAAAAAAAATACTTGAATAGACTCTATAAATTGCAGAAACCAATTATGATTACACGATCACATGAACAAGAAAGAGAAACAAATTCAATCACACAACAAAAAATATTATCTAGGGAAAGCCTAAGCTAAAAACCTCGTTATCTGTATTTTTCATAAGTCAAATAATATGAGAAAAATACAAAAAATACAATGCTTCTCTCGGGCTTGAGAGCTCTCTGCACTATCTATGTCTGTCATGTTGCTTCCTAGGATGACTCTGGCCAATACTTAGCCAATTTACTAGCCTTATGACGCTTTTCTTTCTTGCCCAATCCCTAGGGAAATTGAGTCCCTATTAATTAGGAAATTCCCCAATAACGAATGCAAAATACATCAAGGCCCTTCCTTTGACTCCATGCAGCACCTGTATAATTTTCTAATTATACAATTGATAATAAACTTCCCTTTATCTCTAATCTCAACTTTATCTTCCTCAGAACTGACATGCATGAGTAATTTTTATCATGTTATTAGTTATTTGATTGATCAGTGCATGTGAAATAAATCATATTTAATTCACTGGACCTTTCATTAGTTCCTCTATTAGTTAGAACTAGTTAAACTGATTTTAACTCAAACAATTAAGTTAAATAATTATAACTTAAAATAAACTGTAATTGGCCCCCCTAAAACTTAAGGAACGCTTTACATGCCTCTAGTTTGACCCTCAACTCAAATTGACTGAGCTAACTAAGTCTTCCCGACTTAGTTAACTCGTACAAGTTGTCATGTGATGTGGAATTACAATTTCCTTCTAATTTAATTAAGGGAAAATTAAATTAGAAGCCTCTTCTTGTTTCCATTTTCAACACTCACTCTCAATAAGAAAGGGATTGTCTTCTACCCCGATCCTACATCTATGGAACTCGAATTTGTGTTTTGACAGTGCCTTCTTCAAGATGTATATATCTTGCTCCTCTGTAGGGATGTACTCTAATGAAATAATCCTCCTATGCACATAATCTCAGAGATGGTGATATCAGATATCAATATGCTTGGACATGTCATGAAAAACTAGATTAATCGAGAGTTTGATGCAACCCTGGTTATCACAATAAATCATTGTCGGATCCATCTGCTGACCTAACAACCCAACAAGGATCTTCCTCAACCAGGTGTCCTCACAAGCTTCTTGACTAGCATCCATGTACTCTGAATCTGCTAAACTGAGTGCAATTGATCTCTGCTTCCTGTTGTACCAGGAAAGTGTTGCTAACCCAATACTGAAGATTCCCCCTGATGTGATCTTCCTGTCGTATGGACTCTTTGCTCAATATACATCTATGAAGCCTTGAAGCTTCATTCCCTGTGTCTGCCTATACCATAGCCAAAACTGAGTGGTGCCTCTCAGGTATCTCAACACATGTTTTTCTTCCTTCCAATAGAGCTTGGTAGGCTTAACCATAGCTTGACTAAATTGGTTAACCGCATAACATATATTTGTGTGTGTTCACCAAGTACATGAGTGAACCGACAAGTTGCTTCTACCACTTAGCCTGAAGTAGCATCTTCCTTCCTCCAATTCCTTGCTAGAGGAGTCTCCATAGGTTTTTTTCTCTCCATGTAAAAATTCTTTAGCATTTCATTGGCATACTTGCCCTGAGATACAAATAGTTCCCCATCTCTTTGCCAAATTTCCAATCCAAGGAAATAATGTAAGAGCCCAATATCCTTCATCTCAATTTCTCTTGCAATATCCTCTTTGCAATATTTTATCAACTTTTCATCACTTGCCAAATTTCTAATCCAAGGAAATAATGGAAGAGCCCAATATCCTTCATCTCAAATTCTCTTGCAAAATCCTCTTTGCAAGATTTGATCAACTTCTCATCACTTATGATAATCAAATCACTGAAATAAAGCACAATGATCAATAATTTACCTTCAACCACAATTTGGTAAAGGTTCGCATCTCCTTCACTTTTGGTGAAGCCCAACATGAAGTAGATGTCGATCTTGGTGTACCAAGCACGAGGTGCTTGTTTCTGTCCATACATCGCTTGCTTGAGTTTGCACACATGTGACTCTTTGTCGAAGGTCTCAAATCCTTTCGCCTGCACTATGTACACCTCTTCCTCAATCACTCCATTGAGGAAGGATGTATTTACATCCATATGATGTATCTACCATCCCATCTGCATTGAAAGTGCAAGGATAGATCTGATTAATGAGTACCTTGAAACTGTAGCAAAGGTCTCCTCGTAATCAATTCCCTCAACCTCAGAGAACCCTCTGGCCACAAATATGTCCTTGTGTTTCTCAACACTCCCATCTGCTACCAACTTCACCTTGTAGATCCACCTAGATCCTACAGCTGACTTTCCCTCTAGTCTTGGGACAACTTCCCATGCAATTTTTCTGATAATGGATTCATACTCCTCAAACATGGCATCATCCCATATTGGTTTTTTCACTATTTCCTCAAATGAGGATGGCTCATTCTCTACACTCTCGCTCATAAGAGCCATGTAGCTATTGTACCGCTCTAGGGACCTTCTCTGCCTACATTGTGATGTGGGTGGTCCCACATTATCTCTAGCATCAAGCACCAACCTTTCAGCCTCTTTGGTGTGCTTCCTTCTATCTTTGGATGCCTCTACATGAGTGGGTGATTCCACTCTCTATTCCTCTGCTTGTGGTTGCTCCACATCTTGAGGTTCTTCTTTTGTATCTAATAGCTCCTCAACCACATGAAATTGAAGCTCCCTCTCAAGGGAAATTCACATGGCATTCTCTTCATCGTAATTCACATATATTCTGACCACTATCATCCCGTGAGATGGAAAGTATACCCGATAGTTGTTAGGTGTATTGATGTACTCCCCAAATATTTCCAACTCAGTTGTTGGCTCTAGATTTTCCCTGGCATATTTTCTTACATGACAATAAATTGATTAACCAAAAATTTTAAAGTGTGCCACATCTGTTTTCTTACTTGAAAAAGCTTCCTCTGGTGTACTCATCCCAAGAATTCGATGATGACTTCTATCCTGCACAAATATTGTTGTGTTGCATGCTTCAACCCACAAGTGCAATGGTAGGACCTGATCATGCAACATCGCTCATGCTACTCCACAATATTTTTGTTCTTCCTTTTCGCAACCCCATTCTACTATGGGTTATGAGGTGCTATCAATTCCCGTTGAATTCCTTCTAAAGCATAGAAGTTCTTAAATTCATTAGAGACACATTCTCCACCATTTTTTGCTCGTGAGAGTCTTCAGCTTCTTCCCTGTATATTTCTTGACAAGTGCTTTGAACTCACAAAATTTTGAGAACGTCTGATCTTTCTTCTGCATGAAGAATATCCCACACATGCATGAAAAGTCATCTACAAAAATCACATAATACCCGTGTTTTGTTGTGGAGGCTTTCGAGAATGGTCACACACTGAGTGAACTCTTTCAAATATCGCCTTCGCTCGATTTTCCTTATCATGAAAGGTGGCTTTGGTATACTTTCCCAATGCATACCCTTTGCATGTATCTCACTGCTCAAGTGCGCCCTTGGGAAGTCTTGTAGAAATATGTTGCATGATCTTCAAAGTGCCATGGTGTATATGGCCCAATATTATATGCCATAACTCATCGATGTCTCGTCTCTGCACCTTCTCTGTTTTCGTTCTCAAGGCAACACATTCTTCTACATCCAATTTGTAGAGTTTCTTTACCCGAACCCCAATCTTCTTCACCTGTCCCGTGGCTTTGTGACGAAGGAACACCTTTCCTTTGCTAAATATCACATCATAGCCATGATATTCTAACATAGTAACAGAAACTAAATTTTTCTTTAAACCAGGAACACATGACATCTTTTAATGTGAGAGGAGTAACAGACTCCCTTTGAAGTAACAATACCTATGATGGTTGCGCTATACCTCCCGTCATCTCCCAGCTCGATGTGCATCTGGAGATATTTGTCCTCCAATTTGTTGAATAATTATTTGTTACTGATCATATGGAATGAAGCTCCATTATCCAGGTACCACACAAACCATCATTGATGACACCATGCATGTGATGAGAGTGAAATCCAACTCGAATTTTTAGTCAAGAGCTTCACCTACCGCTCCTCCTGATTTCTTCTTGTCTGAATTCTTGTGCGGACACTTTATGGCATAGTATCCCAGATCATGACATTGAAAACATTTAATATTCGACAAGTCCTTCTTCTTGTCTTCTTGACCAGAATCTGATTTGGAATGGGACAAATTCCCTTTCCCTTTCTTTTCCTTTCCAACCAAGGCACAATTATCCTCATCATCAGTCTTTGATGAGGATCCATCTCTGGTATTCCTTCGAATATTTTCTTGTACCAACTCGGACCACAATCGCTCCCACTCTGGTAGCTTCTCCCTTCCATTCACTGATCCTGGTAGCTGTGTCGACTCTTGGGAAGGCCTAGAAGTGCTAGGATCACCAGATCATCCTCGGAAACTGTAACACTAACACTTCCAATCTCATCTCGACATTGAGTGAACTTCGTCAAGCATTTTAGTATTGTATCGCCCTTCTCCATCTTGATTTTTCTAATCTTGTCCTTTAGCGCCAACTTACTCTAGTCATTGTTGTTCTGAAATAAATATGTTAAGGCCTTCCACATAGCATATGGTTTCCTCTCCATGGAGGTTTGAGACAATATTATGTCAAACTCCTTCTAACATAATCCTTCTCGCCTTTGCTACATTCTTCTTCCATGCATCCAAATTTTGAGCATATGTTGTTGCGGGCCTGGGAATATTACTATTTATGAACTCCTTCAGCTCGTTGTCTTCCAACACTACTTCCATCCAATCCTTCAAAGCTATGTAATTCGAACTACCCTCAAGGGAATATTCGAGTCTCAATCCACAGAAATACATCTTGATCTTGTTGCCTGTCCTGAAGAGTAGATCTGTAAATTTGATTCACCTGCTAAAAAAAAACTTGTATTCTTCTCTTCTATAGTGATTCCTGCTCCGATAACATGTTGAAAATCCACGTAGATTCAACTAATATTGTAATATGATAAAGCAAAATACTTGAATCTACTATACAAATTGTGGAAACCAATTACGATCGCACAAGCACATGAACAAGAAAGAGAAATAATTTCAATCGCATAACACAAATATTTATCTGGGGAAAGCCTCATCTAAAAACCTTTTTATTTGTATATTACATAAGTCAAAGAATATGAGAACAATACAATGATTCTCTCAGGGTTGAGACCTCTCTGCATTTTTATGTCTCACTGCTTCCTAGGATTACTTTGTACAATACTTAGCAATTTTCCTAGCCTTAGGATTCCCTTGCAATCCCTAGGGAAATTGATCCCCTATTAATTAGGAAATTCCCCAATAATGATTGTGCAATACATCAAGGCCCTTCCTCTGAATCCATGCACCACTTGTACAATTTTCTAATTATACAACTGATAGTACACTTCCCTTTAACTCCAATCTCAACTGGGTCTTCCTAAGAACTGACATGAACTGACATGCATGAGTTATTTTTAGCAAATTATTAGTTATTTGATTGATCACTGCATGTGAATTAAATCAATTTTAATTCACAGGACCTCTCACTAGTTCCTCCATCAGTTAGAACTAGTTAAATTGATTTTAACTAAAATAATTAAGTTAAATAATTACAACTCAAAATAAATTGTAACTAGCCCCCTAAAACTTAGGGAAATCTCTACATGCCTCTAGTTTGACCCTAAACTCGAATTGAATGAGATAACTAAGTATTCCTGACTTTATCATGTCATGTGGAATTACAATTTCCTTCTAATTTAATTAAGAGAAAATTAAATTAGAAGCCTCTTCTTGTTGCCATTTTCAACAATTTAATTATCAATAATTATTAGGTGGATGGTAAGGATTTAATCTCCATGGAATATTCTAGAATGTTATTAGTAGTAATCACAAATCAAGGTTAATATTTGTCTCAAAATCAGTTATGGCCTTTTTTCCCTCGTTGTATCAATGTGTCATATGAACATACACTAGGGTATTTTAGGCACATGGTATTAGTAAACCATGGTATCAACCCATGGTATTGTAACAAAGCCTATTTACATATTAAGAATCTCCATGGTTAATAATCTCCATACATTTTTTTTAGATGTATTTATGTTTAACTCATACATTAAATTTTTTTATGAGTAATATTATTAATAATAATTTGAAATAAAGTTATAATTTAGTTAAATTTTATGATTTTTTAATTGTGGTAATGATTTTTTTTTTGGCCTATCCATGATTACCAACCATTCTGGGTGTGTGTGTGTGTGTGTGGTAAGTTACGTGTGTGAGAGAGAGAAAGAGAGTGAGCAAGAGAGAATTAGGTTTAAGTGGTGGAGTGAATAATTGTTATCCCTTTATCTATAAATTTTCATGGATATTCCACTATATAGTTTGTCACAACAAATCTATTAACACATTTTCAAATCTATACTATGAAAGGTTAATTCTTTTAGATTCTATATTAGTTATTACTGATTTTTTTGTTTATGCATGTATTATATAAAAGACAAAAAATACATAATAGTGAAGTACAAACACCCACCAATCACAGTGAACACCAAGATATGTTATGGAAAACCTTTTTAGAAGAGATATTGTCTAGAAGGTGAGGTTGCTCTACTGTCTTTTGTTTGGAATGGAAATAAGGAAAATACAAAGGGGAAGGAACTATTTATGGAGTTACCTATGTCTTGTGGCTTGTGGGATGCTAAAAAAACAAACCCTTATGTTTTTCTCTCTCTTTTATACACTCCCAATGACTATACTTTGCTATGTTACAATATGCACTCAAATAGAAAGGAACCCCTCTTCCTCCTAGTGGCTTGGTTATAACACATCCCAATAGCAAACGAGGGATTAATTTTGAATCCTTCAAATATTAACTAGAATTAAAACTATGACGATTCTAGATTTTTATTCATTGTGCCCATGTGGCCATATCATCTTCCATGAGTAATAGGGGTTAACATGTCATCCCCTCAAATTATGGTGGTTAATCATTATGGGAACTTTTATATGGAATAAATTTTTCATCCAAACTCTGATTGATGGAATTATTAAATTATTTGCAAGGTCTTTGAGTTTAGGATAACTTCATTGGGAATTTCACTTGGGAAGAGAATTTGTACCCCAAAAAAATCATTTAAGGCCTCAAAATAGCCCTAGAAGGTTTCAAACCCAAATTCTCCAAACTAGGCCTCGTCAATAAAAATGTTACATTGTAAGTTGATTCCTTCATTTTTCCACTCTAAAAGCATTGAGATGGATGAACAATTATATAATGATACAATCTAGACCTTAACTCCCCATTTTGGGATGATTTTGGTAGCTTTACTAAATTACCTAAGGAAAATTTTCTTCTACCTCCTCCTTGGAGTGTTATTTATCCTTTCCTGGAAGTTGTCCTTTCAACCCAATCTTCCAAAATTAATGTTTCCCTTGTCATGTAGTTTTGGACCTCTTATCAAAGTTTGATATTTTCCACATTCACCACTAAGTAAATGCACATGTATAGGAATTATCTCCCACATTTAACAATATTTTGAAATGATCATATATCATTAAAGCCTTGATTTTGTTACCAAGACCCTATAGCATCTCCATAATCAATTGTAACTATACTCTAACTCCCACTCTAAATGGCCTCTATATCTTGTGCTAATCATTCCTAGCCTTTTATTTCTCCCATTCCTTCTTCACTGCCTCCTTTACTTGTAAATGGATTTCCACGATATTCTAAACAATTTTTTTCTACTCTTAAAGTGTCCCTTGTGATATTCTCCCTCACTCCTCATTTTCCATATGCTACATCCAAAGGTAAAAGTGGAAAATATCCAAAAGAAGACTCAAATGGCGACTCACCAGTTGAAGTGTGGACTACTTTGTTGTAGGAGTGTTGTATATAGACCAAATTTTCTTCCTTGGTCTTTGGACAATTTTAATTAGAACCAGTCAAACGTTATACAAAAACCCTATTTACTAATTCTATTTGCCCATTTTTTTGGGGACCTCTTCAATTATTTTTTCCATCTTCTCCCACAATATAGTACAAAACACATTTATAAATTTCATGTATCTATCTAAAATTTTACTCCTTGGGATCCCAAAATGCACCCAGACATATCCAAAGAACATATTTGTTGCTTCTTAGCCATTGATGGTATTTTTACATGGCATGATAATGCACATCTCATTGAACGTGTCAACTAACATGAATAGGTAGTCATGTTCCTTACTGGTTGTCAATAAACCTACCACAAAAATGATGGAAATTATTTCCCAACGTCGAGTGATTACATGTAAGGGATGGTATAGACCTTGTTTCTTGTTACTAGGCTTGTTGGTACAACAAGGCATACATCCTCTTATGAACAGAGCTATACCTTCTTACATTTTGGGTTAGTAAAAATACCTTTATAAGTTTTCCAATGTATCCCATACACCAAAATTCCCTACAATATTGGAGGTGTGAGCCTCCATGATTAACTATAGTGGCTCATTTTTAAGAAGACGTTGTTTTTCAAGCTTATAGAGTAACCCATCTTGGAGATGATAGTAATTTGTGTTGTCTCCGTTGTCTACTTGACCCTGGCTTTGTAACTACTAAAACACCTCTTTGAAGTCTTCATCCTCTATATATGCCTCTTTATATGCATCATGGGAGAAAGGATCCATGTGCATCATAGTTCCCAAAGCTATAATTTTTTATGCTGGTGGCCTTGAAAACCTGTCAACGAACTTGCGTGTGATGCCCTTATTATACCTAATCACTAAATGAAACTATTGTGATAACCCTATCCACTTGTAGTTCCTAGTCTATTGTAACTTACTCACAACTTCCAACTATTGTATTTGATTTGTAAAATACCATGGATATTCCATAGGTAGTTCTTCACAACATATCTAATAAGATTTACTGAAATTTGAAATTATATACTATGAGGGTTTATTTTCCTTGGGATTTATGGACTAATTAAATTATATGTATGCAATATATAAAATGTAGAAATAAAGAACAAATAGAAAAATCACTCACAATAATACATGATATGACATGGGAAGCCCTTTTTGGGAGAAAGCCCAACTAGAAGGTGAGGTTATTCTACTCTCTCTTTATCTAAATGGAAATGGTGCAAATATAAATTAGTGAGACCATGGTTTATGGGATGTTATATAATACGTACCTTCTTTGTTCTACCCTCTGTCTATCCACTCTAAGCTTTTGTGCTCAATTGGAATAAAATACACTAGAATAGACTAGACTCTCATTTTCCTCTTAGTGGCATAGTTATAACCATAGTTTTAAAATTGGTCGGACTGACTCAGTAGAAAAACTGGTCCGGAGGACGGTTTGTGACCGAACCAACCAATTCGGTGACCGACTCGGCCGGTTCGGTCGAGCCCGAGCTAAACCGTCCAAGCCAGTCCAAGCCGGCCGCGTATCCCAATTTGCCTCCAAAACAGACTTCAAATTATTTTTTTTGGTTGTTAGGGTTTTATGCAGCTATCTAACCCCTCCCTATCCTATTAAAGCTACCAAACCCCTCTCATTTCCTCACATCTATCTCATTTCATTTGAGTGAGAATTTGTGAGGAATATTTGAAGAGTAGTGGAGTTGGTTTTTGGAGCAGCTTTGAGGAGTATTTTGGGAAAGCTTTGGAGCAGCAGTGAGGAACTTATTGGGCCAGATTTGGAGCAACATTAAGGAGTTGTTTTGTTGGAGATGCATTGAGGAGGCTAGAGCCTAGAGGTATTTTTTTTCCCTTCTCAAATCTTCATTTGCTTGTTTTATTTTCTTTGCAAATCTGAAAATGGAAAACATAGTTTTATGTGAAAGAAATGAACATAGAATGAATAGTTTTGTTTTGTTTTCATTTTCAGATTTAAACTTTCCTTTCTAAGTCAAACACTTAGTCCAAAATGGCCCCTAGAATGAAAGGCGCTACTTGGGCATATGCTGAAATGGTTGATGATGAAATGCATTGCAAATTTTGTAAGTGAAAAAATAAGGGGGGTGGAGGGGGCATTCATAGACTGAAACTACATTTGGTTGGTCTTAGAGGCAAAATTACTCCATGTGAAGCACCAATAGAAGAAATTGGGGAAATTAGGAAGGAGTTGAGAGATCAATTTCAAAATTTTGAGGAAGAAAAAGCTAGGAAAAAAGAAATAGAGGCTAAAATTGGGAGGAAGAGAAATATACAACACATGATGGCTGCCAACCCAACTTTTGATTATGAGGGTTCTTCATCTATCCCTTGCATTGATGCATCAAACCCCTTTCGCTGTGTTCCTCCCTCTATGGAGTCTATTTCTAAAAAGGGTATGGGTGCAATGAGAAATAAGGGTACTATAAAAAGTTTTTTCACACCCTCTTCTCCCTCTAATAGTGCACATGGTCCTATTCCTACAAGTAGAGGTCGTGCAACCCACTTTAGATTAGCATTGGAAAAAAGAATTGAGAGAAACTGCTTGTGATTACATTTCTAGATGGTGGTATGATGCTGATATTCCCTTCAATGCTTCTTGTTCACCATAGTATGAACCTATGTTTGATGCCATATATGCTGCAGGAAAGGGCTTCAAAGGCCCAACTATGCATGAGCTAAGAGGATCTATTTTGCAAAAAGAGTTTGTTTCCATTGATGATTATTTGAAAGAATTCAAAAACTCATGGGCACATACAGGATGTACCATCATGTCAGATGGATGGACTGATAAGAGGAACAGTACCATCATAAACTTTCTTTTCTTTTGCCCACAGGGAACCATGTTTCTAAGATCAGTTGATGCATCTGATAGGGTGAAATATAGACACTTGTTGTTTCGGTTGTTGAAGAGGTGGGGGTGGAAAATGTTGTTCAAATCATCATAGATAATGCCTCTAACTATGTTCTTGCTGGTAAATTGTTAGAGGAAAAACACCCAACCATCTTCTGGACTCCGTGTGCTGCACAATTTATAGACCTCATGCTTGAGGATATTGGTAAAATAGATTGGATCAAGAACACTATAGAGCATGCCAAAATCATCAAAAAATATATTTACAATCACTCATGGATTCTGAACCTGATGAGGAAACACACAGGGGGCAAGGAAATTATCAGGCCTGCCATCACTAGATTTGCAACACATTTTTTGACATTGTAATCTATGCTTTCCCAACATAGAAACTTGCAAAATTTGTTTTATAGTGATGAATGGAATGATTTTTAGTGGGCTCGCAAACATGATGGAAAATATGTGAAAAAGAAAGTTAATGAAGAAATATTTCAGAAAAAGGAAACAAAGATTTTGAAACTTCCTGAGCCATTAGTTAAGGTGTTGCGGTTGGTGGATGGGGAAAGGTTAGCTATGGGATTCCTTTTATGAGGTTATGGATCAAGCAAAGGAGAAAATAAGGGCAGCATACAAGGACAAAGTGGGTATGTGTCTATTTGGGCAATCATTGATCAAATATGGAACAACCAACTCCATCGCCCTATACAAACAACTGGGTATTTTATGAACCCAAGGTATCATTATAAAGCTCAGGAAGCAAGAGCTTTGACTGGGGAGGTTATAGATGGATTTATTGACTACATTGATCGAATGATCCCCACAGAGAGTGGCTAGTTTCTGATTCACAATCATATCACTATGTTCAGCTAAGCCACAGGTACCTTTAGCAAGCCAGTTTCTGATACACAATCAAATCACTATGTTCAGCCAAGCCACAGGTACCTTGAGCAAGAACCTTGCAAGGATTGCAAGGGAATCAGATGAGCCAGGTAGACAAATAATTTCAATTTTCAAATTCATATTTTATTATTTTGTATAATTGTTTATAATTTCAAAGTTTGATATAATTTTTTGAGCTAACTGAAACTCATTACACAACTATGTTTTTTGCAGCACAATGGTGGGAGGCATTTGGTAGCCATTGTTCTGAATTTCAAAGGTTTTCAATCAAAATTTTGAGTCAAAATTGTAGTGCTTCTGGGTGTGAGTGCAATTGGTCTGTCTTTGAGAGGATTCACACAAAGAAGAGAAACTGTTTGGAGAAAAAATGATTAAATGATCTAGTGTATGTCCAGTAAAACCTTCGACTAAGACGCAACAAATTGTTGAACAAAAGACCTGATTCAGATCCCATTGTGTTGGAGGATATTGATCCAAAATCAGATTAGGTAGTGGATACTTGTCCACCAGAGTTTGACTCTGATGAGGATATTGGTGTGGGGATGGACTTCGATACACAGGTAGAAGCTATGCTCAATGCAGATCCACTAGTAGTAGGCCCAGTCCCAAGCCCTCCAGTTGCAGTCTCAGACACTTCCTCTAGTCAGCCATGATGGAGGCGCATAACTCGTCTATCTCAGGCTCAACGTGCTACAGTTCTAGTTGATGATGTTGATTTAGATAAGGAGTGAGAATTTCCCCCCTTTGGTTCAAAGTTTGAGGCAGAGGATATTGGCTTGTCAGATGTCTAACAGTAGTGACTAGTCATGTTTTGTTGTAGAGGCCATTTAGAGCCTTCTTGGTTATGTTTTTGGTTATGATCTCTATATCATCATCATGTATCGGACAATGCACTGGGTGCAATTTTGATGTCATGGATATATTCATGAGCCTACTTTGATCATATGTTGTCTTTTTTCTATATTGTGATGCTTTGTGTTTGGAAACATGAATGAAAACCTTTAAAATTATGTTTTTTTATAAAAAAATTAATATTTAATGTATTTTTTACAAATACCGAGTCATTGAAACCAAATTGGTCGAGTTTATACCGAGTCGGATTCAGATTCGAAGCCGACCCTCGGCCGTTTCGGAACCCTAGTCCAATTTTTAAAACACTGGTTATAACACAACTCGATAACCAGCTAGGCATTAAATTTGACCCATTCAACCCTTAAAACATGTTACAAATCAATTTTTCTAGATTATTCTTCATCATGGACATGTGGCTAGCCCCTTTTCCATGAGTAATGGAGCTGACATGGCATCCTTTCGAATGATGGTGGAAAAAACAAGAAGGGAAACTTCTAGGTGCAACACTTTTTCGTACTGACTCCTTATGAGGTAATTCTTGCACTAACAGAAAGGTATTGGGAGTAAAATAGTGTCGGGTTTCTTGCACAAGTGAGATATTTTTGAGACCCCAAAAAAATCATTAAATTCCTCCTCTAGAAGGTTTTAAACCCAAATTTTCCAAACTAAGATCCATGAGTGAAAATGGTCATGTGAGCCGATTCCTCCCATTTTATTCCAACTTTGAAAGTATCAAGATGGATGAAAAATAATATAAGGATCCAGTCTAGATCAATAGCAGTTGGTGATATATATGGACGATTGTCTCCTTTCCCATCAAATAGTGTTTCCACCTTCTGATAGCTTGTCCCAGTGGCATAGAGCTCCTCATCATAGATAGGGTAGTTGAGAACCACCCCATGAAACACTTCAAATGGTATCATACAAGCCTTCCTCATTTCATTAAAATCACTCCAATAGCATATCCACTTACATACATCTCGACATCAAAATTTTATTGCAAATTTGGTAATGCAAGAAACAATCCTTGAATGATTTTCTTATTTAGCTATTCAAAGGCATTCTACTGAGCCCTCCCCCACTAGAATTCCTTTCCACCTGTTGTTATGACATAGAGTGGGTTATATACTATTGAAAAGGATACTATGATTTTTCTTAGATATTGTGCTACCCAAATGAAACTCATAACCTTAGATACATTTGTAGGCACTAGCCACTTCATGATGGCTTCTATCATGACCGGATCTATCTTGAGCTCCCCTCCACAAATCACATAGCCTAAGCACACCAAAAAATACTATGGAAACTACCATTTCTTTTTTAAATAGTTGATGCTTTTTAAAATTCTCTAGCACCTACATCAATTTTGAGATATGCTCCTCACAATAGCACTATAAACCGACATATCGTCCAAATAAACAATAAAAAATGAATCTAGATAAGGGTGTAGTACACCATTCATTAATATAATGAATGTAATTAGTGTACTACATAGACCAAATGGCATGACCAACCACTCATACAAACATCGTCTAGTTTTGAAGGTGGTTTTCCAAGTGTCTTATTCCTTGAATTGCACATGGTGATACCTTAATTTTAAATCCATCTTGGTGAAATATTTTTCTTATTGACACTGGTCCAACATGTTGTCAATTTTGGGAAATTTAAACCCATTCTTGAGCATAATTTTGTTTAATTCCCTGTAAGTAATGCATATTCACCAAGTCCCATCCATCTTTGGCACAATTATGATGGGTGACCCACATGGTGAGGTACTTGATTGAATAAAAATCTACTCGAAGAGCTACTACAACTAAATTTTCACTTCACTTGCTTTTAAAATGGACTATGTATACATCCAAATGTTTAACAATGGATATTTTAGCAACATTTGGATCTCATGCTATGCTTCCTTTTTGAGTGGTATCCCTTTAGGCTTCTAGAATGATCGCTTGTATGCATTGAGAAAAACTTCCAATTGTTGTCTCTATTCCATAGTGCACTACTCTAGGAATGAATTTGCTGCCATTGAATCTTCTACAAACCATTTTTATCTTAAGAATAATAATACATACTTCTTGCTATAATTGATAAATTTCTTAGCTTGGTTGGCACTTACCAATTAAATCTTTGACTACTCCTTGTGCATTTTGATGATAAAATATTTTCCATCCTTGATGGGATGGTACTCTTTGGATATCCACGTGAATAATGTAAGGATTTCATGTATATATAGGGACTCCAAAACAAAAATCCACACACATCAAGTGGAACTATATCCAATTCTCCTTCATTAATAAAATAGCCACTTTAGTAAATTAGATTTTATACTATTTGGTTACCTTCATCTCTACCTCATTGTTACTCATCTGAATGGAAATAGGATAAGATGGTCACGAATATCCATTCCAATTTTATTGATCAAATCCACTAATATGAGACTTTCATGTGAACTTTAGCCAAACAAAGCATTGATATTTTTATTTTCTCCCTATTGTTTTATAAAGAAGAGTTTTTTCATCTCATTATCTTCTTGTTAATGAAGGCTAGTAAGTTTCACCTCCTTTTGAAATGAGGTGCAAACAATATTTTCATACATTTTAGAGTTGCTTTCCATCTGAATTACTTGAATTTGGGGAAATAAGATTTTTTTTCTTTCTATCCTTCTTCCAATTCTTCGGGTTGATATCCAAATGTAAATTGTGTAGGGAATACTGATTATC
The DNA here is from genome assembly GCA_034641835.2 of Pinus albicaulis. NCBI lineage: Eukaryota > Viridiplantae > Streptophyta > Pinopsida > Pinales > Pinaceae > Pinus > Pinus albicaulis. The sequence goes on along the minus strand of CM076569.1, from coordinate 958,021,806 downwards.
GTTAGACCAAAACCCACAGTGTTAGTAAAAAATTGTATTTCCAAAGATAAGGATCCACGAGAGGCAATTATTCCATGTTGTGAAACACATGGGGAGAACATTTTTATCCAATTTCCAATAATATCTCCCCAGTGTGAGTCTGGTGTGTATCAAATTTGTGACCTACACTTTGATACCACTTGTTGGGAATCATGATTTTCGTTAGACAAAAACCCACATGTGTTAGTCAAGGATCACATCGCTAGAGATAAGGATCCACAAGAGGTGCTTAATCTGTGTTGTGAAACATACAATGAGCATTGGTTAATCCATTGTCCAACAAATTCCAAGACCTCTCCTGTATGTGGCCATCGATGTTGCAATGATTGTAGTGATTGTTAGTTGTCTTTACACTTCTACTGCCCCTCCCTGGAAGATTTTGGGTGTTCCTTATTCTTTGAACCACTTTATTTTCCTTTCTTCTAGCCTATTTTTTCCAGGTATTTTTCCTATACATAGGCCTCATCCACCAATATGGGTTTTAATAACATCACTTGCTTTCGTAAACGGCTATGCATACCCCCCAAATACTTTAGGAGTACACCTAGGTTCTTGGGAGAGATACCCAACATTATTTTGAACTTCCTAAATTATGTGGTGTACCCTTATACACTTTTCCTATATCTCTACTTCAAGTAATTCCACCAGGTAAGATTGGGACTTTACAAATTTTTGAAATCCTCCCACTTACTTACTCGAGGATCTCTCTCTAGCCTAAGGGTTTTTATGTGGATTTTTCACTAGGTCAAGGAATGGGTCTATAATTTCAAATAAGAAAATGAAATTGAAGTTTCATATCTATGTAATGAACACTGAAGTAAACCTCTTACTGCTACAACCAATGATTGAATTTCAAAGCATCAATCTCACCTTGATATGGATTTATTTCCACCTTTTCTTCCATCTTGAAGAGGGACCATGAACCGAGTTAAAGAAAATCGAACTCAACTGCTCCTTTTCAGGTTCTTTCTTGGACTTATTCTCTAGATCTTCCCAATCCCTTGATTTCCCTCAAACCCAACTATTGATTTGGAACTTTGTCTTTCACAGATTCCAATCTTATTTTCCATAGCTTCCATAAGGAAGCTCATATTACAGTTGATATCCATGGCTTGTGTCTCCAGATTTGATAATATCTCCTCTACTAGGTCTCGAGGGTTATTATACACATATTCGTCAGCCATGGCTAGAATTTTACAACTGTCTCTCAAACCATTTCCTAGATTCCCTACAACTTCCCATAAAATGCCCAAAGAATCTTTCTCTAATACCAATATGATCTGTAACACAATATGACATCTATACTATGAAGTATTAATTACTTTCAATCATCTATTATTGTTGATTTTTTTATATATACATGTAATATATAAAATGAGGAAAATCTCAATGAACGTCAACATTGTTTTGGGAAACCCTTTTAGGTGATGTTTCTCTACTCTCTTTTTTTTGGAATGGAAATAGTATAAATAGAAAGGAGAAGGAACTCTCTATGAAGTTACCTATAGCCTATGGCCCATTGGCTACTATAGGACACAAATCACTTATATTTTATTCTATCTCTATCCACTCCTAGCTAATCTATGCTCAATTGCACTTGAATAGAATGGGAACCCATTTTCCTCCTAGTTGTCTTGTTATGACACAATCTAATATGTAAAATATTAAATAGAGTTGCAAATTTAACCCTTCTAGATTATTCTTCATATTTCCCATGTGGTTATACACTTTTCCATGAGTAATGAGGGTCAAAATTCCATCCTCTTGAATTAGGTGGTCAATCATGATAAGTCAACTTTTGGGATACACAACGTGCTTCTAAACTCCAATTGACAGTATTCTTGCAATATTTGAAAGGTATTCGAGTGCATAATAATCTCACAATGTTCTACACTTAAGAGAGATTTTTGTATACCTAAAAAAAATCATTTAAGGCCTCAAACCTATGATCCTCCAAGTTTTAGAGGAGTGTGGAAGCAAGGTGACACACAAGGGGAACATGTGGGAGCACCCTCAAATTTAGTAGAATCCATGGGGGTACTAGGGCATGATGGGGTCCCTAGCATAAGGAATCCATCTCTAAAATTATAAAATACAGAAATAATTATGATAAAGGAAGTGAGTCTTATCAAAACTACGAACTTATTGGTCAATATTCATGACAAGAGAGTAGACTTAGATAAAAGTTTGAATTTGTGATGGGCTAGAGTCCTAGGTCCCTTAAACCGCTTGGTATTGTGGACGTCAATAAAATCCCTTCATTCATCTATTAAACTTAGAGAAAAAATTGAAATTGTGATGAACTAGACTCCTAAATCCCTCAATATTCATGACAAGAGAGTAGACTTAGATAAAAGTTTGAATTTATGATGGGATAGAGTCCTAGGTCCCTTAAACCGCTTGGTATCGTGGACTTCATTAAAATCCCTTCATTCATTCATTAAACTTAGAAAATTTTGAAATTGTGATGAACTAGACTCCTAAATCCCTTAGACCGTCTCGAGCTCAGATATTGTGATGAACTAGACTCCTAAATCCATCTCTAAAATTATAAAATACAGAAATAATTATGATAAAAAAATACTACTTATTTTTTATCATAATTACCATACCTCTTTATCCCATGAAAAATCATCATTTTTCAATCCATGTAATAGTCTCACAAGTTTTAACACTTAAGAGAGAAATTTTTACGCCTAAAAAAAATCATTTAAGGCCTCAAACCTATGATCCTCCACGTTTCAGGGAGTGTGGAAGCAAGGTAACACACAAGGGCAACATGTGGGAGCACCCTCAAATTTTAGGAGAATTCATGGGGGTACAAATGCATGATGGGTTCCCTAGCATAGGGAACCCATCTCTAAAATTATAAAATACAAAAATAATAATGACAAATCACAAAAATAGCTCTTTATCCCATGAAAATTCATGATTCTGCAATCCATGGAAATTTTATAATCATGCAAATCCTAAAATCTTGAAAACTATTATGTATGTTAAATTATGGATGGGATATGAAATTTTAATTTCTCCATATGAAGTTTGATGAGGTTGGAAACAATATCAAATATTTTGAAACTATTAATGGTATCGTTAAAAATTTGAGTGATGTTCTCCTTCACTTTTATTTTAATAATTTAATATTTACCATTAACTACCAAGGTCCTACACTCAAATATTTATCACTTATTTTTTTTCTATATACATGAGCTAGAAAAAAAAAAATATGAGTCACCAGGAATTCTTCTTCTAGGGGAAGGGGGGAACTTAGACATCTCCCTTTTGGGGAAACATGTCCCACACACTAGGGAAATGTTTCTCCATGTGTTTCCTTGAGTTACATCCAAAGGGGGCATGGGGAACATTTTCTTAGGCATCTCTCCATCCCTCTATAATTTCTCTAAGGAAATTTTACAGTAATAAACAAGCATGCATGGATAAAAACCCACAAAAAGCACACACATAATTCAAACCATGAATTTGAGCCAAAAATTGCGCTGTTGAGCCATTTTATTAAGTCCCCAAGGCAAGATAGCAAATCCCAAGTGAATAAAATGAAGTCCCCCTCAAGTATGTTATTGATCTCTCCTGGCTCTGCACTGAACTGCCCAGAAAATGAGTTGTTGGCTGTGAATACTAGCTACTAGGGCCTCCTCCCGTGCTCAGAAAATTCCAGGAAATTAACTCCAGAATCTCCACCAAATACCGACAAAAATCCACAAAGGAATTGGCCTATCATTTGACCTTGGAATTTAGGCCCAGTTTCCCTCAATGGCTCCATTGTTAGGTATTTCGACCCAACTATAAATTTTGTTATCAAATGCCCCAAAATGACTCCAATCACCAAGAAACCTTCCTAAAGTGCTTCCCCACAGGTTTTATCCCCAAACTATCTTCGCTCCTTAACCCCCACATGTGACACTAGCCAAGACTGTGCAGTGCCTATGTAGATCTTGTTGATGCTGGCCCCAAACCATAAAATGTTGCTCCCGGATCAAATTGAAATGATGAGAATCCCTCCTTGGGTTGGCACTCGAAGTCCACTGAAGCAAGGGGTGAGATTTCCACCTGAAAATCTCATGTCCAAAACGCACTTGCAGAACCAATCTTCGGCTCAAGCGTGTTGGTCTAAGATTTTGTTCAAATGATCAAGAATACCCAAAAAGTGGTTTCTTCCTCATCTTTTTTCAAGGAGCCTCTCAATTTCCCATGTGGGCCCAACCATCAAATTTTCCCCACCAAATTCCCTCCAATGTGAGCGTACTTCCATGTGGGTTTAATTATTTAGCAGTGGCCCCCACTTCCCACTAGGAGCTCAATTTTCACCCCCTCTTTCTAATGTTTGGGTCTGCACTTAATGAAAAAGTTTATGTGGGACATACAAACCCACATTTCCTAAGTGCAAACATGAAATAAGACAAAATTGGGAAAAAATTATATTTCACTTAGCAATATTGCTAAGTGGGAATATCACAGTCCCCCTCACAAAAACATTTCTTGTCCTCAAGAAACTGCAATGAAGGGTGTTGAAGTATTTTTTCCCCCTCCCAAGTGGAATCCTCATCTAGCAAGTTCCTCCATCTGATAAAAATTTATCTAATAACCCTGTTCCGCAAGTACCTCTCATGGGTGTCCAAAATAGCCTTCCGCTCCAGAACTAAGTGCCCCTCATCATCCATAGGTGGTAGCTCTGTAGCCACAGTCACCTTTTGTTATAATTCCTTCTTCAAGAAAGACAGATGAAAAATGTTGTGTACTCAGCTCCCTTGGGGCAGCTCCAACTCATATGGTACCTCCCCAACTCTTGTAGTGACTCGTTTTGACTCATAGAAGTGTGGTTTGAGATTCTCTTCCCCCTTCTCCTTGAGTTTTGATTTCCTATACAGTTGGAGCCTCAGGAAGACCAAATATCCAACCTCAAATTAGCTCTACTTTTCCCCTATCTGCATAGAGCTTCTGTTTATTCTACGCAGTCTGCGGGTTATCTTTGAGAACTCACAATATGCCTTGGATCTCTTGTATCAAATCTTTATCCCTAGGGGCCTTGTTGTCTCCAAACATTGTGTCAACAAAATATAATGCATCGTAACCATACAAGGCTCAGAACGTAGACATACATATGCACATGTGGTATGTGGTGTTGTAGCATTACTCTCCCAAGTGAAACCAATGATGAGATGGCAAAAAACTGTGAAACGTTTGTCAACTAGTCCACCACCACATATATGCAGTCCTTGCATTGTACTGTGGGAAAAATGATATTGAAATTCTTCGACACACTCTCCCATTTCCCCTCAGGGATAGGAAGAGGTTGTTGCAACCCCGCAAGGTGTGACTGCTCAGCCTTGTTCCTTTGGAATGTGTCACACTCTCTGACATTCCTCATAATGTCATCCTTAAATTCCATCCATGTAAAATGATCTTTGATGGCCCTATATGTCTTGGTGAACCCTTGGTGCCCTGCTATTGGTGAGTCATGGGAAACCTATAAGATCTTATCCCTCAATTGGGAGCTGGAAACTAAATAAATCCTATCGTTGAAGTAAATCAACTCATTCATCACACTGTACCAATCATCTGCCACTACCACATCAAGGATATCACTTGCAAATTGTCCCTTGGATTACTCTACCAGTAACTACGCCATCCAATCCAGGGCAATGCTCATCAATGAAAAGGTAGTCGACCTTCTAGAAAATGCATTGGCCACCACATTTTGTTTCCCTTTGACACAGTCAATTTCAAAGTCGTATTCTTGGAGCTTGCTCACCCACTTCGACCTCCTGGAAAACGCATTAGCCACCACGTTTTGTTTCCCTTTGACACAGTCAATTTCAAAGTCGTATGCTTGGAGCTTGCTCACCCACTTCTTTTGCCTCTCCTGCAATTGCTTATGCTCCAAGAAAAAAATGAGGTTCTTGTGGTATGTCTTGACCCTGAACCTGTTCCCCACTAAGTACTGTCTGAACTTAGCTATGGCATGCATGATGGCTAGAATATCCTTGTCATAGATGGATTACATCCTCTCATGGGGTAGTAGCTTCCGGCTCTTGAAAGATATAGGGTTCCCCCCCTGCTTTATAACTTCTCCAACTCCCTCTCTGGATTCATCACACTCAAGTACAAAGGGATGGGTGAAGTATGGAAGTGCCAACACAGGATAACTTCTCATGACCTGTTTTAGGCACTAAAAAGCCTCCTGTGTTGTATCTATCCACTTAAACGCCCTCTTCATCGTCAAATCGGTGAGGGGAGTGGCCAACTGAGAGAAGTCATTCACAAAATTCCTGTAGTAGATGAAAATTCCCACAAATCCCCTCAACTCTATCACATTTTGGGGCTTTTACCAATCCCATATGGCCCTGATCTTCTCCTCATGGACTCTCACACTATCCTCCCCAATAATGTGCCATAGGTAAAGGATCTTTATCAAACCGAACTCACACTTGGACAATTTTGTGTAGAACTGCTACTCCTCCAAAATACGCAACACTGTCTCTAAATTTTGTAAGTGCTCCTCCCACATACTGTTGTGGATCAAGATATCATCAAAGAACGCTAGCACAAAATTCCACAATTACCCACGAAACATGTGGTTCATGCAAGACTAGAATGTGGCAGATGCGTTGGTTAGCCCGAGGGCATAACAGGGAACTCGAAGTGCCCATAGTGGCACCTAAAAGTTGTCTTAGGGACATCCTAGTCCCTCTCGCTAATATTGTGTTACCTGAATACAAGTCAATTTTGGAGAAGAACTTCGCCCCCCTTAGCGCATCCATCAACTCATCTATACATAGGATGGGGTAATGGTTCTTCATGGTCTTCTTGTTAAGGGCCCATTAGCAGATGAACATGCATAGGGACCCATCCTTCTTCTTCACCAGGACAAATAATGAAGCAAAAGGGTTGGAGTTAGGCCTGAGGTGCCCAAGTGCCAACAACTCATGAATATCTCTCTATATTGCATCTTGGTATGTCTTGGGATGTCGGTAAGTGGTATTAATCATGGCCTGTACCCCCAGCTCCAGCTCAATGGTATGCTCAAACCCTCAGTTAGGTGGTTGAGCCGACGATAGGCCTCCAAACACTACTAGGTACCTATCCAAAATGGCATGTATCTTTGGGTGTGGTGGTTTGGGCTGAACCACAACCTTAGAAACCCTCAACTCCACATCCCAATCAATGTCTCCATGTCTCAGATCAATCTCCATCATGAGGGTTGAAATAGTTTTTGGAGGGTAAGAATGCATACCCTGTAGAAAAATTGGTTTTCCATCCATCCCTATAAAATCCATCTCCAACCTCCTCCATTCAGTAGTGACTCGGCCAAGTGAATAGAGCCACTAGACACCCAACACCACGTTTGTGTCTAGTACTTCCACCACAAAAAAATGATCTATCATGGAGTAGTTCCCCATGGCCACTATCAAGGCGGAAACATAGAATGTGCACTACATGGTTATGTACCTAGGCACAAGAACAAAAAATCCCTCAAACTCCTTGGTTGTGATGCCCCTCCTTTGAACCATCTATGCATCACTGAAATTGTGGGTAGCCCCACTATCCACCAAAACTGAGAAACGCTTCCCATGCATGATGCCCCTGCGCCTCATGGTAAATAAATTGGGTACCCCACATAGAGATGAAAGGACCCCTCCTGAAGGTGTAAATGAAGCTCCCCCGACCGGTGGTGGTCCTCTTTGTGTGCACTACACTGTCATATCCACACACCTCCAAATTTGCATCATCCTCCAAGTTACTGTCAGAAAAAAAACTCAATGTATTGGGCCTTGCCCACTGCGCATCTATGTCATGGTGCCCATGGTTCCTAACAATTTAAACACAACTTCTTGCTTCAAAGCTCTCTTCGGGTCTCCTCATCCATCTGTCCATGCCCCTGGTTGGATCTCGATGGCGGAGCCCTAGTTTCTCTTCCACTCTATTGGAAACCTTATCTAGGTGGTAATGGTTCTCTAGCTCTTGGTAGATCATCTTGCAGACCTCGAGCCCTCCCCACTACATCCTACAAAGTAGTGAGCCTATTGGACCTCACCAACCCCCATAATGGCTCTGCTAGCCCCTCTATAAACATGTAGACCCTCCTGGCCTCCGATTAATCTAGAACCATCACTGACAACCTCAGAAACTCCAAAATATAGGCCTCAACACTCCCGGTCTGATTGAGCCTTGTCAGCTCACCAAAGTGCTCCTCTAAATTTTTCCTCTCAAAACACTCCAGTACCCTTTTGGTGAAATCCTCATATGTTATCACTCTAGCATGTACCATCATGGCTAGCCCATGGAACCACCAGTTATGGGCTTTCCCCTCCAAATGTAGCGTGGTAATTTTAATTGCCTCTCCCTCTATCATTTGATTTAGATGGAATTAGGCATCCAAATTCTCCACCCATGCTCTAGTCGAGCTCTTAGAAGAGCCATCAAAATTTGGGAGAAGCATCCTCCCCATAGTGCGTTGTGAATTTGTCCAATGTGTATATTTTCCCCAGCTCTATCCCTTGAGCCTTTCCTTTCAGCTGGTAGAAGTCCCTGAAAGTGATGGTTTCCCTAAAATCAGGTCCATCATACTCCATGAAATATTCACCCATAGGCATCTCCTCCTGCCCTTGCATACCTCCAACTTCGGATGTCAAGAACGTTGGAATAGTGGACCTGGGTGATGCGTTGGGAATAAGAGGCATGTTGGGGTTAAGGGATGCATGGTGTTTTGAAGTATCAAAGCCTTCACCCAGTTGGAATTCCCCTTGAACTCCTTTTCCCTTATTATTGCTGCAATTTTTTTGTCTCAACTCCTTGATTCCCTTGGACAGGTATTTTACTGCCTTCAGCAAATGTTGGGAAAAATACTCCTCCTTACTCCTTTTGCCTACCTCATTATCTTCCATGTTTGTCTCCTCAACCTTCGGTTCAGTTATCACTGGATCTTTAGTGATCTGCAACTTCCTTTTTGCACTCATGTACCTCTGTCTCTGGTAAGTCACGTTTTACCGATCTTCTAGTGTCATAGATAGGTGTTGCTCCCACATGCTGAGCCAATTCTATGGGATCTAATACCACTATAATATCCCTAAGGAAATTTTACAGTGATAAAAAGGCATGCATAGATAAAACCCACAAAAACCACACACATAAATCAGATCATGAATTTGAGCCAAAAATAGCGTTGCTGAGCCATTTTATTAAAATTAAATGGGAGTACAATTTGGTGTTGGAAAGTTTGCACCTAGGCTTTCCCAAGGAAAGCTAGCAAAGCTCAAGTGAAGAAGATGAATTCCCCCTCAAGTATATTGTTGATATATCCTGTATCTACATTGAATTTCCTAGAAAATGAGCTTTTGGATGTGAAGAATAGCTGTTAGGGCCTGCTCCGGTGCTCAGAAAATTCTGGAAATTAACCTTAGAATCTCCACCAAATACTCACAAAAACCCACGAAGGAATTGGCCTATGGCTGACCTTGGAATTTCGGCTCAATTTCCCTCAATGGCTCCACTGCTGGGTATTTCGACCCACCTGTAACTTATGCTGTCAAATTCCCCCTAAATGGCTCCAATCACCAAGAGACCTTCCTCCCAGGCTTCCCCACAATTTTCAACCCCAAACTAGCTTCGCTCCTCTAACCCCATGTGTGACACTAGCCAAGGCTGCGCAGTGCTTACGCGGCTCCTGATGCTGGCCCCAAACCACAAAATGTCTCTCCCAAATCAAACTGAAATGGGTGAGAATACATCCTTGGGTTGGAACTCAAATTCCACTGAAGCAAGGGGTGAGATTTCCTCCTGAAAATATCATGTGCAAAATGCACTTGTAGACTCGGCCTTCGGCTCAAGCATGTTGGTATAAGAGTTTTTTCAAATGATCAAGAATACCCAAAATGTGGTTGCTTCATCCTCTATTATAAAGGAGCCTCTCAATTTCCCATGCGGGCCAAACCATCGACTTTCCCCAACCAAAATCCCTCCAATGATAGAGTGCTTCCTTGTGGGCCGTAATTCTCTAGGAGTGCCCCCCACTTCCCACTAGGAGATCAATTTTATCCCTCTCTTTCTAATGTTTGGGCTTCCACTTAATCCCAAAATTCATGTGGGATCTCTAAACCCACATTTCCTAAGTGCAAACATGAAATAAGACAAAATTGGGCAAAATTGATATTTCACTTAACAATATTGCTAAGTGGGAATATCACACCCTATATCATAGTAAACATGGGGGATGTAACCCGACCTTATGGTAATCTAAATCATCCTCCCCACTTAAATTAAATTTATGCAAGTGACATGTTTACCTTTCCTTAAGGACTAGAAGCTGGTGTGAGTAACAATTGAGTAATATAATAAGTGTGTGTGTGTGTGTGTAACAATTGAGTAATATATAGTAATATTACATTGTGTCCACAAAGAATATACTATATATTATATTATACATCAAATAATATAACTAGCTTATATCTCATATATAATAAAAACCATAATATCATAAGTATAATTATAATATAATCACAATTGTAACATTATTATATAACTAACTTAAACATAACAAAGAATATAGTGATGATTACGGTGATGATGATGGTTAACGTCCACTAAAACCAAAATTGGTTTATGACACCTTAAGAAAGGTAAGGGATTACTTGGATTTTTTTAGGATTTCAATTTTATACTCTAAAAGTATTCGAAGAAGCATTTGAAGATAACCCTAGATTTGATGTGTTAGAAGGTAAGGAAGGTTGGTATTGTGATAGATATTTTGAGTTTCATCGTCAACCCTCTTACTATCACAAAGATGACAAATTCTTTTACCTAGTCGTAGCCATTCTCTCAATGGATGAAAGGATTGATTCTATGAGGAGGATAGGATAGGGTGTATTTCCCTTAATTTTGAGATTATAAGTTATAAAATTATTTTGGATCTACTCTATATTACTACATGATTTTCTAGAAATATTAAATCCCCAAAATTCACATCCATATACGATAACAATAGTGATAAGAGTCTCAATCTCAAAGAGGAGTTTTTCTGACTAATTCACAAAAATTTTCAAGCCCATAATAAGCTTTAGTTGCCATTGAGCTTGTAATGAATATCAATGTTGATAATTTTATATGAAGGATATCCTCCATGTTGTTATTGTCATATGCAAATTTATCATAAGTGATATTATTAGATTTAATTATCATATTTTTCATTTTATTAGTGTTAATACTCATACTTGTGTTAAAGAAGAAATCCTCAAGGATTCTTAGTTTCTTTTCAAGATCATAGGATACCTCACCATAAGAAAAATATCACTAACATGAAGAAGAAGGATGGTGACTATACCGGTGAGAGTTGGGCATGTTACCCACCAAAATGGGTAGCCCCATAGGTGGGAATTTTTCTCCTACGTGTGGTCAGTCATACATTCACCAGCCCCTTCCAGCCACCATTAGTCGATGATATGTCATTATCTTCTTCCACTTGCATCATCCATGTGCATGCCACCATCCAACATTTACACTTGGATGAAGGTGGGTTTCTAGTCAAAAGTTTCTTTGATCATTTTGCAATTGGGTGCTTATACTTGTTTGTTTTGGGCATTTAGTATGGATAATTGGATTATTTAAAATATTGAAATATGTGATCATATTTCTATTATATCACCTTACCATGGTGGTTAATATTTGATCCTAATAAAGTGGGACATCCCTTAAGGCCCTTTGAGTTATAGGAGGGCCACTACTTGGAAAGCCACGATTGAGATAGTGTAGTTCCATATGCCCCTATGCCATACTTAACACCTTCCATCTCACATTAAAGTCCATATTTATCACCTCAATCCTTTCGGCACAAATTTTCATTGGTTCTTTGCGATTTGGCACTCATATTTTCACATACCTTGAATAGGGCTTGTAAATTTTTTTCCTGGGAGGTTGATGCCGCTAAAAGAAAGGAAAGATCATATCATGGCCATAATAAAATAAATAAAGAAAATCAAAATGCAAAATATGGTTGGGACATAAAGATTAGCATAGGGGAAAAATCCTAGCATGATCTCTACCTCCCACCTATGGACATCACCTAGTTCTTAAGCACATGATCCTCCATTACATAAAAAAGGAACCCTCGCATGTCCCAACTATGATGGACAAACTGACTCATCTTGAAGGGGTAGTAAAATTGCTACTTCATGCAAAGTGAGTTATAACTCTTATTATAAGTGGTAATACAAGGAATAATAAAGAAGTAAAAGGTGCACAAGAGGGTTGGAAAAATAGGGTCAAGCTAGTAACTCATGCATCCAAGAATTCTCCCTCGTCATATATATAAACTTAGGGTGTGGAAAAACCCATTAGTTCGTCCCTTTGATTGTGGCACTTGACCATGAAGTATTCTCCCCTCCATTACCACATTATTATACACTAACACCTATCAATTTAAGGGTGGACTAGGGAAATTTTACTTCCCCTTGATGGTTGTAAGCACCTAATAGTGTTGGCCATTAGCCACCCTTAGCAAGGGAGAAAACACTTTTGCAAAAACTTGGTCTTGATTTTGGAAGGGGATATTTGTTTGAAGTATTAATATGCCCTTAGCATTCAAGTTTGGTTCACTTATATGTATTATTGATATTAGTCTCTGATGGATGGTTTCTTTTACTGGAATTCATGTTTTTTTATCAGCTAGCTCAACATCCCAGACATTGGGAACCCACTCCATAGCTACCCAAGCCCTTTAGAGAGGTATATTGGCCTAAGAAGGTGCATTGTTGGGAGATTGAAGTGTCCTGACAACACTATCATATGAAACATGTCCCAAAGTACCTCCATGACCTAGGACATTGGTCAAATTTGAATTTATTTTGAGGATTCTTCATGATGACACAATTGAAACCTGTGTACCCTCAAGTTGGCCTTAACACAACCTGGAGGTTAGGAGTTTATTCAAAGAACAGATGAGGATGTTATCTTAGTGAGAGACTAGGGAGGTATTGTTGCTCCAAAGGAAGCCCTAAAATTGGAGAGAAGGAGGCCTTGTTTGATAGTTATAGACCCATGGAGACCACTTTATTGTTCCCCAACTAGATCTTAGGACTCCACAAGAGATATTGAGATGGATTTGAGGGAAAAAACTCAAATTTATGATATTCCACTCATCTACACATTCCGTGAAACCTCTTCACCCTTGGACATGGTATTTGGAGAATTTATGATGAATGGTGTCAACAATTTAAAGGTTATGAATCACATGTGTGGGAAAATTAGGCATAATTTTTTGTTAGCTAATGGGTTTTTTTGTAAACTAAGTACATTTATAAATCAAAATTATTTTTAAGGGTCTTTATAGGCATAATTAGGAGTATTAATCCTCATATAAATAGAGGATAGGCTCATTTATTTTTTCATCGTCACTTGTGACTATTTTGGCCCTCTTAGAGAATTTGGCCTAGCTAAATGGTGACTTGTATCTTGTGGAGATGTGATCTCTGGTATATTTTTGCTAATGGAGCTATTCTTTGGCTTTGGATATGTCATTTTGGAGCAATAAAGGACTTTTTCATGCATTCTATTTTGTAAGTCTACCTTGTATGTGATAAATCTTTGTATTTTGTGGCTATTGTATGGAATGGTTTATTATTTTGTGAAAATTTATGGTTGAAAATTATTATATGTATTGATGATAGTATTGCATGCATTACCTACCTATATAATGTGAATAACGATCCCCTAGGTGAATATTTCAACTAGCTCTCACCATTGACTTTGCTCCCTCACAAAAGTGATAGTTAGGGTTTGAAACCTAGTGTTTCATATTCCCTTACACTTTTGCTAAGGTTTGGTCATCTCTAACCATTCACTACACTTCATCACCCAAGGTCAAGGAACTCTCTTTGGTCACATGGTTAATCACCTTGAAATTCAACTTAATTCTCACTTCTCTTATCTATAACCTAGGATTTTTGCCTATTTAGGTAAGGAACTAGCTAGGGCTATGCAAATTTTTATAACTAGGGTTTGAAGTGTTCCTTGGTATAGGGATTCAACACAAGAAGGTGAGGTATTTTTTTCAAAATCAAGTCATTCTCATGGCTAATTTCTCTATTTTATGGAAAACAGCCTTTGCCCTAGGTAGAATTTTCCCTAGAAAAGCCTTGGTTTTCCCTAGGCTTCAACTTGGGGCTTATTGAAGACTTATTTTAGCATAAGTTGAAGGTATACATCTATTGGAAGCCTTTTCTTGGCCTCATGACCCTAGAAAACCCTAATTACCTTGCTAATTCTCAAACCCTAAGTCATATTGTGACCTAATTAGGCCTTTATAGGATGTGAATTTCCTTGTTGTGCTAGTTAAGCCATTTTATTATGTAGAAAAGCCTTCATTAAGCCTATACTTTCACCTTTCCCCTTGTACTGACAAATCCTTTAGGTGGCCTAATATACAGAAGCCTCCCTTTTGGTGAAAGTCCACAAAAAAGGAGGAATGGCTATGGTGACAGTGGGCCACACCTCATATTGTTGTCCCTTAGTCTAGCTCTTGTCTTGTGAGAGGTGGCCTAATGTACAGAAGCCTCCCTTTTGGTGAAATTCCAAAAAAAAGGAGGAGGAATGGCTATGGTGACAGTGGGCCACACCTCATATTGTTGTCCCTTAGTCTAGCTCTTGTCTTGTGAGCTACCCTCTCAGACCTATTAGATTTTGAGGAAACATTTTTGGCATCGTTGCTGGGGAGGATTTGAGTCAATATTTTCATTTGGCGACTCTATTGGAAGAGCGAAACTCTAGTTCTTCATTGAGATTTAAAGTTTCAATGCTATATTTATCTTAAAATATTGATTTCTTATGACATGCCAGATTTTTTTCCTTGAATCTTATAAGAGAACTCTGATTTTTGCTTATCTTGAAGTTAAAATACCCCTCTTAAGGTAGCCCCTGAGGTTTGTAAGAAGAGGCTTTGGAACTGTCATCTTCTTCATCAGGTTGTCTCTATTGAATGTTCCTTGGGTAACTCCATTTCCCATTTAGATCAAGCCACTAGCCTATTGAATTTAAAATCCCACTCTCAAGGAAGCCACTAGGTTTTGTAAGAAGAGGTTTTAGAAGCCACTAGGGTTAGTAAGAAGAGGATTTATAACCCTCGTCCTCTTCATCAAATTGTCTCCATTTAATTTTCCTTGGGTAACTCCAATTCCCATTTAGATCAAGGCACTAGTCTAGGTGGTGGTGATTAACCTTCTCTCTACTTTAACGGTTTTCTCTCTCTTCTCTAAAATTCTAGATATCTAGGGTTAGGGTTAGAGTTTCTTTGAAGTATTGCTAAAAAATGATTAGACTTGATGTGTTATTTCCCTTTTAATCAAAATTGCATTAAATAATTGTAAAAAGAAAAATATAACATTTATTTCAATGTAAAACCTTATTTCCAGGGATAACTTAATTGCATATGCTAAATGTTAGCATATCTAATTGATAGTCTTGGCCCTTTATTGATTTATTATCATAAGAATATTTATGTATATTGTTATATGACATTGCATGCCTTATCATTGAAAGTTAATAATACCCTAAATTATAATAGCTCTCTAATTGGTCTAAGGATAGAGTGCTTGTACTTTGGTAAAGAACATCTTAGTCCTCGAGGCTCTACCAATACCCTATCCCAATCATTTGACCTATCAATCACCTTGAACCTTATTAGGGACTATCCTTTAGGTTTTTTCTATATATGGAAGCCTCCCTTGTGGTTTACATACCACTAAATAGTTGGAGAAAATATGTTGAGGTGACATTGGTGGTTGATAATTTGTTGCCATGAAATCTGAACCTGTCTAGTGAGTGTTTGCACTATGCCTTTTAGATTTTTCACTACCAATGACATCACCACTCTAGTCATCCAATTCTAATTCATTCTCCATGATGTAAAATTATTTCATTCCCATTTTAAATCAATACTTACTTTAGATGGTAAACCTATGAAAACCCTAAACCAATAAAGCATACTTATATGCCTTTTCATATAATTAATTCTTTTATAATACTATAGGACCTTGTGTAAATGTGAGATTATTGTAAATTACAAGTCATCAAAAAATACAAGAACATACCTTTTCAAGTAAGGCTTGAATATCTTGTTCAAGAGGCCTTTGAATGTAAAGGGACCATTGGTTAAAATCAATGGAATAACCATAAACTCATAATTATCCAAGTTACAAGTTTTGAAAATTGTTTTGTGTATATCCTCATGGTTTCTCATTTGATGATAACAAGAAATTAGATTAAGTATTAAGAAGTATGTAGCTCCATTGACTTCATATAGTAGCTCACCAATTTTAGGAATGAGGAGGAACATGTTTTTTATTATAATTTTATTATGTCCTTGTAATCAATACACAACCAAAATAATCCGTATTTTTTAACAAGATGACAAGTGAAGGGAAAGATGCATTTGGGCCTAATTACCTCCATATCTAGCAATTCCTAAACTCAATACACAACCATCATGATCCATACTTTTTCCTAATTAGATGACAAGTGAGGAGAGTGTATGCATTTGGGCCTAATGACTCCCATATCCTACAATTCCTAAACAAAATGTTGTTAGTAAGGATATTGGTATAGCTTGATATTGAGGGGGTTCCTCATAGAAAGAAGGGAAATGGTGTGGTCATGATCATGTGATTGGATTGGCTTGGAAGAGGCACCTAGCATACATATGCATAGTTTGTAAATCCTATTAAAAAATATCATAATCACCCTTATTTTATGATATCACAGTAACTAATTTTTTTCATATTTGAATTCAGAATTGGAGATTATGTGGGCAAGGAGAGGACCATTCGACTGATGGTAGTTCACTGTTTTCTCTTCACTTTACTTTTATATTTTAAATAAAAATTTGGAAAGATCATTGCTAATTTCGCCATTTTATTAAAACAGACAATGGAATCAGAGGCTGAAATACAAAAACTTCAGAAGAAGTATGCTGAACTGTTAGCTGAGCGCGATCCACCGTCTTAGAAGATAATCTACATAGGCCAATTCCTTTTCACTAATATTAAATTGAAATTTGATTACACCAGCTTGGGCACTTCTGTAACTGCCAACTTGATCATTTAATCAAATGATACATTTTTTAAATAATTATGTTTGTTTTGAATGATTCATATCCCTGTTTATACTTGTTTAAGATTCATGTTATGTTGGTATTTTTTTCTAATCAATGAAAGTCGAAAGAAAGAAATTGAGTAAAGATTGAAAGCGTTTTGTGCGTTTATTAGATTGAATGGATATGTAAAAGCACAAGAGTGAGAACATGATAAGACTAAAATGGCAGTAATCATGTATTTGTTTTATTGGTAACATGCTTGAATGATAAATATTTCATAATTAAGGATAGATTAATGTTGTGTTAATCATTCATATATATATATTATTTGTAGCATGCTTGAATGATAAATATTTCATAATTATGGATAATTAATGTTGTGGTTAATATTTTATATAATAATGTTTGAAGTTATTATAAAAAATATTTATTATGAATTAAATACGTGGATAACAATATTTTTCCTAATTAAATAAGTTAAACTTTTATTTATCACAAGTAATTAATATTTTATAGTAAATTATTATTTTTTAATTTAAAATCAATCAATTTTCTATGATACTATTTCTCATAATATTTAAGTAATTATCGCTAAAGACCAAGATTAAATGTCCATGGCAACTCCAACATCTAACACTCACCTTTAATGTGTTCATTGGGTTCACATATAAAGATATGGAGAGCTTCATGTAAAGAATATCCCAACTATTACAAGGACTTTATCTTTCAATGTGTATCATTACTATGCATATATTTCCTTGGCAATGTTCACATTTTCCTTCATTTTGTAGGGAGTAGTGATAGCATCTCATTCAGATTATGGAATATAACAAAAATTGTCCTCATTCCTACTCCATTCATATGGCAACTTAATAAATTATAAACACTAACTATACCATGTAGAATCCACCCAAAATCTTCATCGATTCTTACATCTCAATAGATGATGGTCAACTTAGCATTGGAAGTGGCTTAACCTCTTTATTCGAAGGACATTTGGTTGGATTTCAAGGTCAAGGATGTCTTAACTAGTGCAAAATTAAGAGGCTAAATATGCAATATCAAATATGGTTATACTAAAATGCACTTCTTGTTCTCTCACAATGACAATGTAGCACCATTGGAAGCCGCTAAAATTTGGAACTTGTTGTCCTCTCATTTTTCATGAAGGGATTTTGGTTGCATATTAGACGGTCAATATGAGCACCACTCTTTCAGTGTGAACCTCTCTATTCGAAGGACATTTGGTTGGATTTCAAGGTCAAGGATGTCTTAACTAGTGCAAAATTAAGAGGCTAAATATGGAATATCAAATATGGTTATACTAAAATGCACTTCTTGTTCTCTCACAATGACAATGTAGCACCATTGGAGGCCGCTGAAATTTGGAACTTGTTGTCCTCTCATTTTTCATGAAGGGATTTTGGTTGCATATTAGACAGTGAATATGAGCACCACTCTTTCAGTGGGATGATGTTCTAGTTCATGCCCGACTTGAGCACTTCAAATTGGTCATCCTAAGTATATGGTTGACAACATCTTCCACATGTTTTATCTACATGATGGTCTATTTCATATAGTGGACATGCCTTCCTGATTCCTTGATGTACAGCTTGAAAATGGATATATTATGCATAATTTAGTTGGTGTTGGCATGTAAATGGTACATGATGATATTGTAAACAAGATGAGAGCACCCCATATTTTCAATGGTTTATTGAGATATTATAATGATGCTTGTATTGGATAATGTCATATCTTGTATTCTTAATATGTATGATGATATTGTTTCATATATTGGTTAGAACATGATGAGAATTATTGTAATCTAATAATGAATCATAACACTAACACTCTAAATTCTTGTCTTTTATATTTTTATACCATGGTCGTTCATAATTTTATTTTAGATGTTGTCACTTTGTTGTTCTAGTAGAGACCTAGGTAGGTGTGGCTTGTCCCAATCATCTTCCACACCTTGTTATTTTTCCACCACATCCATACACATTCATCATTACACTACTACATATAGGAATAAATTTTGACGAAATAGTATGATGATACAGCTAAAATCGGCTGTACCAGCAAAAATTACAAGAATAATGTCAATTATTTTTGTCTAACTCGCCTACGTTCATCGATATTACAACGACTATCTCAAAGTCATTCCTCCGATGATTTTCCATGTTAGACAATTGAATGGAATAATTACCTAAAATTTTAAACTTAAATAATTACCTCAAATGAAGGATCTTGGGCTTTCTACATGGTCTTGCTAGAAAGGCATTAAATCATGCACATTGGCTGGTAGCGGGAGACATAACCAATTGACATTGCCGAATAATTTCATATATTTCAAAGGCGTGGGACCAAAAATAGGTTGAGCTCTAACAAGAAGTCGTGCAGTCTAGTGGGACCAGGTTTGAATACCATAAAATATACAAGTAGGAAGCAAACATCGAGTCTCATGTTTTTCCTCTCTAAACATCTTACTCTTATTGATTGTGGGCTCACTTCCTCTTATTTTCCCATGAAATAATTGTTTTAGACCTTAGTCTATTTAAATGATTACAATGTGTTTAGTTCTTTCTTGGTTTACATTTACATAAATCTCAATGGAAATTAGTTTCACAACTTGTTTTTGTTGTTCATCTTGGTAAGAAAATGGCTCAGAAAGGGGTGAGAATTGGCACAACTGATGTAATAGAAAGTGTGAAGGTATTTGTATTTTAATCTTGGAGTTTCTTTGAGAAACACAACCCTAGCTCAGGGGTTGCATTTCATAATATGGAATTTTGTTAGCTTCAATGCCATGGTTGACAAGTATATATTTTGTTCAATTCTCCTAGGACTCGTATCCAACATCATCCCTTTTAAAACCTTGTATCAATCATGAAGATGAAACTTTATTTGGGAAACTATTTCCCTTATTTATTATGGCATGGGGGGCGTGGAAGTATCATTCTTCCATTTGATGAAGGGAATTTACGATTCCCCCAAGGGTGAATGTATTCTTGGTGGCATACAGGCCTTGTGGCTAAACACCCCTCGCATTAGCAGAGCTTCACAGTATGGGGCGGTGTTTTATTGACTTGATTTCTCACTGGTATACATAATGCAAAAAGTGGATCCTTGGAATTCTATAATCATCGAAGTTGCCATCGAAGGGTTTCTCTGAATGCATTAGGGACTCAGGGCTGCCACCAAGTACGCTATATTTGGTGGAATTTTTCTTTCTTTTATTGTTAATTTGTTGGCAGCTCGGTGACAAATTCAAATCATGGACTAGATTCCTCTCTTCAATAGGATCAATTTTGACTTTTGAAGCACTCAATTTGGATAATAGAAAGCTTTATTTTTTTTTAATTCAAGCCCACAATGTCACATTTGATCATGTTGGCCCTAACAGGAAATTGGACACCCTTAGAAGGTTGTAAATAAAAGCGACCTCAATTTCACTTGATCATCATTATCATCTTCTTCTTCTCTTCTTCATTGATTGGTTCGCACAAGTTTGAGGTTAGGTCACGGAGATTGGTTCGTCCAGGTCAGAAATTGCAGCATCTGAAGCTTGCACATGTGTTTAGGGTTTTGGTTTCCAACCACATGCTTTACATGGGAAAATTTTGGTTACAACCACAGACACACAGGCTCATCCATGCAGTTGGGATCTAGGGTTACAATTTGACATTTGGCCATAGTTGACTGCAGTTTTATGCAAGCAGGAAACGTTTTCTCTGACCAATATTGATGCAGGTAACATATTTATGAATGTTGTTGTGTTAATTTTGCTAAATGATTTTGTATTGGCTCATTTTCCTCTCTTTTGAAAATTTTATGACAATTTCATGGAAGAAAAATTTCAAAGGGTTTTCCCCATAATGGGTTTTCTCTGGTCATTGACTTGTTGATATGTTGATTGTCTCCTATTGTTATTACATTATTGTTCTATCTTAATTTACTATTGATTGATGAAAAGTATTAGCTACTATTGAAATATTTATAATTGAAAATTTGAATTGGAATAAATTAATTGAAAAAACATAGAGCGGTGTAAAAATTAACATGGTAAGAGATCCAAGGTGAAGGACAAGCCCAAAAAGAGACTAGAATTGAATGAATCATCTTTGGAAAGTTGAAGGAGCATATCTAATCAGGTCAAGATGTATTCATCTTTCTTCAAGGAAAATGAGAAGTTGGGTGACTCATCTAACTTTGTCGCTTGGAAGATCGGGTTAGATATCATAGATGATAACAATGATGTTTTATAATTCATTCAAGGAAAGGTCCCTAAGCCTCTAGAGAATGCTTCCGCTGCTGCTAAGAACAAGTACAATAAAGGTGAGTTAAAAGAAAAACAAATTATAGTTGATGGTTTACAAGATCATTTACTTGCTTACGTTTGGAATTTGAATAAGTCTAAGGATATGTATGATAAGTTTGTCATAAATATGAAGTCAAAAATTTAAATTAAATCATCATCTTGAAAGATCAACTGAAAGACACGAAGATGAATAAAGGAGAAATTGTGCAATCCTATATCAAGAGGATATCTCATCTTAAAGATCAATTGAAGGTAGTTGTAGAAAATGTACCTAACATAGAATTGGTATTTTAGCTCTTATAGGTCTCCCTCATGTTTGGGAAACCTTCATTACTGCCATAATCAATAACAAAAGAATTTCTTCATTTGATGAAATTGTTAAAGCTCACTCAAGAAGAATCTAGGATGATTTCAAGAGGAATAATTCATATGCATGGAGAAGAAGAACATGATGTATTTTTTACTCAAGATAGAATAAAATGGGAAAAGGAAGAACACATAGTTCAAATATTCCATCTCCCAATTCAGGGGACTCTTATAGAAGATCAAGGGATGTTGAATGTTACAATTATCACAAGCGAGATTCTCCAAGATTTGATCGAAGATACAATAATAACAGGTACAGTTATAGAAGAATAAGCAATGATCAAATAAGAAGTGATGATAAAAGAAGACGAGATGATAGAAGAGATAGTGACAATCGAATAAAAATAGATACTCTGGATAATCGTGAAGAAAATCCTCATCCTTAAAAGAAGTCAAGAAACTCTAGGTATGAAAGTAACATAGCTACTAACCAATCTGAATACATTCATTCTTCATCCCCCTCTAGTTCTTATCCTCTGGATTCGTACAATAGTTGTATGGTTGATAGTGAGGCTTCTAGACAACTCACCGAGTATAAGGAAGTTCTCTCAAATCTG
Organism: Pinus albicaulis; assembly: GCA_034641835.2. Taxonomy (NCBI): domain Eukaryota; kingdom Viridiplantae; phylum Streptophyta; class Pinopsida; order Pinales; family Pinaceae; genus Pinus; species Pinus albicaulis. The sequence continues at coordinate 957,999,425 of CM076569.1, read as the reverse complement.
GTTGAGAGGGAGACAAGTTTAAATATTATTCTTAGGGAGAACTCTACATATTTAGTGATGGGATTTGGTACTGTCAAATTTCATTTGGACTATGGAAAATAGATTATTATTCATGAATTAATGTATGTTTTTGAATTAAATAAGAACTTGATATCTATTTCTACCTTGGAAGATAAAGGAATGAGAATAGCCTTCATTAATGGAAAGGTCCTCTCCTAGATGAATGGATCTCGAATTAAAGATGCCTTTACTTTGTGATATAGAGTGGGAGGACAATATAGATTCATTGTAATATCTATTCTAGCAATTATCCATGACATCGATAATCAAAGTGAGATATGGCACCGAAATAAAAGGAATTTTAGGGGACCATTCCCCTCTAATAGGATCAAGACTGATGATATTTCTAAAAAGTATAAAGTATAAGTGAGAGAGCAGGTTTGGAAGGATACTATGGTCAAAGAATCGATTATGAAGAAATATGTTTGGTATATTGTTCCAAGACTAAAAGATGCAACTTCAATATGGTTATACAATATAAATCATGAAGCATATGAAAGAATTAAAAGGTAAAAGAAAGAAGTATGTGTCAAGAAATATTAGGGGTCTGATGTACAGAACAAGAAGACTCTCATTAGCAGATTGAAGAAATCACTATGTAGTTTGAGGAAAGCTCCTCGAACCTATGACCGAATTGACAATTACCTATTGAAGTTTGATATCACAAGAAGCAATGTCGATCTGTATTGTTACCACTCAAACTAGCAGGGGTCCTAGGAGGGAAAGTACTAGGTCAAGGGAAACAATGGAGTGATATCCCACTATCACCTCAGTTTCGGCTCCCTTGTCTCTATGGAATTTCACAGATGGGAGGAGACCTGGTATAATAAGGATCACGAAAATGAATGGATCAATGATAGGGTGAGAGGTGATCCTAAAGCCTATTCACAAGAGAGGCTCAGATATATAGCATGCTTGCTTGGAAAGCAAGATGAAAGGCTCTCTAGGAAGGGCTCAGGGGAATTCTAAGAGCTATGTTTTGAGTATATGACTTGTTAAGAAGATTCTTAGCTCCTAAAATCCTTGTGGAAACTTGGATTCCAAGTGTTCTTTATGGAATTGGATTCAATAAGTTATGAGAACACATGGAACCAAGTGGACCCCAGATTAGGCCAAAGGGATAGGATTGAGCAACCAATGATATGATTGACCTAATTTGGAAGAAGAAGGGGATCAAAGGAATTTTTTCCTTTAAATTTGAGGCAATGATCCTTATGAGGTAACTAGCCTTGGGAGACTAAGGGAAAGGTTCAGTCTCAAGGCTAGGGCTCTAGATATCTCAAGATCCAACTATCAAAATGGCTTCAAAATTGGAGGCCCCCTAGCAAACTCACCAGCACAGTAGAATTCATTTTTAAGGTTGGATCCTAATATATATTGAGCCATATCCTTAAGATCGAATCTTTCCCTTAGTCTCCCAAGGCTAGTTACCTCATAGGGATGAAAATTTTTCCTTTGATCCCCTTCTTCTTTAAAATTAGGTCAATCATATCATTGGTTGCGCAATCCTATCCCTTTGGCCTAATTTGGGGTCCAATTGGTCGCATGTGGTCCCATAACTTACTAAAGCCAATTCCACAAATACCACTTGAAATCCAAGTTTCCACAATGATTTAGGACCTAAGAATCTTCTTGACAAGTAATATACTCTAACCCTAGCTCTTAGAATTCCCCTGAGCCCTTCCTAGAGATCCTTTCATCTTTATTTCCAAGCAGCCAAGCCATATATCTTAGCCTCTCTTGTGAATTCATCGAATCATATCTTACTTTCAAGAATCATTCATTTACAAATCATATTATCACCAGTCTCCTCCCATGAAATGATTAGTAAAAATAAAGAGGCCATAAAGTTGATGTGATGGTGAGCTGTCACTCCATTGTTTATAGCCTAATCTATTTTCCTCTGTTACCCCTGCTACTAGTAAATAACAATATATATTTGAGGAGAAGTAGTGCCTCCTAGTGGGTATTAATTAAGTTAACTGACAATAATTATCTTTCTCACGGAGACAAAACCATTGTAAAAACCTAGTTTGCTTGAAGGTGAAATTATTTACTCACCTGCTAAGTTATGCAAGCAGAAAACGAACTCATCCCACCTATTGAACGAGAAATCACCTACTTATCTAACTTTCTTAAAAGAAGTGACTCTTAAAAATAATAAAATAATAATTCATCTAAAAAAATAGAAGTGACAGATGAAGGAAAAAAAAACTATTTTCATTGTATTTTTGGCTTATCTACTTACTCAAATTACTCAATTTCAAGTGTATAGATACATAGTTGGATAAATTAAATGTCCATTTCATGATACTATCATCTTTACTTTTGAAAGACCCATGATAAAAATAGAAAGATGCTATCAATACTATGTCAACAGTTTTAGTCATATCACAATTTTTTTTCTATTAATGGTGTCTCAAGTATTATATTTAATTTTCAATTTTTAAATTAATTCCATTAACAATTATTATTTTACTTGATTGATCAAACCTATGAGAGATAAGCAAAAATACAATTAAAAAATTAGTTTTATTCTTTCTCTAAAATATTTATCTTATATTTTTTTAAATTTAAAGGATTTTGATTGGTTTACATATTATGACATGGAAATTACGTGAAAATTTCAAGGGAAATTTTAGGTTAAAATTTCCTCTAATGAATAAATTGGGTCTTAATATCACTCATCCATATAAGGAGGTATGTGGTTTTAACCCCAAACCTGTGGAAGTGGAAGGTCTCATAAAAGACCTAAAGTTTTATTTAGCTATGAACCCTGATATATATTTTCTTATGGATGTTGTGGTCATTTATATCCCTGATGTATGGGGGATGCACCTATCTAGGAAATTGGGAGCCATTGTCGAAGGGCATGTTCAAATGGACCTGTCATACCCCGCTATCCCTCAATATGATGGAAACCCCTTCATCCTTTATAGAGAGCATACTTATCCTTATGATGTGGTCAAGCTAGGACCAATCCCATACTATAAGACAAATGAGAGTGAGAAGCCCTCTCCCATCATCCCTCCGCAGGAAGTTCACATTCTTAAATGATAAAATCACAAAGAAACAAAAATTTGGAATCTTAAAGAGGAGTACAAGTTTGGGGATGTGGTATCCGTTGATAAAAACCCAATTCCTGTCAAGATTCATGGGAAACCCAGGGAGGATTATTACACAAACTTGGGCCTCAATCAGTCAAGTTAAGTCGTATAACCCCTTTCCTTGACACTTGACATTGTAACATATGCATGTTAGAGTAGGATGCATTGCATCTTGATTTTCTCAATAGAGATAACATCATATGATATTTCTCATAATAGATTAAGTTGCATTTATATTAAATTTTCATATATTTTATTTCCTGTTGATTTTTACAGCCTAATACTAAGAATGGGTGATCATAAGACACCATAAATGGCATGTTGCCTCATGTGCTTAGTCTTTGTATGTGTAGGTAACAAGTCTACAGTTACCAAGAGATTGATCGTGTTCTCATGGCCCCTCGTTCGAGTATCTTCGTGCAATTTTTTGAGAAATCATGTCATAGTTGGAGCCAGATCTTACCCACTACCTATGGGTAGTGTATATAGGAGAAACAAATTCTCCTAGATGGTCCTCAATCGGCATCCAACAACCCCTTGAAGTTGCCATGTAGATCGATGTTCCAGTTTCTCCACCTCTTGATCTAGCTATTTTTTCCCTCAACTACTTGCCATGAATTTATGTTTAAAGGTGGCCTTACAACCCAAACGGTATGGCTTTTCATTGGTAGAGTTGAGTATTTTTCCTTAATTTTCATGGGCACTTTTGTACATGGATCGGTGGGGGGATTCAGCGGAAAGAGTGGGTTAGGCTTATAATCTTGTTTCCATTTCTCGATTTCGTGGTTACCCTTGTATCTTAGTCCTTTGGGGTCTCCTTTACTTCCCGTTTGGATTTTGGAATGGCACTAGATGGTAAATCATGATTTTGGTTGTGTGGTCCTACTTCCCATACCACCTACATCACTCCCTTCCACTCATTTTATCCCCATTCATCTCTTTTCCCATCTGGGTCCACGTGTGTCCACTGAGTCCACATAGGGTTAGCCTCCTCCTCCCCTTCTTCACACTTTTTGCCAGGCTTGGAATGATACCCTGAATGTTGATGTGGCTAAAAATAGAAGTAAAAGCATACTTTGGCCACTCCCAACAAGAATTGTACAACAAAATGCAAAATATGGTCAGGAAATACAAATTTAGCACGTGGGAAAAATCCAAACATGAGCTTTATCCCTTACCTATGGTCATTACCCTAGTTCCTATGGGCCCTAGATGAGCCCCCTCTATAACTAAGGAAACCATGATTGTTCCAACCCCTGGTGGGAAATGAACTACTCCACCTTAAGGGGGTATTTACTTCTACATCGCACAGATCATGTTCTCCATCCCTCTAATCCCCAAGCAGTTATGAAGAAAAATCATTAAAAGGAAAAAGGCATATGAAGAAGGGTGGAAAAACAAAGGTCGTGGTAACTCATATACCATGATTTTCTCCCTCCTACACTTATATACCTAGGTGTGGGATTCCCTTTTTATAGCTACCCTTACACCTTGACATGTGGCATAGATGTTTCCCCTGATCCCCACTCCATTCCATTATTATATCATTTTCCACCTACCACTTGAAGGATGCCCCCATTACAGGTTGAAACCACATTATAAGTTCCTTGGCTAACCCCCTATTGAGCTTGGATACACTTATACATACCACATCCCACTATGGAAGGGAATTCCATCGTGAAGTTCCCTGCTAGTGCCATGACGTGTAAGGTATTTTAATTTATTATTCTAATGATTTTTTTTATTGTAGGGAAAGGGGACACAATGGATCTTATGCAGGATTGTAGGTGGATTCACATTTGGCGCTTGGTCTCTCTATATGGGGTCCTAACCCTCCATAGAACCACATTGGCACTTATAGGGTGAGCTTTTAGATCAATGGGCCTCTAGTATAGTCGATATTACTTCATGTATCCCAAACAGTATTCGTTGATTGCTCCTATTCCTCCTTTTGGATGATAATTATGCACCTGGTTCACCATGCCCAGCCGAATCCACATATGAACCTTACACTTGGCAGATGTTCCAGGGTCTAGAGGATTGTCCCCCCTATATAGGGATATCTTATGTTATCATTATATCCCTTAAAAATGGTCTACAATCATTTCTGGTCCATTTGGAGACTTGGAGACCCGTGAGGTGACCTTGTGCCCCCACACCCACTTGGGAGAAACATAGGTTTTTGCTTGGAGAACAAGGGTCCACCCCCTTGTCCACTATGATGGGAATCCATTCTTATATTATGACACCCTTTTGAATTCATTTGGCCTCCTCAAAGGCTCAACGACTCACTCATTTTATCATTATGTTATCACCCAAAAAAATGAAGCATCATTTTGACAAGGTTAAATAGGTTCATGTGTCAAAAATAAGGTTGTAAGATTCATTTTTAAGTTTGGTCAAGGGAAATATTGAATTTTTATTGTTTAAGTTTATCCTAAGGTCTAAACCCACTCATTTTCAAACTCCCTCATGTCACATCATTCATCATTTTTTGACCGATTTCAATTTCCATGGTTTTTGTACCAAAAGTGCCAATTTAGCCAGGGAACCACAGTTTCATAGCAAAATACACTGTGAAAAGTCACTTTTCTCTATGAAACTGCTGATAGTTTCGTAGCGAAAACAGCCAAATTAACACTAAAAATGCTACGAAAGTGTGGTTTTCTGTCTATCTTGTTAGTCTAGCTGTTAGGTGTCAAAAGATCATTGGGAATGAGTAGGTTAGATGTCATTCGAGTCATGGAGGGATAAATCCAAGGTACATGCTCGGGTCTGCAGTCATCATGATCAGTTTAGGTATGTATGAGTCATCATAAGGTCATGAAGAGACATCAAAACTTCAAATCCTTTCCTAATTTAGTCATTTCTTACTTATAATTCCTTCTTGCGTGATATTGAGCTTTGGAGAGCTAGTGCACTAAGGCAAAGTCGTGGTTGGTGTTTTCAAAGGTTTACATTGAGCATCATCAAGCGAGGCTGTGAAGACATTGAAGAAACCATGGCAGAGAAAAGAAAGACAAACAAGGGTGGTCAATGCTTGAGATATGAACCTGCAGACATGAATTTGATCAATGAAGACCCAACAGTAGTGGAAGCTTTTAGAAGGGAAGGTTGCCTACAATTTTGTGAGAAATTACAAGGCTGTCATACACAGGTGTCCAAGGAGTTTGCTTTGAATTTCAGTGGAACAGCCACTAAAGTGGGAATGCTAAATTTTCCAATCAGACGAGAGGTTATTGCAGTTGCTACAGAGGTTCCAAGAGGTCAGGAGAACTGGTTCAAAGGTTTCAAGTTTAACATGGAGCAGTATAAAGAGTTCATGAAGCCTGAGCATGCTGAAATGGATCTCACTAATGCTATTCCAAGAAGTTACATAAAAGACAACTATTCAAAATTGTTGCTCATCATCCAAAAGTACTTTACTTGTGAAGGGAGATACCACAAAGTCTACTCATATCATTTCAAATTACTTCTACACTTTACTCGTAAGATTTCCCTTGATCTACCTTTCTATTTGCATAGAAGTTTGTCAAAAATGGAAGATAAGGTCCAAGCAAAGTCTGGGGGGAGTGATACTCCATTATTTCATCATGGTTTAATGAATTTATTGGTTTTAGATGAACTTCAAAGGTTAGGCAGAGACTAGTCCTCATTCTTGTTTGTTAGTGGTTTTGAGTTGGATGCTCTTACTCCTTCAAGAACCCCTAAACCTAGGAGAATTCCATCACCATTAGCAGCAGAACAAAGGGAATAATTGGTAGCAGAACAAAGTGAACCTGCAAGAGTAGAACCAAGTGAGAAAATTATGAAGGAACCAGAGCAAATGCAGAGTCTTGATGCACCAAGTGTCCCACCTGCAAAACATAAGTCAAAAGTGGTCAAACCTACAAAACAAAAACAAACTGTTAGTAAAAAAGGAACCAAAAGGATGAGAAGGAGTCAAACAGTGGTTTTAGAAGAGAAAATAGTGGTTATAGAAGATAGAGAAAAAGCTAAGGGAAATCTAGAAGATATTTTACATTCCATTGACATAGAGGAAACTCCTATTGTCCAAGCTAATTTTATAGAGGAAGGTGGGTAGAAGTTAAAAAAGGCTAAATCTACAAAGAAATTAGAATTTGAGGGAGAAGATGCAGGTTTCATGTTCCAAGCAAGAAATCCTATGACAAGGCATGCTAGGAAGCTATTAGAGAGCAGTAAATAAGTTCAACCACCTACTAACACAGCTCAGCTACCTCAAGAGATTATTGACCTTTCATCACCTACTGAGAAAGATATAGTCTGCAAATCAAAGAAGGGAAAAAAGAAGGTGATGAAAAAACATAGTTGCAACTCCTTGAAGAAAAATTGAAATTGGCCAATCATAAAATTTTTGTTATGAAAAGAGAAGCAAGGAAACATGGTTTAGAGAATATTCAATTTGAAAAGATGAATGCAATTTGGGAAGAACAGGTTGACACTATCTCCAAGACTTTGGATAACACACAACAGCTCATCAAATGGACCATTCTAGCAAGGAAGGAGGCCAAACATGTCAGGAGGATGAACACATATTTTAAAGCCAACAATAGAAGATTGAAATACTAGGTTAAATATCTTTAGGAGCAACTTGAACTAATTCATGAAGAGTTAGAGAAAAAAGGCCTTAAAATGACAGTGCTTGAAGAGCCGATAGCTCAACCAATTATAAATGAGGAAGAAATGCCTCAAGGATCATAAGGTGATTTGGTTTATGGTTTTTAAAGGCTAATGTCATGTTAGAGACAAGATTTTGGCACTTACAGGGTTCAATTTTCAAAATTACACAAAATCTAGATTTTCAGCACTTTTCAGCAGTTTCGTAGCGTGCATGGGCTTGAAGGACACCAAAACGCTACGAAACTACTGTAGCTGTTATTTTTACTTTTTCAACCAGTTTTGGCTGTTGTCAAGAGGTGAAATTGGTGTGGGGGATGTGTCTAATGATGATGAAGACTATGCAAAAGGAAAGAATAAAAAAATTTGAGGGTAAATGGCATGTTTTGCAGCACTACGAAAGTACGCTACAAAATTGCCTTACTTTCGTAGCGTACTATATTTGAGCCTTTTTAGCAGGTTTTGGAGAATTTTTGGACATATGGAGACTATTGAAGTGTTAAATACCATGGCAAGCAATTATTCAGCACTCAAAGACCACGAATTGAAGATAGAATGGCGGCCAAAGCATTCATGGAAGAAGAAGACCATTTACCTAAAAAACAGGGTTTTGTTTCCAGTTTTAGAAGAGGTCAATTAAGTGGTCATAAAGTGATGAATCCCATCATCTCAATTCGAACATGTGAAAGCATACTTTTCAAATAATGTAATTACTTTAGAATATAATTTTGTTAAAGGCAATAATTAGTAGTTTGAGTCCTATTAGGAAAAGGACTGTCAAGTAGGATAGCTGTCTTTTTGTCATTAAGTTCATGTTTTATGGTTATGCAAGGTGTCATTAGGACAAAATTCAATGAATCTAGCCAAGAGGAAGATCATCTCATGATGTAAGAAGTCTATTAAAGGCCATTGGGTCGAATTTGTCAAGAGTTGGAGATTTTTGGCAAAATTGCAGCTTATTGTAAATTGACTTTTTCAGTAATACATAGATTTGTTACTTGACCAACCTGAGATTCTGAATGAGTTTTTAGTGCTTACCTACCTTATCTATACCTTTTATGTATCTCATTTTCAGTGGTTTTCATTTATAATACTCAGAATTCGTTCATGCAATGCTTTGACTTCCTTTATAGATGAATTGAATGTGTATTTTCTTGTTTCATGTGTGTGTGTCCTACTACTAAAAACTCTTACTTGTCTCAGCTTCCATGTCAAGTGAACTCACTGAATCATTCAAAATGTTGATTCCATAAGCCCAATGTTTACATACTAATATTATTTTCAACCTACACTCATCATAATCAAGTTATTTTCTAAATAGAGTTAGCCATCTACATCTTTATTCAATATCATTAACCCTTGAGAGAGCCCTCTTAGATTGAGGAGGCTAAGCCTCAGTCACAAGATTGGTTTGAAACAGTTACATGAGATTGTCTGATTAGCAACCTTTCAGAAGCAATTTTGTGATAACACATTCGACCCTCTTGAGAGGCTTATTCATGTATTATTGAGTTATTTGGTGCGCATGTCATGAAAAGTTAGTGTTATTATGCACATTATTTTATTGTAGGGGGGTAAATTAGGCCTAATTAGGTAAATAAAATTCATTAGTAAGTGTATAAATAGAAGTGTGATGGAATCATTTGAGAATCATCACTTGGATTAGATCATATCTACTTGTTATATTTTTTCTATCTTTTGAGGATGATATTTTTGGGATGAATGAATGAATTTTGTTGTTTGGATAATCTTCTTTGTCTTGGAGCTTATATGATTGGAATATAGGTGATTGGATATATTATTCTTACATGTAAGTAATGTTTTAATGTTATTCTTGTTATTTATATTGCTACATTCATGATGTTGGGATTTGCGTTATTCTAGGGTTGATTTGTTGCTTTTCTTGAAATGAAACTGTGGAAATTGCATCTTTAAAAGCGTTGTATCATGTATGGGCCATGTTTGAATGATAATGAATGAATTTTTTTCTTGGTCTCAGGAGGGAAACCGGTAACGAGAACCATACAATCATAGCTACCACCCAATATCACACCGCGTTGCTGCCAATGAAAATCCCCCTGGCTAGGTATTGTCCCCCGCTAACAATCTGCAGCTTGTTTAACAGGCTTGCACCTGACAGGAACCCACGGGGTTTGAACCAGTGACCTTTGAAAACGAGTGCCTTAACAAAACACTCAATCACCAACAAGCCGCCACACCATGGGTTTTGAATGAATGAATTTTAATAGATACATTATTGTTGATTTTTTCTTTATAAGTCACTGAATATTGCTAAACGAAGTATAAATTACCTTGAAGTTGCTTCTATGAAGCTCTAAATCCTAGCGAAATTTCTTTTTAGGACTCTTTTACAAGTGGAAATCGATCCAAACCCTATAAATTATATGACTCCATCTCTCCCAAAGGAAAAATCCTTGGTCTCCTCTGGTGATCACTTTAAAGTTCATATTTCCCTCACCTTCTTATTTTCTAGGTCTAGCCCCAATAAGTCTCCTAGGGCATCAAATTTCTTGCAAAAAACCCACCATTAAATTTCAATCTCTTGGCATATACTGCCTTGGTGAGTCTCCTAGGTGTCATCCAATTTTTAAGTCACTCTCATGATTGGATCTCGAGATATATTGAGCCCTAGCCTTGAGATTGATTTTTCCCCGTAGTCTCCCAAGGCTAGTTACCTCATAGGGATCATTGCCTCAAATATCTAAGAAAAAATTTCCTTTGATCCCCTTCTCCTTCCAAAATTATGTCAATCATATCATTTGTTTCTCAATCCTATCCCTTCGGCCTAATCTTGGGTCCACTTGGCCCCATGTGGCATGTAACTTATTAAAGCCAATTTTACAAAGACCACTTGGAATCCAAGTTTCCACAAGGAATTTAGGAGCTAATAATATTCTTTATAAGTGATATACTTAGTTACCCTCAATATTCCTCAGTTGATCCTCATCTGATGCACTAGGCTATATAGAGACATATATTTATGGCCAATCCCGAGGATCAATGGCCAAATGGAAAACCAATATTGAGTTCTAGAAATTTACCGGGGTGATGACTATCACCATGCTAACTCATAGGGGGTTATCCAGATAGTAAAATCAAATCATGTATAGCTATCCCTTTTATAAATTTTCTGTGTAATCCAAGGTTTCCTATGGTATAAAAAAGTACCAGTAATTAAGAACCTATAAAATCACAATATGAATTATTCACATAACATTGTGATCACTAAACATATAAAATTACGATTGTAAGGCTAATTTTCGTTATATACAGTCTTGTAAATTCTTTTCATATATATATATATATATATATATATATATATATATACATATATATATATATATATATATATATATATACATATATATATATATATATATATATATATATATATATATATATACATATATATATATATATATATATATATATATATATATATATATAATATTTAATTTTTTTAAGGGTTTTGTTTAATTTCCAAATAGGGTTGTGATCCTAACTCTTAGAATTCCCCTAAGCCCTTCCTATAGATCCTTTCATCTTGATTTCCAAGCAAGAAAGTCATATATCTAAGCCTCTCTTGTGAATAGGGTTCTAGGATCACCTCTCACTCTATCATTGATCCATTCATGTTTGTGATCCTTATTATATTGGGTTTGCTCCCATCGGTGAAAGTTCGTAAAGAGAAGGGATCCATAACTAAGGTGATAGTAGGCTATCACTCCATTATTTCCCTTGGCGTAGTAGTTTCCCTTCTAGGATCCCCTCCTAGGACCCCTGCTATTTTTAGTGGTAACATGGACCTCCACTTCAAATTGGTCTAGTATGACTTTGATTTTGATTTTATATATTGATGATTTATTCCTGACAGGTAGTGGGCCTCTAATGATCACGCGTAAGAAGGATTTTGGTCTGAGATACACTTACATAGATATGAGTCTATATTGATACAATGGAATTCATCATACTTTTACTGATGGGAATATTGCAACATGGATTGATGTGACCCTCCCTAGTAAGGGTATAAGATGATCAAGGACACTAAGTGGACTCTTCCCACCCTGTTTGAGCTCCTAGGGTGAGGAATTTAGATGTAGGGCTCATGGGGTAGATGTATCTCTAGGCAATATGGTATCACCCCTATCTGTTACCCATATGGTGGAAGATGTAGCTCCCCTATCTTGGTCTATGTAGAGTATACCCCATTTGGCATATGTCTTTCCCACCCATCTGGATAATGGGTGTTGGCTACTTGAGTTATGCGTGATCCTTACTATTTATGGAAAGTGGAATCCTGCTCAAGCTAGAGATGCAAGTGTTCTACCACTAACTCTTGAGGGCTAATTTGGGCAGATCAGCAGATAATAGGATAGGCACAATCCATACCATTTACAGTAAGTGGTACCCCTCCTATTTTCACCAAGCAGTAGGATAGGTGTTATCCTTACCTTATAAGATAAGTGGCATACCTCATATTGTCTTTAGGTTTCTTGGGTCATAGCATTAGCTCCCCACTAATAGATTCTTCCTAGGTCATAGCATTGGCTCCCTACTGGCAAAGGTTTCCTAAGTCGTAACATTGGCTCCCCACAGGCAGATGTTTCCCAGGTCATAGCATTGGCTCCTCTTTGGCAATGATTCCAGGTGGTATCAGTGGATCCTCGATGAATATAAAGTGGTAACTGAAGCTCTCTTATGATTCTTCTTCTTTAGATTCGAGAATTTTTCAGCAGATAGAGTCGAGTAGAGATGGGACATGACAAGATGACAAGATACTTGCAATGATTACCTGATGAAATTATAATTTCTCTCTAGCTAAGAGAAAGTGTTAAATTTTTGCATCCCAATGACAAATTCCAATCATGGGACTCTATTCCTCTTTTCAAGAGGATCAATTTTGACTTTTGAAGCACTCAATTTGGAGAAGGGAAAGTGTATTTTTGAATTGAAGTCCACAATGTCACATTTGATCAGGTCGGCCCTAACAGGAAGTTGGAAACCCTTTGAATCCTATAGATACAAGTGACCTCAAGCTCATTTGATCATAATTATCATAAATTATCTTCTTCTCTCTTCTTCATTGATTGGTTCACACAATTTTTTGGGTCAGGGATATTGGTTCGTCCGGGTCTGAAATTGCAGTGTCTAAATCTTACATGTATGATTAGGGTTTTGGTTTCAAACTGTAGGATTGACACAGGAAAATTTTGGCTACAACCACAGGCATGCAAGCTCATATGTGTGTATGGAAGCTCTTAATTACATGCATACCTCTTCCTCCATGCATTTGGGATCTTGGGTTACAATTTGACAATTGACTACAGTTGTACTGCAGGCATGAAAATTTGTCTCTAATAAATATTGATGATGGAAACATATTTATGAATTTTGTTGGGTTAATTTTTTTGGATGATTTTGTATTGGCTTATTGTACTCTCTACTGAAAATTTTATGACAATCTAATACAAGAAAATTTTCAAATGGTTTTCCCCGTAGTGGATTTTTCCCTAGTCATTGACCAAATCTATTGTCTCTTGTTGATGTGTTTATTTTCTCCTATTATCATTACATTATTGTTTTATCTTTAGTTACTATTTATTTATGAAAATTATTATTTTTTATTGAAATTTTTTTAATTTAGAATTGAATCACGCTAAATTAATTGAAACGACATAGGGCAGCGTAAAAAATAACATTTATAGAAGGTGTCGGTATTATGCTCAATACGGTTTTGAGTGTGCATAAACATTTTATACCCATGGTTGAGGATGTGCCTAATATGCAGGGTTCTATTCCAGGGTTTCAAGTATATGGACCCATGTCTGCCAATATTGGGGGTCTTTGGGCAAAGCAACTTGAAGCTCTTAGGTAGAGTAGCTCCTGGTTTGGAGTATTTAAAGAGATATTTTAGGGCAAGAAAGAATAATTGTAGCATAGTAGTGGTGGTGGAAAAGCTAATGTTTTGGAGGTTTTTTATCAGCTCAACAATCCTATGCGCCTTTTTGAGTTCAAGTTATTCGGTGGATATTGGTCCTTTTCAGATTCAACTACCAGGTAAGGGCCTAAAATTTATCCCATTATAAATTCTTGAATTAATATAATATTTATTTATTTATTTATTTATTTCCTTTTATAAGCATGCCACATACCAGTGACAATAAGGTGATGATCATTGAATAAGACTCACACATCAAATCTGTGGAAGTGTTTTACACTCTTTCCTCTGTTCATTATCTCATTCAAGTGAAAAAAATATAAACCTGATACAAATTAATCGTGTATCCCTAAAAATGAATGATAATATGTCAACTCGGGCACTATCCAGAATTTTTTTTGTGCCTCATTGAAATGATATGGTTGGGAAGTACTAACATTTCTTTCATAACCTTATTATTTTTGTAGTTTATCATTTGTGTATATTTAAATAATGAGGAAATTGTTACCTACCACCTATGGGTAGTGTACATAGGAGAAAATTTTATCCTATATGGTCCTCAACCAGCAACCCCTTACAGTCACCATATAGCTTGATGTGCCATTATCTTCACTGCCTAAGCCATCCATGTGGTCTCTCTCCCACTTGTTATGATTGTATGTTTGAAGTTGGGCCTCTCGACCCCAAATGTATGGCTTTCATTGTTGTAATTGAGTAATTTTCCTTACTTTTCATGGGAACTTTATGGCATGGATTTGTGGGGGGATTCAGTGGAAAGAATGGGCTAGGTTTTTACTCTTCTCTCCACTATCTGATTTCGTGGTTAGCCTTGTATCCTAGTCCCATGGGATCTCCTTTATTGGTCATTAGCTTTAGGGATGGCAGTACATGGGAAATATTTATTTTGGTTGCACAGTCCCACTTCTTGACACATATACATCACCCCCTTACACTAATTTTAGCCATATTCATCTCTTTTTCCATCTGGGTCCACATGTGTCCACTAAGTCTATAAATGGTTAGCCTCCCCCTCTCCTTGTCCACACCTTGGGTCGTGCCTGGAACAATTCCCAAAGCTTGATGCAGCTAAAAAGAAAATAAAAGGCATAATTTTTCCACTCTCAATGAAATTTACCTCAAAATGAAAAATACGGTGGAGACATACAAATTTAGCACCTGGGAAAAATCCAAACATGATCTCTACCCTTATCCATGGCCATCACCCTCATTTCTATGGGCCCTAGATGAGACCCCTCCATCATTAAGGAACCCATGACTCTCCCAACTCCTAGTGGGAGATTAAATTCCCCACCTTAAGGGGTACATCCACAGTTATATATTAAACAAAATGCTCTCATCCTCTTCAATCCACGATAGGTAATGAAGAAAAATAAATCAAAGTAAAAAGGCATGAAGAAGGGTGGAAAAATAAAGGTCGTGGTAACTCATGTACCACTATTTTATCCCTCCTACACTCATATACCCAGGTGTGGGCTTCCTTCATTATAGCTACCCTTATACCATGACATGTGGTCTGGATGATTCCCCTAATCCCCACTCCATTCCATTACTATGTCAAATTCCACCTACCACTTGAGGGGATGTACCATGGACATGTCAATCCCTTTAAAGTTTGAAACTGCCTAATAAGGTCCTTTATTAACCCCCTATTGATATTATAGACACTTGTGCATGCAAAATCCCGTTATGGCAGGGAATTCCACCATGAAGTTCCCCATTGATTCTATGACTTGTTAGCTCTTTTACTTGATTATTCTAATGATTTGTTGTACTGGAGGCCAAGGGGACGCATTGGATCTTATGCAGGATTGCAAGTGGGTCTCCATTTAGGTCTTGGTCTCCCTATACAGGGTCTTAGCCCTCCAGATGGCCACATTGGCACTTGTACGGTGAGCATTGAGAGCCATGGGCATCCACAATAGCATTGAGTACTTCATGGATCCCCAACACCACTAATTTATTTCTCATGTTCCACCTTTTCAATGAGGATGATGCACATGTTTCACCATGCCCTGTAGGCTCCACACTTGCAAGATGATTCGAGGTCCATATGAGGGCTTATGACACCATCCTAGCCCTTACAAATGGTTTACAGGAATTTTCGATCCACTTGGGAGACCCATGAGGATCTCCTTGTGCTCCTCAGACCCACTTGGGGGCACCACAGGGATTTTTTTGGAAAACAAGAGGTGAAGCCCTTGTCCACTATGTTTGAGGTCCATTCTCACATATTGACACACTTTGGACTCCACTAGGCCTTCTCAATGGCCCAATTACTCTTTATGTATACTATTTTGTCCTATTTAGAGGCTTTTTTGTTGTATTATTGAGCTTTCTTGGTGGGATTTTCATCAATTCGTGTCATTATTAAGCATTATTTTATTATTTGGGGTAAGTAAGAGAAATTATGTTATTTGAATCCCCTATTGGATTGTATAAATAGATGAGAGGATAATTCGTTTCTCTCATCATCACTTGGATTGGGATTTAGTAGCTCTTGAGAATTTTAAATTTCCCTTTTGAAGGAGGAGTTTGGATGTTATGGATGAATTTTGATGTTTGGATATATCTCTCTTGTCTTGGAGCTTCATTATTGGCATAATATGATGATTGGATCTACTCTTTTGTACATGTAAGTAATATTTTCATGCTTTTTCTTGGTATTTACTTTGTCACATGAATGTTGTTGTGCTTTTCGCTATACAAGTCTGAAATTTACTGCATTCCTATGCAAATTTGGAAACTTTCATATTTTATAGTGTTTCATCATCGCATGGGCCATGTATGAATGGGTGAATGTTCCTAGAGTCTATCTTTGTTTAAAATGCCTTGATAAAGTCATCAATTATTGTATATCGAAGTATAAAATCTTATGGAAGCTGCTTTCATTCCCTAATTTCCATGTGAAGTTGTCTATGCGTGTTGGAAATGTATTCACTACTAAGAGAGGGGTGAATAAGTAGTGATGGACTTTAATCAAATTTCACCATTTTTTTTCCACAAACTATCATCCATGCACTTTCATGACATTAGCCTATCAAAACATATAAGCAATAATAATATCAAATCATAATAACCATCAGAAATATAAACACACATAAGGATCATGCACACATAAGAACACAAATATTTTTGGTGGAAACCCTTTGGGAGAAAACCACCTTGTTTTTGTTGCGTTGCTGAAATCTTCTATTAATTTGATGAATAGATTTACATGGATTAACTTACAACCATAATCCATAAGACTTGGATTCATGTACAGTATGTTGGCATTTATCAATTTAGAACTATGTTTCTCTCGTGGATCTACAGACTACCACCCGTTGGAAGCTCCCGTGACCAACGATCCTCGCCCAACCACCATTGGACTATCAAACTCCTATTGGATGGAAAAAAATCTTCCTACTATGAATCACCAAATCACTATCTCTATTGATGCCTCAACACACCTTCACATCCTCCATGTGAACATGTTTCATAGATGTTTCATACTGGGTTCATTTTCTCAACATGAGCAACCCAACACCTCTAGCATTTTGGTCATCAAAAACTGAATCAATCATTTTCTAGGAGAGGCATTTTTCCTTCTCTTATACTCACCACAAACTCACCAACACTACACACAACTCTCCTTAATTCTACGACCCAATTCACCTCTGAAATATATCTGCAATACAATGTGATTAGTTGCATAAATCTCCACTCACTCACAATGGAATACTCTCACAACATACAACCAAATGAACTCAAAATATTCCTATATTTATCAAATTCCTTTGTTAATATACTAATTAAATGCTATAGGTTATGGAAGACTCAAAAATTATTTTCACACACTTTAGATTTGGTTGAGGAAGGCTTATTGACAAAATCAATCACTAACTCCATTAGCCCCTTGATATCTTCAACCTTGATAAGCTTCTAGAGGGCCCACTAAATTTTTCCAACCATATTACTGTTACGAGATAAAGATTAATACCCTTGATCACATATTTTAAAATCCAAGTTGCGTGGAGTATTCATGATTGTACACATTATCCCTTCTGTATGGATGGTTGCGACCATGTCGTTGATCCATACATATGGCCCTTTCTAGTCGGATGGTTGCGCCCATGTCATGGATTCATGTGTTATTTGATGTCTATTCATAGATGCACTATCAGGAATATTTATTTGGGTATTTCATATATTGTATCGTGTTTTATTTGTAGGTCTCATGTTGGTCATTTTCCAAAGTCCTTGCCTTGACTGATAAATCATCTCAACCATCACTTCTCGTTCTTATTTCATACTTTAAGGGGCATCTGTTACATATTATTTTGTCGCATTCCCTATTCCCAATCTGTAGTGTCATCATTTGTTTCATTCATGCCACAAATTTCGCAAAGTGACAAAAGTTGTGTCAACATATTCATCATGGATTATATGCTCAAAACATCCTTGAAGACAAAAAAAATAAATTCCATGAAGCCTTCCTGCAAAAAGCTTGTGAAAACCCTAATCTCCAAGCCCAATGTGTTTCTCTCCTACATAGCCTCGTGCTTATCACCCTGTGTGTAAATTGTAAACAGCTCTCGCGGCACGAGAATTAAAGTGAAAACTCGCGCTAGTCCTCTTCAGGAACATTCTCCAAAAATGGAGCATAATCTTCTTCCTCTAGAAGTCTCAAGAATGGAAGTCTGGTATCAGTTGGCTGAATATTGAGTCGAGTTCTCCCATTTTGATTCTTTGATCCTACCTTTAAGGAATTTCCCCTTAAGATATGGACCTTCCTCCTTCTTTTGTGGATCCTTAACCTCTTCATCTTCTTTATAAATGAATGCCATACCTTCCCTAAATGGTGGGTCATTGTTGGTTTCCTTTCTAGTGCTCAAATGCGCCTAAACGCTATCAAAATTCTAAGGAGAATGAGTGCTTGTAGTATTTGGCTTGGACTTGGGAACCCGTCCCGTAGGAGGCCTCCAACATCAAGGCATCGGTTGTATATTTCCCTCTTTAATGTGTCATTAATACAAATCATATGTTACTTTCCACAAGCTTTTCGATGATTACTTACTTAGAATGATGCTCCTTGATCTGTCATATGGTTTATATTAGAATGAAATATACTATGATTTAATTGTGTTTCATTGTTTGATCTCTCTTATAGGTATTCGTACGTAAATTCATAGTGAGGAGCGAGCTTGGAAGTAAGGATATCAGTATTAACATCAAGAAGTAACCGCATAGGAGCAAGGTAGGCCATCTTCCTCTCATGTGATTCTGATTTTAAGTTGTGAGAGTTTGCTTGCTTTTGTCTCGTTTGTTACTGGACCCACTCACTGGGCTAGTGGTATCAGTTCTATCTATAGAGGGGATTTCCTGGATAACAAGACTCAGACAAGATGAGTTAAAGCGCAATATGAAAAATATGTGACCCCTCATGTATATGTTGAAGGTGACTTGTTCCTTTTATATGATCAAGTTCATGATAAATTAGGTTCTTGGAAATTTGAACCTATGTGTCACGGACCTTATATTGTTAAATGAGTATTACAAAAGGGTGCCTATGAGTTAGTAGACTATGAAGTGAATCAATTGGTTGAGCCTCACAACGGGCTCTACCTCAAGAAGTATTATTCTTGATTTCGCATTAATACTTTGTACATTAGTGTGTGTTTCATTAGTGTGTATTTTTTGGTGTGATTTTTTTTCCTTTTTTGCAAACATGTCTTCCCCTGCTTACCATGTTCTACTTGGTTCGTAGATGTTGAAAAACTCTCATCTTAAAGTCAATTTCGTTGATGGTTCTTTTTGTAGTACATGGAATCTATCTTTCGTTGCGTGGGCACTTTATGCTCCCAATGGTGAGTTAGTGAGTTTACGGGGCACATCTCTAGTCCGAACAACTAACAATATTATCGAATATAGTGCGGTTATCGAAATGTTATCAGAAGTTTTTTCCCTCGGTATTAGGGCATTAGGTGTCAAAATCGATTCACAACTCAATTTATTATAGTTAAATAGGAATTATTCAGTTAGAAACCCTTAGATTCTACTGATGTATCTACGTGTTCGTCTCTTGGAAAGGAATTTTGATTACATCACTTATCATCATATTCCAAGAAATCTAAATACAGTAACAGATACATTGGAAAATTACATTTTAGATAGACATGTACATAACATGTAAAACAAACCATGGCATAAATGAACATTAAATAGCATCAAGAAACATGTATGTGTATATATATAAAATTTGCAAAAAGTGTGATGCATCAAAAAATCAAAATCAGTGTTCCGAGAAACATGGCTTCTCAAGCCTACATAAGTGCTAAAATAAAAACTAGAGACATGTATATCCACTGACGTGACGTTCATTATAACATATAACCATCCTGACCACTCGACCTAACAGTCTATGTAGTCTAGATGGTACTCCCATATTATGTATCTGATATCGTAGTGGAATATCATCAACATAAGCATAATCTGGTATGCCTCTGGTCAGAGCTGCCAAGTTGCACTCCACCTCAACTATAGGGTTCACTTAATCATCATAAAAAATAGCCTCTACCTAGCGAAAAAACCTCTATGTTATCTAATACAACCCTGGAGGTCTCACTGGTCTGACATCTACAAATAATCATAAGTTAAAATATCAGTACACAATAAAAAAAAACAAAAAAATTTCAAAATATTTAAAACAATTCTCACCTGAGTTGTCCCACTGTCCTCTCAGTGGTAGAGGTAGATCTAGATCTCCTCTAAAGTTGGTCCTTGCATATGCCCAGTCATTGATAGCAATTAACTGTTGTCGTATCCATATGAAGAAGGCAGGAATGAAATCATTTGTTTGCCCGCTTACATGGTGAGGCATCAGCTCACTCCATCTCAAGAGTCATGGATCCCTCGGAGAAGGAGGTCCCACCTCTATCCGTTGACATCGGAACAATGGAACCCTCTCTAAGAAAAGCGTCACTAGGTTTGACCCATAGCCAATTTTTTTCAGCTTCACAGTCTTACACTTTGTGATTTGGTCTTTCATGTTGATGATCAACCCCTCACACTAGTTGAAAATTGTTGGACTCATATAGTCCACTGCATACTGAAAATGGGATTTGTTTGCCTCATGGAAGGCCTACACTCACACCACTCATGAAATACTGTAAATTATGGTTCTCGGAGTAGGATCATTGAAAATTTTAATGTCAAGTTTTTTTCTCTTGGTCTTCTGAGAACATGTTGTGCTATTCAACAAACCCCCCATTATTTATATCGTATTGGCCAAAGGACTTACGTGGAAAAGCCAAATAAACCACATCGCATACCACAAATCGCAAATGCAACAAGAAATACACTAAGCACTTCACTCAAAAGTTGCGTTGCGATATGGCCCAAAGCATAAAACAAGGCGCAAAGGAATTTAGGCAAAGAAAATCGATACCAAAGGAAAATCTCTCCTGTGTTCATTCTTATTAAAAAACATTGGTAGGGCTTGCTCACTACCACGTCACCCATCACAAATTTTAAATTGAAATTCCATTTCGTTTCTGTCTACCATGTTCACTTTCAAAACCCCTGATGTGATATATCGCATCGCATTCGCACCATCACATCGCATTTCCTCCAGCCTTCAATACATCCAATCAATCCACCAATATTTTGATTGCAATATGTACATTTCATCGCAAAACTCCTAGCACTCTCACCCCTTCAAAAGTTTTTATCGCTTCAATTTGTCGATAAAGAATTAAGTACTATTTAAAAGTAAACAATTGATCGCATATCTGTTACACAGCATTTTGTCATTGTCCCTTCAATCCCCATCCCGCACATTGGAGGCTCATTTCTGTGACCAAAATAAAGTGTCGTGTGAGATGGGGATTCCTGATGTTTATTTTAAAACCCCTCAGTCCACTAGGTCTGTCGAGCTTTCGCAACCTATTTTCCCGAGTGTTCAACCTCTCGCTACCCGATCTCCCCCTGAAGAGTCAGTTGAGTTCAATTGGCCTCCTCAATTAGGTGCTTCATATGGTTTTGGGAGTGAGGAATAATTCCCTCCTCTTACTTCGGGATCACCTTTTATAGCTACTACTATACCTCCTACTCCTCGTCATATTTTCGAAGATCGTACAGCTTTATCAGATATGGATTCTTCGAGTCCAGCCGGCAGTGGAGAAATGTCTGTGACTACAAGGGAATATTAGCTTTTTTCTGAAGATAACCCGCGTGTCTCTAATCAATCTTCTCCTCCATCGGTGTCACTTCCACCCGGTTATCGGACTTTGAGTCATATTATTTCTGGTGTTGCGTCCATGGCATCTTTCAGTGCTTTGACTCCTCCAAGGAGTTCGGTCCTTCCTTCATTAGGAATGTCACCGTCGACACCTAGTTCATCGGTTGTTGTTACATCTATCCCATTCCAACCTATCATTTGTATGGCTTCGTCTGCATTGGTTGTTACGCATCAGTCGTCAAGATCCTTTCACACTCATAGGTCTATCTTTCTTAATCCTATGTGGCCTATCAATCCTGGCCCGGGAAAATCACAACCTCACGTCGTGGAGTCCATGCCTGTTTCTAGTGTGGATGTGACTTTCTTTGCCCCTATGATTCCTGTCGGCCTTACTTTTGAACATTATCTGTTGGATGTTCAGCAGCAGAACTCTCAGGGTTCTCAGCAGCCCCAAGCTCCTGTCGATCCTCCACATCACTATGATGTCTGCGGTAACCCCGTTTATTTGCCTCCTATTGATCCGAATCAGGTTGTTTATCTGCCTCTGGCTGAGCCGATAATACAAGGACAACCCTCACAGGGACAACATTTGATCTAGCAGGGACAACCTTATGGTCGGCAAGGACAACCCTTACAAGGTCAACCTTTGGTCTAGAAACCCTACAGTCCTTCCAGTCAACCTCAATATCAATATCAACCAAGAGCATCTTATGTTCCTGGGGGGGAAATGTATCCACCAGGGGGACAACCTTTTGTGCAACAGCAACAACCTTACATCCAGCTAGGCCGGAACTTTGTGCAACAAGGACAACCCTATGTTCCTACTCTGGGTCAACTTGGTTATTAGGGACAGCCTGTTCCATCACAACCATCGGGCCAACCTCTTCCGCAAGGGAAACCCGATTGCCCTTAGTATCCAAGCCCCTACTCTGCAAGGACAGCCTGCCCAGCCTCAGCAGCTGATTCAACTCGCTCAGTAGCCAGTAAAACCTATTCAACCAGCCCAGAAACCGGTTCAACCTGTTCAATTAGCTCAGCAGCCCATTCAACCTGCTCAGCAGGGTCCACCTGCTCAACCTTAAGGCGCTACTTACCCTCTTCAAGGTCAATATCAGGCGATATATAGTGTGCCCCAAAGTTTTAATTTTTATCCTCAAAATCAATCCCAGATGGTGTATTATCCACCTCAAGGAAATGCTTACATTGCGCAACAGAGTCCATACGTTGCTCAGCAAGGACCTCAATGGTATGCTCAGAATCAGTATCCTGGTCCTCAACCCCAGTATGGGCATAAATTTCAGGCTTAAAACCCCTATGGTCAGAATCCTCTGGGACAAAACATATGGAGGAAGAATTTCTCTCAGACTGGGTGGAATGTTAACACGGGTCCTTATGAAAGGCCTCCTATGCCTTTTAATCCTCAATTACCATTTCTCGCTACGTTGGAACTGCCAGATGTGTCAAAGCTTATGAATGATCTGATTCTTCATAACCTGTATTGGCCTCCAGTTCCAACTAAGATTCCTGGTGATTGTCCCAAGTTTGAGGGCAAGTCTCGAGAAGACCCCCAAGCGCATGTTATGACATACCACTTGTGGTGTTCCTCAAACTTTTGGATTGACGATTCCATCCGACTCCATCTTTTCAAACGGACTCTTACTAGTGCCGCTGCAAAGTGGTACATTGAATTATCTCGTGGCATTTTTCAATATTTCAACTCTTTAGCCATGGTGTTTCTTACCTATTTTTAGTTATCGGTTCGCTATGGGACCGGGACACACCTCCTCACATCCTTGAAACAGGACCGAGCTACTCATATCTTGGATCATATTCATGAATGGAGGCATCGTCATCACTTGATCAAGTTTGACATTCTTGATCATCTTCTGACTGATTGGTTCACTACCTCATTTTTCAATCAGATCGCTAAATACATAGCTATGGGGGCGTGTGTAACCAAATAACAGGCCATTTCTCGTGCCCAGTACCTCGATCTCGTGTACTCTCAGTCTAGCACGTTGTATGATATCTTTCCTGATTCTCCTCGACCTGGAACTTCCAAGGCATCGGCAATACCATCCGTCGACGGTATCATAGATTCTGTGTCTCTGGCTTCTCGGAAGTCTTCTCCTTTAAATCTTTGGAAGAAAAATTCTAATCCTTCCAATGATACTGCTTCTCAGTCCACCCTGAATCCTGGTAAAACTGTAGATGTCAATGTCATTCAGGCCAATCAAGTGGATAATACTTCAAAGGGAAAAAACAAGGGTAGAGGTAAGGCCAAAGCCGATACTGCAAAGCCAGATTCATCTAAATATCGTGTTGACGATGGTTCACAGCGTAAGTCGAAGTACCATTGTTTGATTTGTGACGAAGATCACTACACCAAGGACAGTCCTCGATGGGCCGAAGTAAGTATATTTCTCAAAGGCACCCAGGGAACTACGGTTGTTCTCAAAGAAACTTTTCCATCTCAACAGACCCAGATGGTAGAGCAGCCTCAGCCCTCTACCCCATTTGGCTCTCAGGTTTTCATGATGAATGGTTTTGCATCTGTGTACCGCTACTCGGTCGAAATATTATGTTGGATTACATCAGGCAACGGGGAAATATATCATCAATGTTCCTCCTCCTCTGCCTACTTCTGGTCCTCTTCAGATCGAGAGGCCCAGTACTGAGCCTGTTGTATGGCCACCTTCCAAAGGCGTACTCTCTAAGTCTTCTTACAATCCCAATGCCCGCGCTGTGCAAAATTACAGTATTGTTGAGGATCTGGCACAGGTGCCATCTTTGATGTCTTCATTAGAAGTACTTCAAAGTTTTCTGTCTCAATGGAAAGCTTTCTTATCTATGATCGGCGGGGTTGATCCTGCTAATACTAGCCTACTCGCTTTAAACTTGGAGAATTTCATCCCACGACTCCCACACCAAATTGCGCTCATTATACAAGTTGGTATTAAT
Source organism: Pinus albicaulis (assembly GCA_034641835.2). NCBI lineage: Eukaryota > Viridiplantae > Streptophyta > Pinopsida > Pinales > Pinaceae > Pinus > Pinus albicaulis. The sequence goes on along the minus strand of CM076569.1, from coordinate 957,974,461 downwards.
GGTATGAATATCCATCAGGCGGTTTTGGACGAGGGTGCGTTGACGTGCATCATGCCATCTACTTGTTGGAAATCCATTGGTTCTCTAGCTCTGAATTCATCACCAAATTCCCTTTAAGCATTTTACTGAAGAGAATCAAAACCCCTTAGTGTTCTCGCTAGTTTGTCGATTACATTGGAAGGGAAGACTGTCAATTTTGAGGTTGAAGTAGTTGACGCTAAGCTCAATTAGAATCTTCTCCTCGGTCACAGTTGGACTCACACCATGCTGTGTGTTCTGTCCACTCTCTTTTTCGTTTTGAAATTCCCACACGAAGGAAATATACTTTTGATCAATTGTCATTTTTCACTTCTTCTTCCGAAAAAAACCTTCCGTATGTGGATCAGATTCCTAGTCCCTACAAGAGCGTAGGGTCGGGTATCTTCAAATATCCTGCCCTCATGGGTATTTTTCCTCTTCCTCCACCTCATACTATTCAAATAAATATGATCTCTCGGTCTAACAACCCATGGATCATCCCTTCGCCTAAATATATCGATTCTTTCAAAGATTCGATGCCATTGAGTCCGATCTAGATTTACTATTGTGAACTTGTCGCAGCTTCAGAGCCTCCGCCTTCTGATCATGCTCCTTTGAGCATGTCTCTTGACACTTATTCTCAATCCCCTTGGCTCGGCGATTCGGATTCGCCCGATCCCTTGAAAGAGATATTTCCCTCCGATGAAGCCATCATGGAAACCATGTCTCTCGAGGATCTTCTATGGGATGATAGTCATCATCGTTCCTCGTTCATGCCTGGTCTCGGGGCCATGTCTATGTGTATTGAGAGGTTTGTGTCTCAGGTTCCTTCTCCTCCGCTTCAAACTCCTATTCTAACATAGTGGCCAACATTCCATTAGATATACATTTGTGTAATCTGTAAAATCATCATCATATGAAAAGATCCATATAGGAAAATAGATGTATATATATATATATATATATATCAAATTTTTGCATCAATGTGCATCATAAGTACAAAATGTGTGTGTCTTTGTTACATCCTAAGACATATGTCTCTCAAAAAATGCAGAAATAAATCCTAGGTGTCTGATCAGCACAGTGATCATGATAGCATGTCACTGCCCGTACAAGCTGCCTCAGCAAGCAGTGAACTCAGTTTGACACCCCTATAGTGTGTCTCTAGTATGCATGAGGAACATCATCAAATCGTGCATAGTCTGGGACCCCACGAGAGATTCCCTCCAGGTTGAGCACGATTACCTCCTCCTCGCCTCCCTCACCATAAGGGGAAATATCAAAGTCGTGAGGGACTCGCCTCGCTATCGGAGACATGCCTGCAGGTATTTCTGGTCCAACATCTTCATAACACATGGATAAAATGTTAGAACATACATACCAAAAAAATCATAATACTCATAAAAATAAAAAGTGAGTCTTACCAAGTGCTTCATCCCAATCCTCTCCTTCTAGGAGTGGGAGGTCCGGATCACCAGTGAAATCTGTGCCAGAGTAGGGCCAGTCCTCCACGACAATCAGCTATCGGCGGAGCCAGTCAAAGAACTCTGGTCTCCAGGAAATCTGTTGACCACCCCCTGACCTTAGCATCACCGTTTCCCAACAGGCCATCTGTGGCTCCTGTGTTGGTGGTGTTGGAACTATCACTTCCTCTCACTGAAAAATTGGTAGTCGTTCCAAGAAGAACGATACCAGGATGGATCCATATTCGAACTGCTTTAGTTTGGTCTTCTTGCATTTTTTCAGTTGACATTTCATATTGATCGTCACTACCTCTACATAGTTGTAGAGGGTCTGTGTTAGACAGTCTACTGTAAGAAGAAGCTATGCTTTTGTTGCTTCGTGCGGTGCGTAGCACTACTTTTAGTGCCAAGTCCAAGATAGTTTGGATATCCACTTTCCCGCTTCCTAATCCTTTTCATGCCCCTCGACATACCTTGTCAATCACCATGGCCATGTTCTCCATGGTGGGTCGGGTGCCGGTCGGGACTGGTATTGCTCCCCTCCGTGACAGTCTTGTTATGAAGTAAATGTCTGAAACATCAATTTCGAGTTCCTGATCACGAAGAATGAATTTTCCTGATCCTCATCCTAGATACTGATCAAGTATTGTAGCAGCTCCGGTTGAGCTCTGAGGCATGGTGTCATGAAATTTTTTTTCAATCCATAGTCTCTGAGAGCTTCCATGCATCTCTCATTTTCCATGGCAAGCTTGTCTTCTTCGTTGTGTTCCTATTCTTTCCATTCGATAACCATTTTTCCGCTTTACACCTACAAACATGTTCATATGAACCTCATTAGAAAAATTAAAAGCTCTTGATTTATGGAAATTGTGTCTACTTACTCACATTGTGAGCATAAAAAGGTTTGCGCAGTTGGCGCGACTGTTTGGGAAACAGTCGCGCCAATGGGCGCGCCCCAATTCAGAAATTTGGGAGATTGGAGCGAGTCCATGCCCGATACTCGCACCAACCACCGTGCCCTATTTTTTACAATTTCCCCCACAAGATTTCAAATTTGGGGTTGCATGTAATAAAACATGAATTAAAATGCAGGGAAGGACGTCGGCTCTTACCTAGAACTGACGGATTCGATATTTATTTTTCGGATCGCTCGCAATCGTCACTGCAAAATAACAGCCTGAAATGGGTAACTATTGATCCAAAAGAGGTCAAAGTGAAAAGTAATTATTTTTTACCATTTTTAGCATTCTATAACTTTTCAGAACCCTAATTAGTTTTTAATACATGTTTTTCGATTAGTACACTATGTTATTTCGAGAAATGGGTTATGTTTGTCTCTTGTGCAGCGACAGGTTTTTAATGAGATAGTGATGAAGTAACGAGTTGTATTTTATACTTTTTCGGACTCGGTAAAAACACGAAAAAGTCACTATTGGAGCCATATTTTAGCTCTATTCTGAATCTCTAAAATTGAAAATATTACCGAGATTCTTGTCATTTTGAACTTTTTAAATGGTTGTGAAACGATATCACCCAGTATACATTTACCCCTTTTTTGGGCTGGGATAGATTATTTACTAAAAAGGAATACCTTAGCCTATCGCGACTAAGAGGTTCTCCCAGACATAGTTTTCTACCTTTTCGGATCTGAGCGAATATTTACAAAAAGGGACCTGCTAGAGTTTGCTTTTCCGCCTCTTTTCAAACTCTCTAGATATGAAATGATGTCGAGTTCTTCCTTTGTCAGACTCGTTAAACCCTAATGACATCGGACATTGTCACCATGACGTTCACCGATTTCCTCCTTCCTAGGGCTCGAAAATGTACTAGGATGGATTTGTTCGAAGACATTACAAGCATATGTTATCCCTTTCAAGCTTTTTTTCCAAAAATAATTGGGGTACTCGCCAGAAATGGTGGGGGGAAATGGAACTAGTGTTTAGTCGTGTTGGCAGTATGTCGCTCTTGAACATGACACTCGTCTGCATTCATGTCGGGTTGGGGACATCTCATTTCATCATGTTTTTCCTCCATGGGTTTGGGTAATCTGTTTTAACCTCTCAACTGCTCTTTTCCACATCATCATGACCTCATATCCCTTGATGTCAAATACTACCAAATCCAGATTCGTGTCGCTGAAATGTTCAAGAGAAGTTTGCCTCTACAGTTTTCAACCTCCATCTAATCCTTTGTTCAATCCTGAGTCACTATCATCATGTTCCTCTGTCTCGTGTCGATGATGTGGGAAACATTATGGCCCTCCTTCGACCACTTCTTGTTGACTTCAGCTCATTATCCAGGAAGTTTATCTAGAGACTCCCTTCCGATACCTTGGAGCTTTCATGCCTCAATGGCAAGTTCTTCGCATTTGACGACAGGTCCACATCATTGGCCTTTGATTGATTGATTCTATAGGATTTCGATGCCAGATCACTGTTCACATTCTGTGGATTGTATCTGTTGTACCTTGAGAGCCATTGTCATTATTGGTGGTTTCTCTTGTGCCTGTTAACAGCTTTCATCATTGGCTAGTAATCATGTGACTTCTTTGCATGTTTGATAATCATGTGACTTCCTTGCATGTTTGACTTCATCTAACATATTTGCATGCTTGAATTTGTACTTGTTCGGGTCGAGATGGAGCGAAAGACCCTAGATTTTTTCTGATAAGATCCAGGTTGCAGGATATTATGGTTTATCATGACTTTATTGCATGAATCCTTTTGATTGGATGGATGCGACCATACTTGAGTCTATTTTTTGATCCTTACTGTTGGATGGTTGCGTCCATACCTTGGATCTTAGTTTATATAGGTAATCCATTATGGATGGTTGTGCCCATGCCACATGTTCATGTATCAGAGATATCAGTTTTATTTGTAATTGCAGGTCTTTCAACAGCGGTGTTTGGTTTGAACAAGTTCTCATAAAGCATTTTGTTGGAAATACTGAGAGGGGGGTTGAATCATTATTCCTTTCAATTAGAGCATTAGTTAATCTTCAATTATTATCAGTGTTTGTACAATGAGAGCAGTAAACAAAAGGAACACAAATTCACACAGTTTTTAAGGTGGAAACCCACTCTGGGACAAAAACCACCTAATGCTTTTCTAATAAATCTTTAATATTAAATTCCAATTGAAAATAAAGCTCCAACTTCCTATAATCTAGAAAAGAATTCTTCTCCAACTCCCACTAGATGGATGCTCCAATGCCCGAGATTCTTCAGTAGTCAAATGAACGGATGCCCCAACACCCAATGAGCTACAACTCACCCTAGCACCACCCTACCAGCCTATAGAAGAATAAAATAAGAATGGACTCTCGTACCAGAGAAAATGGTCCACTTTACAATGATATAGAATGATGTAGAAGAATAAGACACGTCATACCATAACCCCAACTATGACACAACCGCCTAATGATGATCCTAGACCTCCCGACACTGCCTCTTCAACTCTTAGCAGATAGACACTATTACAATTTTTACAATAATGTATTTACAATGACTTAGTACAATGATACCTTTACAGTGGATGTATGCAGTGTTTCCCACTTGAAGACTTCATGTGATGAACTTCTTGCTGTTGTTTTTCACCTTGGTTGCTGCTCTTTTCATGCTACCCTCTGTTGCACCTTTCTTTGCTTTGCTATCCTAGAAAGTCTGGTCCTTTGTAGCCCTTGATAACACATGATCTAGCTTTTTCTTGCCTTCTAACAGCTCGATATTGAATCTAGTGTATCTATGTTATTTTAGATATCCAATATGTGATTTTTGGTCCTGTAGTAGTCCTCTGAGTCTTCTTTCCAATGCCATAGGTCTGACCCAATTTGGATTCTTCAAGAAAGATTTATACCCAATATATCACAATGCCCTAATTATGGATTTTTTCAGTAGAGTGAACTTGTACGGAGTGCCACATGTCACTAGTTCTTCATTAGGCTCTGAAATTGATTGAGCGAAAACAAAAATTTGTGCACTATCTGCCACTTATTACAAAATTCAAATCCGATACTCAGAGAGAGAGTTATGACGATTTTCCCAAGGTCGCTTCTTTGAGATTAATTTTAGGAGCCTGCAAAAATACTGACTTTCACAGATCATATCTCTAAAAATATTGCGCACATTAATATGAAATTTTTCTAGGAGCTTCCTCGGGATTTCAGCTTCACCTCATAAAAATTCCAGCTTATGAACCTTCGTAGAAAAAAAATTTAGAGCGAAAATACCATGATGACCTGTTTCAGATAACGAAATCCCTACATAAGGAGGATATGAGGATCACAATTTATATAAATGCTTAGGTTGAGAGGGGATTCAACAAGTGAACGTGGGAGGGATTTTAGGAGTTTAAAATTTATTAATTATTGACTTTTCAATCACCCATTCCAGAACCCCATGGGGTTTTAGCCCACTAACTGGGGTTACAAACTTCAAACATGAATATCTCTCAAATCATGAAGAATTACATGGCGTGCCATATATCAACGGAAAGATATCGACAAGAAGAAACCATCAAAAGAATTATTGACCCAAAATATAGAAGTTTCATAGGTAAAAATTACCATGCAATATTTGGGTAGCCCCTGGTGCTGCTTGGGTTGACATCAATGACAACCGCTGATCAACGATCTCCCCCTTTGGCATTGATGGTGTTATCACCAAAATCATACCTGATTGGCTGCTGATCAGACAACTTCATTGTAACTATTTCAAACAAATATTGTAACTAAGGCTTAGCCTCCTCAGCCTGAGAGGGCTCTCTCAAGGGTTAATGATATGGAATAAACATATATATAGATGTCTAACTCTATGAATTAAGTCTTGATTTTGAATATTTGTAGGTTGAAAAGATGAAGGCTAATACTACCATGGGGCTTATGGAATCAACAAATCAGTAGGTTTAGTGGCAAGGTTTCTTGACATGGAAGCTGAGGAAAATAGGGGTCTTTAACAAAGAAAATTCACTCAAGAACATAGGTCAACACATTCATTCCATTACTAAATAAAATTAGATCATATAGTTATGAATTCTAAGTAATAGCAATGAAATCTACTGCTAGTGGTTCAAAGGCAATTCACTCATAAAACACAGAAAAACACAGTCATCTCATTACTAAAGGAAGTCAGAGCATAGGGTTATTAATTCTGAGTAATAGCAATGAGATCTACTGCAAGTAGTTAAAAATAATATGTAGATCAATAAAACATTAAAACCCCATGAGAATCTCATATCTGTCAAGAAGAAAACCTCTCTGCATTACTGATCACAGTCAATTACATAAAGCAGCAGTTTTGACAAAAAGTCTCCAACCCCTCACAAATTCGACCCAATGGCCTTTAATAGAGAGCTTACATCATCAAATGATCTGCCTCTAGGCTAGATACATCAAATTTATGTCCATTGACACCTTGCATAACTATAAAACATGAAATTTATTACAAAAGGACACCTATCCTACTTGACAGTCCTATTTCAAAAAGGACTCAAAATCCTTATTGTTATATTTAACAAACCTTATCTATTTGAAATTAAATCATTGACAAGTATGTCATCACATGGTCGAATTTGGATAATGGCATTCATTTCTTCATGACCACTTATTTGACCTCCTCAAAAATAGGAAACAACACCCTATTTTTTAGGCAAAGGATATTTTTTCTTCTTTGAGCATTCTGGCTATGATTTGATATTTAATTCATGGTCTTGAATATTTAATCATGTCTTGATATAGTCCATGACTCTTCCATATCCTCCAGTTGTTCAAAAACCACTTTAAAGGCTGCTCCAAAATATGAAATACGTTGTGCTATGAAAATACAACAGCTTCGTAGCACTTTCTATAGCGTTGCCTTACAAGCCTTTGTTCTCAAAAATTCTGACTCTTTCCTCTTGCATCATCTTTAACACCCTTCAGCACATATATAATAAAATTTTCAGCCCTTAAATCAGCCTTTAACACCTTTAACACTGATCAAAAGTAGAAAAAATGCAGCTACAGCAGTTTCGTAGCACTTTTCTGCTTTTTAAGCCTGGAGGCACTACGAAACTGCTGAAAGTGCAGATTTTTTCATAAATTTGTCAAATGAAAATTGTAGTTGTCAAAACTTATAACATAACCTATCTTCATCATCCACAAACCATAAACCAACTTCACTTTAGGCTCCTTGAGGCATTTCTTCATCATTCACATTTAAGACATCCTTGCAGATTTTTCCTATTTTTTCCCGAAACATAGGTCTTGGCACAGAGCCTATATCTTCAAATCCATGATGTATTTTGAAAACATGAAGGATTTTATTTTAGGAAAGGATTTCTTGAAGAAAAACCCCTCTTGGGTTTTTGAAACACATCTCCAGTTGTACAGAAACTGTATTTGAAAAACATGTGTAAAACAGGAAAACTCTGTTTTCTGAAACTAGGGCTTCAAAGAAATCCTTGTATCCCCCAACTGATAACTGAGAAACGTGAGAGAGTTTATTGTGATTTGATATGTTTTTGAAAATAACCTCTCTCTGTTTCTTAAAACACCTTTATTTTTTCCCAGAAACCACCTATGAAGTTGACTGCTAACACAGTCATGTACAGGACAATTTCGTAAAAGCAGTTTCGTAGCGCATTTTAGTTTATCAATTTCTTCCATATCCTAATGAATTTTCAGAAACTGAGAGAGGTTTTTATATCTAGGTTTTTTATGTAGAAAAACCACTTTTATTTTTCTCAAATTAGGTTTCAGTTGCTCAGAAACCGCCTTTGAATTTTACTGTTCAAAACCCAAAAAAAGGAATTTTGCTTCATATTTTGCTATGAAACTTTCAGCAGTTTCGTAGAAAAAAGTGACTTTTTACATTGTAATGTGCTACGAAACTGTGGTTTCATTGCTAATTTGGAATTTTTCAGTAAATAAACCCTTAGGAAATGAAATGAATCGGAGAATGATTAATGATGTGATAAGAAGGAGTTTGAATATGGGTGGGTTTAGACCTTAGGGTAAGCTCAAACTATAAAAAATTTAATACTTCCCTTGATCATACTTAAAATGACTCCTAGAACCATTCTTGACCCATGAACCTATGTAACCTTGTCAAAATGATGTTTTGAATTTTTTGAGTTGATAACAGTGGCTCCACTTGGGATAGTGTGCCCCTGTGGTACAATAAAGAACCAGTAGTTCCAGTGCTGCTATCCATCTTGAACTCTGAAATTTTTCCAATTCTTCTTCAAACTCTTATAGCCTTCACCTCGAGCTCAAGCTTGATGATCACTGCAGAAGAAAAAAATATGTACCTACTGAAAACATGCTCAGTCAACTTTGAGCTTATTCACACACTCCTACCTACCCTGTCAACTGCAATTCTCCATTTTTAACTCAAGCAACATGAAAATTCCAATGAAGCCAGTCATTGATCTGATCTGACACTTGAACCTATTGAATGCAATTGAACCAATAGTAAGCATGATACTGAAATGACCAAGGCAACATAAAATGGATCTGATCCTCATAATGAAAATATAATTGAAAATCTGGACTGTAGAACTCTTCCATGTAGTCAGCTATAGGATCAAAGAAGACATGATTTGTTTGATGCTTCTCATGACATTCTGCAGCTTTGGACAACTCATACATGCTTTGATCAACCACACAAAACTTCAGTTGTGCACTATCAAACTGATTTTCAAGAACAAGGTTTTTTTCTTCAATCTTAAAAAAGAAAGGTAATAGCACCCTCTCTTTATTTTCAGACATAAAAAGCTTCTGAAAAGACTGATCTTGATCATGAAGATTATAAGATTGGATTTGACCTTCTAAAACTTCAATTTCTTTCCCAATATTCTTAGCAACTTCATCCACAAATTGAATCTTAACTTCTGACTTGCATTCAAATGATTTCTGATTAGAAGACAAGGATAAAGAAAAAAATTCATCCACTTTCTCATTAGTGTGATCATCATTTGATGTAGGCTAATGCAAGAAATGACATGAAGAATAAACTTCTTCCTTTACCTGAGGATTGTAGCAATTATCTTCCAATATTTCCTCTTGTTGTTTGCAATGATTCTCATACTCCTGGTGATCAAAAGACTGACAATTCTACTGCAACTTTTCATCAAACTCAGAGGATGTAACATGATTTTCATAAATAAACTCATGTTGGGTTTCATTTTCATCCAAGAGAGAGGATATCCTTTCTTCTTGGTTATGAAAGGGATTATCATGAAGGGCCTCTAAAATTTCCTCATCCATGAACTCATCATCTTCATAACAATTCTCTAAATATTCAATAAAACTCACACAATGTTTACAACAGTCTTTTACCAGCAATAAGGAGGGATGACACTCTTCATACATCTCATAAAATGCAACATGGAAATCAGCAAGAGAATATAATGAGTCATTTGGAAAGCTTTCATACCAAGACCATGCATTTCCTTCTAAAGTGGCCATAAACATCTTCTTGAGACAATCCTCAGGGAACTGAACCTTAAGTCTGTGTACATGCATATGGAATCTAACCAAATGAAGAGCGGCATTGTCTTTCTTTTCATATTTAAATATAGGAATATCGGTTAACCATTCAACCTTTGGCATAGGATTTGGAAAACCAGGAATATGAGACCGATTCATAGGGGCATACTTGGCATTTATTCTTGCAATGGAACTCATCTTGAAACTTCATCAAGCTACTAATATTCAAGCAGTGGAGTCACCTTCCAATTGATTATTTGATGTGTGGAGTCGCCAGAGCAGAAATACAGCCAATATGTGCCTAAGTGTCTGCTGCTCTCATACCTTAGAACTGAAACTTTGTCATTCTTCCAAGGGAAAATATACAGCTTCGGTCCCTGGAAACGGCGCCAAAATTTTATCACCAAAATCATACCTGATTGGCTGCTGATCAACCAACTTCAGTGTAACTATTTCAAACCAATCTTGTAACTGAGGCTTAGCCTCCTCAGCCTGAGAGGGCTCTCTCAAGGGTTAATGATATGGAATAGAGATATAGATAGATGGCTAAATCTATGAATTAAGTCTTGATTTTGTATATTTTCAGGTTGAAAAGATGAAGGCTAATACTACCATTGGGCTTATGGAGTCAACAAATCAGTAGGTTCAGTGGCAAGGTTTCTTTACATGGAAGCTAAGGAAAATAGGGGTCTTCAACAAAGAAATTTCACTCAAGAACATAGGTCAACACAGTCATTCCATTACTAAAGGAATTCAGAGCATAGAGTTATGAATTCTGAGTAATAGCAATGAAATCCACTGCTAGTGGTTCAAAAGCAATTCACTCATAAAACACATAAAATCACAGTCATCTCATTACTAAAGGAAGTCAAAGCATAGGGTTATGAATTCTGAGTAATAGCAATGAGATCTACTGCAAGTAGTTAAATATAATATGTAGATCAATAAAACATTAAAACCCCATGAGAATCTCAAGTTTGTCAAGAAGAAAACCTCTCTGCATTAATGATCATAGTCAATTACATAAAGCAGCAGTTATGCCAAAAAGTCTCCAACCCCTCACAAATTCGACCCAATGGCCTTTAATAGAGAGCTTACATCATCAAATGATCTTCCTCTAGGCTAGATACATCGAATTTCTGTCCATTGACACCTTGCATAACTATAAAACATGAAATTTATTACAAAATGACACCTATCCTACTTGACAGTCCTATTTATAAAAGGACTCAAACTCCTTATTGCTATCTTTAACAAACCTTATCTACTTGAAATTACATCATTGACAATTATGTCATCAAATGGTCGAATTTGGATAATGGCATTCATTTCTTCATGACCACTTATTTGACCTCCTCAAAAATAGGAAACAACACCCTGTTTTTTAGGCAAAGGATCTTTTTTCTTCTTTGAGAATTCTGGCTATCATTTGATCTTTAATTCATGGTATTGAATATTTAATCATGTCATAATATAGTCCATGACTCTTCCATATCCTCCAACTATTCAAAAACCACTTTAAATGCTGCTCCAAAAGATGAAATACATTGTGCTACGAAAATATAGCAGTTTCGTAGCGCTTTCTGTAGCGCTGCCTTACAAGCCTTTGTTCTCAAAAATTCTGACTCTTTCCTCTTGCATCATCTTTATCGCCCTTAAACATATCTATCATAACATTTTTATCCCTTAACTCAGCCTTTAACACCTTTAAGACTCATCAAAAGTAGCAAAAACACAGCTACAGCAGTTTCGTAGCGCTTTTCTGCTTTTTAAGCCTGGAGGCGCTACGAAACTGCTGAAAGTGCAAATTTTTTCACAAATTTGTCAAATTAAAATTGTATTTGTCAAAAAATTATAACATAACCTATATTCATCATCCACAAACCATAAACCAACTTCACTTTAGGCTCCTTGAGGCATTTCTTCCTCATTCACATTTAAGACATCCTTGCAGATTTTTCTTGTTTTTTCCTAAAACATAGGTCTTGGAACAGAGCCTATATCTTATAAGCCATGATGTATTTTTAAAAAATGAAGGATTTTTTTGTATGCCAGGATGTCTTGAAGAAACACCTCTCTCGGGTTTTTGAAACACATCTCCAGTTGTCCAGAAACGGCATTTGAAAAACATGTGTAAAACAGGAAAACTTTGTTTTCTGAAAATAGGGCTTCAAAGAAATCCTTTTATCTCCCAACTGATAACACCTGTGAGAAAATTGAGAAATTTTATTGTTATTTGATATGTTTTTTAAAATACCCTCTCTCTGTTTCTTAAAATACCTTTATTTTTTCCCAGAAACCACCTTTGAAGTTGACTGCTAAAATATTCATGTATAGGACAATTTCGTAACAGCAGTTTTGTAGCGCATTTTAATTTATCAATTTCTGCCACCTCCTAATGAATTTTCAGAAAGTAAGAGAGTTTTTTGTAGTTAGGTCTCTTATGTAGAAAAACCTCTTTCATTGTTTCAAAATTCGATTTCAGTTTCTCAGAAACCTTCTTAGAAGTTGACTTTTCAAAACTCAAAAAATGAATTTTGCTTCATATTTTGCTATGAAACTTTCAGCAGTTTCGTAGAAAAAGGTGAATTTTTACAGTGTAATGCACTACAAAACTATGGTTTCTTTGCTAATTTGGCATTTTTGGTAAAGAAACCCTTGGGAAATGAAATGAATCGGAGAATGATGAATGATGTGACATGAAGAAGTTTGAATATGGGTGGGTTTAGACCTTATGCTAAGCTCAAACTATAAAAAATTTAATACTTCCCTTGATCAAACTTAAAATGACTCCTAAAACCCTATTTTGACCCATGAACCTATGTAACCTTGTTAAAATGATGTTTTGAATTTTTTGAGTGATAACAGTGGCTCCACTTGGGGTAGTGTGCCCCTGTGGTACACTAAAGAACCAGTAGTTCCAGTGCTGCTATCCATCTTGAACTTTGAAATTTTTCCAAGTCTTCTTCAAACTCTTATAGCCTTCACCTCGGGCTCGAGCTTGATGATCACTGCAGAAGAAACAAATTTTTACCTACTGAAAATATGCTCAGTCAACTTTGAGCTTATTCACACACTCCTACCTACCCTATCAGCTTTAATCTCCATTTTTAACTCAAGCAACATGAAACTTCCAATGAAGCCAGTCATTCATCTGATCTGACATTTGAACCTGTTGACTGCACTTGAACCAATAGTAAGCATGATACTTAAATGACCAAGGCAACATAAAATGGATCTGATCCTCATAATGAAAATATAATTGAAAATCTGGACTGTATAACTCTTCCATGTAGTCAGCTATAGGATCAAAGAAGACATGATTTGTTTGATGATTCTCATGACATTCTACAGCTTTGGACAACTCATACATGTTTTTATCAACCACACAAGACTTCAGTTGTGCGCTATCAAACTGATTTTCAAGAACAAGTTTTTTTCTTCAATCTCAAAAAAGAAAGGTAATAGCACCCTCTATTTATATTCGGGCATAAAAATCTTTTGAAAAGACTGATCTTGATCATGAAGATTATAAGATTGAATTTGACCTTCTAAAACTTCAATTTATTTCCCAATATTCTTAGCAACTTCATCCACAAATTGAATCTTAACTTCTGACTTGCATTCAAATGATTTCGATTAGAAGACAAGGATAAAGAAAAAATTTCATCGAATTCCTCATTAGTGTGATCATCATTTGATGTAGGCTGATGCAAGAAATGACATGAAGAATAAACTTCTTCCTTTACCTGAGGATTGTAGCAATTATCTTCCAATATTTCCTCTTGTTGTTTACAATGATTCTCATACTCCTGATGATCAAAATATTGACAAGTTTGCTGCAACTTTTCATCAAAATCAGAGGATGTAACATGATTTTCATAAATAAAATCTGGTTGGGTTTCATTTTCATCCAAGAGAGAGGATATCCTTTCTTCTTGGTGATGAAATGGATTGTCATGAAGGGCCTCTAAAATTTCCTCATCCATGAACTCATCATCTTCATAACAATTCTCCAAATATTCAATAAAACTCACACAATGTTTACAACAGTCTTTGACCAGCAATAAGGAGGGATGAAACTCTTCATACATCTCATAAAATGCAACATGGAAATCAGCAAGATAATATAATGAGCCATTTGGAAAGCTTTCATACCAAGACCATGTTTTTCCTTCTAAAGTGGCCATAAACATCTTCATGAGACAATCCTCAGGGAACTGAACCTTAATTTTGTGTACATGCATGTGGAATCTAACCAAATGAAGAGCAGCATTGTCTTTCTTTTCATCTTTAAATATAGGAATATCAGTTAACCATTCAACCTTTGGCATAGGATTTGGAAAACCAGGAATATGAGACCGATTCATAGGGGCATACCTGGCATTTATTCTTGCAATGGAACTCATCTTGAAACTTCATCAAGATACTAATATTCAAGCAGTGGAGTCACCTTCCAATTGATTATTTGATGTGTGGAGTCGCTAGAGCATAAATACAGCCAATATGTGCCTAAGTGTTTGTTTCTCTTAGACCTTAGAAATGAAACTTTGTCGTTCTTCCCAGGGAAAATATACACCTTCGGTCCCTGAAAATGGCGCCAAAATGTTATCACCAAAACCGTACCTAACTGGTTGCTTATCAGACAACTTCAGTGTAACTATTTCAAACCAATCTTGTAACTGAGGCTTAGCCTCCTCAGCCTGAAAGGGCTCTCTCAAGGGTTAATGATATGGAATAAAGATATATATAGATGGCTAACTCTATGAATTAAGTCTTGATTTTATATATTTGCAGGTTGAAAATATGAAGGCTAATACTACCATTGGGCTTATGGAGTCAACAAATCAGTAGGTTCAATGGAAAGGTTTCTTGACATGGAAGCTGAGGCAAATAGGGGTCTTTAACAAAGACAATTCACTCAAAAACATAGGTCAACACAGTGATTTCATTACTAAAATAAGTCAGAGCATAGAATTATGAATTCTGAGTAATAGTAATGAAATCTACTGCTAGTGGTTCAAAGGAAATTCACTCATAAAACACATAAAAACACAGTCATCTCATTACTAAAGGAAGTCAGAGCATAGGGTTATGAATTCTCTGTAATATCAATGAGATATACTGCAAGTAGTTAAACATAATATGTAGATAAATAAAACATTAAAACCCCATGAGAATCTCAGGTCTGTCAAGAAGAAAACCTCTCTGCATTACTGATCACAGTCAATTACATAAAGTAGCAGTTTTGCCAAAAAGTATACAACCCCTCACAAATTCGACCCAATGGCCTTTAATAGAGAGATTACATCATCAAATGATCTGCCTCTAGGCTAGATACATCGAATTTGTTTCCATTGACACCTTGCATAACTATAAAACATGAAATTTATTACAAAAGGACACCTATCCTACTTGACAGTCCTATTTCAAAAAGGACTCAAACTTCTTATTGCTATCTTTAAAATACCTTATCTACTTGAAATTACATCATTAAGAAGTATGTCATCACATGGTCGAATTTGGATAATGGTATTCATTTCTTCATGACCACTTAGTTGACCTCTTAAAAAATAGGAAACAACACCCTATTTTTTAGGCAAAGGATCTTTTTTCTTCTTTGAGCATTCTGGCTATCATTTGATATTTAATTCGTGGTCTTGAATATTTAATCATGTATTTATATATTCCATGACTCTTACATATCCTCCAGTTTTTCAAAAGCCACTTTAAAGGCTGATCCAAAAGATGAAATAGATTGTGCTACGAAAATACAGCAGTTTCGTAGCGCTTTCTGTAGCGCTGCCTTACAAGCCTTTGTTCTCAAAAATTATGACTCTTTCCTATTGCATAATATTTATCACCCTTTAAAACATCTCTCATAATATTTTTATCCCTTAACTCAGCCTTTAACACCTTTAACACTGATCAAAAGTAGCAAAAACGCAGCTACAACAGTTTCGTAGCGCCTGCTTTTCTGCTTTTTAAGCCTGAAGGCGCTACGGAACTGCTGAAAGTGCAAATTTTTTCATAAATTTGTCAAATGAAAATTTTAGTTGTCAAAAAATTATAACATAACCTTTCTTCATCATCCAAAAACCATAAACCAACTCCACTTTAGGCTCCTTGAGGCATTTCTTCCTCATTCACATTTAAGACATCCTTGCTGATTTTTCCTCTTTTTTCCTGAAACATAGGTCTTGGAACAGAGCTTATATCTTCTAATACATGATGTATTTTGAAAAAATGAAGGAGGTTTTTTTAGGGTAGTATGGCTTGAAGAAAAACCTTTCTTTTTTTTTGAAACAAATCTTCTGCTGTCCAAAAACTGCATTTACAAAACATGTGTAAAACAGGAAAACTCTATTTTCTGAAAATAGGGCTTCAAAGAAATCCTTGTATCTCCCAACTGATAACACCTGTGAGAAAGGTGAGATGTTTTATTTTTATTTGATATGTTTTTTAATATAACCTCTCTCATTTTCTTAAAATACTTTTCTTTTTTCCCAGAAACCACCTTTGAATTTGACTGCTAAAACAGTCATGTACAGGACAATTTCGTAACAGCAGTTTCGTAGCGCATTTTAATTTATCAATTTCGACCACCTCCTGATGAATTTTTAGAAGATGAAAGACATTTTTGTATTCAGTTCTATTATGTAGAAAAACCTCTTTCATTTTTCCCAAATTCGTTTTCAATTGCTCAGAAACCGCCTTTGAAATTGACTGTTCAAAACCCAAAAAAAAAAAATTGCTTCATATTTTGCTATGAAACTTTCAGTAGTTTCGTAGAAAAAAGTGACTTTTTACAGTGTAATGCAATACGAAATTGTGGTTTCTTGGCTAATTTGGCATTTTTGGTAAAGAAACCATTGGGAAATTAAATGAATCGGAGAATGATGAATGATGTGACATGAAGGAGTTTGAATATGGGTGGGTTTAGACCTTAGGGTAAGCTCAAACTATAAAAAATTTAATACTTCCCTTGATCAAACTTAAAATGACTCCTAAAACCCTATTTTGACCCATAAACCTATGTAACCTTGTCAAAATGATGTTTTGAATATTTCGAGTGATAACATATGGCAACACAAATACTCCCCCTGTGATCATCACACCTCTTCCTACAACATTCTCTCCCCCTTTGACATCAATGGCAAAGGCTAGCTCCCCCTGACACAAAACCATCTTGTGGACCAGTACACACTTCCACTCCCCCTAACACACAAACATCCTATGGACTTGCACACACTTCCACTCCCCCTTTATATTTAGAATAAGGAAAATATAATGAGAACTTGGGAGAATCCCAAGCTTCTGGCGAAGATATTCCAATGCTTCACGAGTACTCTCACAATAATCAACGCTTCCGCCCAATTTGCATCTGTAAAGGCATAAATAATGAAATTTTTACCCTCGGGATACCACAAGCCATCTTCGTTTGTTCCCTTTAGATATCGAAGAATTATTTTGATGGCAATAATATGTGATTCTTTTGGGGCTGCTTGGAATCTTGCTACTTGTCCAACTGCTTGCATAACATCTGGTCGGGAGGCTGTTACATATAGAAGAATACCAATCATAGATATGTACAACCTTTGATCCACATCCTTAGATGAGTCGTTTATGCTCAATTTTCCACCTATTACCATCGGAGTAAGGATGGGTTTGCAATCTTCCATTTTCAATTTCTCGAGCATTTCCTTGATGTACTTGGCTTGACATATAAATATTCCTTTCTCTTGCTGAGCTATTTGAAGCCCTAAGAAGTATTTCAGCTTACCAAGTAAAGACATCTCGAAATCACTTTGCATATTTGTAGCAAACTTCTTACTTATTCGATCATCATTTCTACCAAATATTATATCATCCTCTTTAGCTATTAGACGTGATTTAGTTGCTTCATCCAGAACATATATGTCATTTGGAGCTCGACTTGTTTTAGCCACAATTTCACCATACCTGCCTTTCGTGATTTCACATTTTATGGAGTTGAATAGTATTGTGTGTCCTTGATCACACATTTGTCCAACACTGAGCAGATTGTAATTCATGTTTTCAACCAATAGAACATTCTTGGCTAGAGCATCTTTGCTTCCAAGAGTGATGGTACCTGATCCTATAACATTTGAAGATCCATAATTTCCAAAGGACACGGTTCCATCCTTATTCTCTTTTAGAGATACAAATTTCTTTCTATCTCTAATCATATGCGTTGAGCAACTGTTATCAACATACCACGCATGTTTTTTGTTTTGAGCCTTGAAAGCGAGAGCACAATTATCAGTCTTCTTCTTCTTCCATGTTTGTTCGTTCTGTGGTTTCGAATATTCTTCTGGAGGATTTTCAATTCCGTAGTCTCTGGCTATGTGTCCAAAGTTTCGACATTTGTAACATTCAATATTATTTCTTAAATGTTCAAATCTATTGATGTTTCGCTGAGCTCTGGGAGGTTCATATTTGACAGGTCTCCTGGAATTGTATCCATTCCTGGGGTATGTACGACATTCTACAACTTTATGACCATATTTTCCACATGAATAACAATAGCCATAAAAACTATGTTGGTACCTCGATGGAAATATTCGTCAAGGAATTTTCTTCCAAGGTTGTTCTTGTGAATCTTGTCCAATGAAGTCTACATGCATGTCAGAACTCATAGGTTCATTGTATTTTGTTGTAGAAGGTCCTACTTCTTCTTATTTGTAACCGATGTCAGTTCTATCATTGTAAGATCGTCGATGGTTGATGAGTTCTTCCAATGCCCTTGAGTTGTTGGCATAGTTTTGGATAGTTTTTCCTTTCTTCACTTCCTTACGCAGCGAGACTACTTCGGCTTCTAATTCTTCCCTTTCTTGTTTGCTTTCTTCCAACTTCTTTTGAAGTGACTCTTCAATGCATTTGTGTTCTTCAACTCCAATTTTGAGACCTTGAATTTGTTCTTCAAGAGTATTGGAATGGATATTCCCTGCCTTGAGCTCTTTTATAAGCTTGATTGCTTCCTTAGAAAATTCTTCTATGGTCAATCCTTCTTCTTCGTTGTTTGATACCTCTTGTTTATTGTGCTTGGCCATAAACAATACTCTCTCATTAGCTTCTTCTTCACTCTCATTGTCTTCATCGGATGATGAGCTATCTTCTTTAGAGAGAAAGTTCCTTTTGGATCCTTGCTTGTTGAATTTCTTAAAGCCTTTCTTTCCTTTTGAGTTGCCATCACTTCTGTTCGGACATTTTGCTATGAAATGCCCAACCTCACCACAGCCGAAACATATCAATGGAAGTTTACCTTTGAATTTTCTCTTACCAATTTTTAGTTTTCTCGTAAAGTAAGCATATTCTTCATCTGAAAGACCTTCTCCATCATCTCCCTTTTCTTCACACTTGCAGGTGTATGTCTTTTCAATTGAAGGTTGTTTGTCCTTATTGGTTTTCTTAGATGCAACGAACGCAGTTTCTAGATGCGAGATACCCTCTTCTTCATCAAGTCTCATTTCATATGCTATGAGAACTCCATGTAATTCCTCTTTGCTGAGTTTGTCCAGATTTTCACTGTATTCTAAGATCGATACCTTTGGGTTGAATCTCCCTGGTAACGTTCTAAGAATATTTCGCATAATAGTCTTCTCGTCAACTGGCTCTCCCAATCCTTCCAGAGTATTGGTTATTTCATCAACATATTGGAAGTATGCAGCAATGTTGCAATCTTCTTTCGTTCTAAGTTGCTCAAATTTTTCTCTATATATTTGAAGCTTTGCTTCTTTAACATTTGAGTCACCTTCATATATATTCTCAAGCTTGTCCCATACATTTTTGGCGGTTTTACAACCCAACACTTTATGATAAGAAGATTCAATAAGTCCATTGATAATACTATTATTTTCTTTTGCATCATTTACCAAATTATTCTTACCTTGTTCATCTGTGGTTGATGTAAATCCATTTTGAACAGTGTCCCATACTTCGTAACCTTGCGCCAAGAGATAGACCTCCATTCTTCCTTTCCAGAGTGCATAATTATTTTCATTGAATAGAGGTACACCATTCTTGGTATGCTCCATGACCTCCTTCCAGCCGTTAAACTACTATTGAAGGAACCAAGCTCTGATACCAATTGTTGGAAATACTGGGGGGGGGGGGTGGGGGTGAATCAGTATTCCTTTCAATTAAAGAATTAGTTAATCTCAAGTATTATCAGTGTTTGTACAATGAGAGCAGTAAACAAAAGGAACACAAATGCACACAGTTTTTAAGGTGGAAACCCACTCTAGGACAAAAACCACCTAATGATTTTCTAATAATTCTTTAATATTCAACTCCAATTGAAAATAAAGCTCCAACTTCCTAGAATCTAGAAAAGCATTCTTCTCCAACTCCCGCTGGGTGGACGCTCCAATGCCCGAGATTCTTCAGTAGTCAACTAAATGGATGCCCCAACACCCAATGAACTACAACTCACCCTAGCACCACCCTAGCACCCTATAGAAGAATAAAAGAAGAATGGACTCTCGTACCAGGGAAAATGGTCCACTTGACAATGATATAGAATGATGTAGAAGAAGAAGACACACTAGACCATAACCCCAACTATGACACAACCATCTAATGATGATCTTAGACCTCCCGACACTGCCTCTTCAACTCTTGGCAGATAGACACTAGTACAAATTTTACAATAATGTATTTACAATGACTTAGTACAATGATACCTTTATAGTGACTATATGTAGTGCTGCCCACTTGAAGAATTCATGTGATGAAATTCTTGTTGCTGTTCTGCACCTTGGTTTCTTCTCTTGTCATGCTACCCTCTGCCGCACCTTGCTTTATTTTGTTTCCCTAGAAAGTCTAGTCCTTTGCAGCCCTTGACAACACATGATCTAGCTTTTTCTTGCCTTCTAGGAGCTCAATATTGAATCTGGTGTATCTTTGTTATTTCAGATCCCCAATATGTGATTTTCGGTCCTCTAGTAGTCCTCTGAGTCTTCTTTCCAATGCCTTAGGTCTGACCCAATTTGGATTCTTCAGGGAGAGTTACGCCCAATATTTCACAATGCCCTAATTATAGATTGTTTCAGTAGATCGAACCTGTACGGCGTGTCACGTGTCATTTTTTATTCATTCAGCTCTGAAATTGATCAAGCGAAAAATAAAATCTGTGTACTATTTTCCACTTCTTACAGAATTCCAAACCGGTACTCAGAGAGATATTTATGACAACTTTTCCAAGGTCACTTATTTGAGATGAATTTCAGGAGCCTGCAAAAACACTGACTTCCACAGATCATATCTCTGAAAATATTGTGCACCTTAATCTGAAATTTTTACAGGAGCTTCCTCGGGATTTTAGCTTCGCCTCATAAAAATTTCAGCTTCTGAACCTTCATAGAAAAAAAAATTAGAGCGAAAATTCCACGATGACCTGTTTCAGATAGCGAAATCCCTACATAAGGAGAATATGAGGATCACAATTTATATAAATGCTTAGGTTGAGAGGGGATTCAAAAAGTGAACGTGGGAGGGATTTTACGAGTTCAAAAATTATTAATTAGTGACTTTTCAATCACCCATGCCACAACCCCATGGGGTTTTAGCCCACTAACTAGGATTACAAACTTAAAACATGAATATCTCTCAAACCGTGAAGAATTACGTGGTGTTCCATATATCAACGGAAACATATCGACAAGAAGAAACCATCAA
Organism: Pinus albicaulis; assembly: GCA_034641835.2. Lineage (NCBI taxonomy): Eukaryota > Viridiplantae > Streptophyta > Pinopsida > Pinales > Pinaceae > Pinus > Pinus albicaulis. The sequence goes on along the minus strand of CM076569.1, from coordinate 957,952,811 downwards.
AATCATTATTGACCCAGAAAATAGTAGTTTCATAGGTCAAAATTCCCATGCAATATTGGGGTAGCCCCTGGTTCTGCTTAAGTTGACATCAATGACAACTACTGATCAACACATTTCACCCCTTCCTCTCTCTCGGAACTCAAGATTTAGAGGGCATATGTTACATAGTATTTTGTCATTGTCCCTGCAATCCCCATCTCACACATTGGAGGCTCATTTCTGTGACCAAAATAAAATTTCATGCCTTGAAAATACCATCATTGCATCCCTTTCCATGAGGACAACACTCCTTTTGTTGACCATTTCTTGAGCAGACCATCAGAAACACAAATTTTTGCGTTGGCGCTAGTAGACCGTTATGCCCTTGCGCCAATGAGGAAACTAACACTGGGCCTCGCGCCTGTTGGCACTCTGTCCCAGTGAGCTACCCGCACCAACCTGTTTATGGAATGTTTTTTAAAAATAGAGGCGATTTTTCCATCATAACGACTTCGTGGGCGAGTCATTTGGAGTGGTTCAACTGAATAACCATGGTCTCCCTCCTTTGGCCTCTTGTTTCCACCTTTTGGGGAAACCTCCAAAGGGATAAGGCCTCCCTTCCACCATTGTATGGATCCCAACCTCCTCCTCTCCCTCTATAAATATAGCCATCTTCCATTGATGTGCTAGCTGAACTGAACATATTATAGCTGAAACACTGAAGAGATTCCTGTACATTTTGCTAGAAAGATAGAATGGAAGAGACCCTTATTAAGAGATCTTAGACTTGTGTCTTCATCTCGTCCAAATTCCCTGACGATTCATCGAGACGTGCTTTGACTGAACCCCACTAAAGGAGGCTGCGACGTCAAGGCTTTAGTTGTAACTCTTTCTTCTATTAATACATATACATTACTATTGTCTAGTTCCCATCTTGCGTTGATGTGTTTTATTTGATGCAATATGATTAGCCCTCCTTGACTAGTTAGTTTATTATGAATGACATCATTATTTTGTATGTTTCTCTTGTTTGTTGATATTTTTGCAAGTATCCGAGCATTTTTTCGGAAGGATTGTGACTCGTCGGAGCAGAGATCAAGAGGCCACCACCACTACAGCGACGACAGCGTTGGACTTCAGGTAGGCCAATCTACTTTGTCCTTTTCATTCATTAATTAAGGAACCTACACTTTAGCTTGTCCCTTTGTTGCTAGACCCACTCTAGGGCTATAGGGATCGTCTCTTCCTGCAGAGAGGATTTATCTTCCCAAAAATATTGGTAAGATGAACACATCGCATGTTTTAAATTCATGCTCCCAAAAAAAGTTGTGATGCAATATTTTAATTAAAATCCAAGTGTCTACTCAGGCACGTGAACCCATGTTTCTCATAATTAATCAAAACTCTATGATAGTCTTGAGCCTCCAAAGTGATTCGATGGTCTGTTATTTAATGTTTCGTATTTTTCCACACTTAAACTAGATTCGCCATCACTTATGTTTTATTGCTAATCGCTCTCACATTTCTAGTATTGTCCTTCATTCTTTGTTTTTCGTATTATAGGATACTCCCTAGAAACAGAACCCTTGCAAGATTTATAAGGCTACAAAGAAGGGAAAAACACCCATGGCTCCTCCAAACCCAGCACCTCCTGCTCCAAAAGTAACAAAGATGCCTCCACTATTTTCTGACACAACGTGCACTCCATAAAGTGGGTATTCCTCATGGGAATCCATGTACAACTTATTTGAGGATGAAAAACCCAGGATAATTCAGAGAGTAGCCATGGCTAATGCTATAATGTCTTTCGAAACCTCTATCATTGAATTCGTCAACTCCTTTCTCCACAAAATTTATTCTCGCCCAAATATTATTCCATATACTGATATGGTCAAATGGGTAATTGACAATCTGAATATCAGTGATAGGACATTTCTGACTTTAAGAGATATAGTGATAGGATCTTTTAAGGCAGAGGATTTGAAGAAAATGTATCCTATCACTGACCCACATAATGTATATGAGAATATTTTCCTTGAGAAGTTTGCAAAGGAGAATAAGCTATAGTCAGACCCAATAAGACAATGGATGCATAACCCTAACAAGCACAAATATCACGATAAGGGTATAAAATATTTTGTATCTTATCTCACTGGTCCCTATTGCTACCATGATGTGTAGGATTTTTGGTTCTCCTAATACAAATAAATTCTCAATTGAATGTGTCCCTCTCATGTAGGTTGTATCAGACTCATATATTATGGATTGGGGAACCATTATTTCCAATAACATTTCCTCACAAATCCTAGACTGTAGAAAGAATCGTATAGTCACCTCCAAGAAATTTCCCCCATTTTTTATGAGTGCTTATATCATGGACGCAGTTTGTTTTACTTTAGTTTTCCTAAACATGTGATGGAAATGGACCATTCAAGACCCTAATCCTATCCATGTTTACCATAGTATCCTTTGGGAATCCAAGTATGAGTCCTATTTCTACATATTTTTCCATGGAGTCATTTTACCACTTCATCAAGTTGTTTTTGTGATTAAGTCCCAAGATTTTAAAATGGAGCCTGAGATGATTTCACTCCATAGGAAAATGGTTTGAGGAAGAAATATTTACATATGTCAGAAATTATGGACATCTAGCCAAACCCCATTTTCTCCCACTCTATGTATCAAAAAAGCTCCTGGCAAGGGAAATTTCTTATCAAACAGTTGGGAATGGGTTAACCAAAGCTTTGAAAGAAACTAAAAAATCTTCCTAGCCTTCTTTCCCTATCCATTGTGGTATTTATGACCTATAAAACTTCAAACATGTTGGATTGGAAATCAATCAGATTCAATGCTTAAATCTATATATTTTTCCCAGCAGACAGTTCGATCCTAATAAAATAGCCCAAAATTATACAGCTCAATTAAATATCAGGAAATTCATTCATGAAAATGATGACTATGATTATTTGTTTGAATCTGCTAAGACCTATTTACAGGTTGAAAAGCTAGTAGCAATGTGTCTTAACTCTAAACAACTTTCCCAGTTTCAAGAATACAGGAACAAAAGGTTGGAGAGTATTCCTCTCAATATCTTAAAGGTGTCTCAAATGATTTCACATAAAGAACAAAAGCTAGAATAGGTTCCCAAGGAAATTGAGGTACTACAGGGAGCAAAGGAAGTTAAATCAACTGAAGAACAGACTACTAATCCATTGTTCAGCAGTGAATTGGATAAAGTCTGGAATCAATATTACCAGTAGCTTAAAGGAAAACAAGAGGAGAAAATCATTGATCTTAAAGAAACAGTTAGCACACCTTAATACAAAATTTAGAGCATCCTCATTGTTGGGGCTTCGGATAAGGCGGTCAATATAGATGAAATTGAATTTATCTCGGCCTTCCCATCATCTGATATTGTTATAAATATAGATGAAATCCCTCCTCTTGACATCTTTTACAGTCCCAAACATCGGGTTGTGATGAGCAGACAAAGAAAGAGAAGGAGAGTTGATCATTCACATGCATTAATCCCAGGTGACATACCCATGGAAGTAGTGTGGAAAGATACACAAACTGATCCATCTGAAGATATGACAAGGTTGACACAGTTTGCAGGTGCTTATGCATCTACCACAATTGATAAAGCATCAGAGGTCTTACAACTAATCGAAGAGAAGGATGAAATAATCGTACAATGGGAACAAGGATTTTTAGCAGAGAAACAGAGTTTTAATCATCAATTGTAGTCTCAATTGTCACAGCTCTAGCAAATCTTTCATCAAATAAAATTACAACATCAATCTGACATCAATACCAAAGACACTCAAATTCAACAACTCCAATTCACATTGGAGCAATTGAAGGATAATCCAAAGATAGAGGATTTCAAAAAGGAAGGCTTGGAATTGAACACCATGTCGGCTCAAAAACAAATAGTGTTTTGTCAAAAGTTGACAATCATCAATTATCGACTAAGACACTCACTAGCCAGTTTACATGTTTCTCGTACAGTGGAGGGGCGAGAGTCTGGTTGATTATGTCCTGGCCAACCAAGCCCCGATCGTCAATGTATTATTCGTAAGCCTGAAAAAGATAGACATTTGGAAGAAAGCTAATGAGTGGGAGAAATCTAAAATTCAGTAGCCACCGAATCCAAACTTATCCAACCAACCAGAACTGAAAGGACAATCTGATGCAGTTGGTTAGCGGCCTCTAGTTGGGTACTTACTAGAAATTGTTTTGATGTTGTGTGATAAAATTGATTCACTGATGAATCAATCGGTCGACCTAAGGATGAAATTTGATGGTATTGATGAAAATATTAAAGAATTTATTACTTGGAAGGAAAGTGTAGAGGGAAGGAAAGCAAGTATTCCCATAATAGTGGATTCCAAAAAGAAAATTCTATTTATTGATTGGGACATACAACTGAAACAAGTAGAAAGAGAAATATTTAGAGTAAGAGATGCGGCTAACAATATTGTTGAAATTGTCTGCAATAATATTTTTGTCGCCAATTGAATTCATGAATGTCCACCTAGTTCCCTTCCTAATTTCAAATTTTAATGAAATAGTGGCAGGAAATGTCAATGATGAAGGAAGAGAGCATCAAGAATTTAGCAAAACTTGACTGGGAGAAATACTGGCAATATTTGGTGAAGCCACACAGTCAATGGATGAAGTTCTGATGCCTAAATGACACCTCATCCCATATGTTTCCTGCACTATCAAATGTGGTTTACACTAGACAGTTGTGCATTAGGCCATCTCATCCTCCTGAAGTACAACCAACGTTGGATATTCATCAACTCAGGTAGCAAATGGGAAAAGACACAGCATCACACTTCTGAGCTAGTCACACAACAAATTCTATTTCTGCCTTATTTTCACTTATTTTAAGGAGATTTTCTTAAACCTCCTCAGTACTTTGTGTATTTTCTATTTTTATACTTTTATTATTTACTATATAAACCCTTTCATGTCTAAAAATAAATGAACCTGAAGTTTTGTAAAGAAGACTTTCGGAAATCATCTTAATAAAAAGGTTGGACCAAAGACTATTTCTTCCATGATTAGAGTTAAGATATACATGGTAGTTCTATCGTTATATTGTTGTTTTGTTTTATTTAATTGATATTCATGCTTATTTTATATTGTTTTGTTATATGTATATTTTTAATACAATTGAGCATTAATTCATTATTGAACATGCAAAGATTGTCATATTTTTAATATATATACAAGACATGCAACTATATAATGTGGTATGAGCTTAACCAATCAATTTGATTAACTATTTAATCAAGTTCATTAACTTTAATCATTTTTCACTTTTGTAAGTATTTGATAATCTTCATTCTCATATACTTAAGATAATATTTCAAGATCGCATATAAAGAAACATAATTAATCTCGATAAATAGATAGGTATATATATACTCAGTTAGCTCGTTATCACTCCCATTATCAAGTTGCATTCAGTTATAAAAGCACACATCCTTTCAATTATACTTTATTGGTAAACTGGTCCCATCATCCCCAATTGGAGCCGCTAATCCAAATGGAAAAGGAACGATTTTTAAGTTCTCGACGGAGTGGTTATCCCCCGATGTTGTTGCATCGATATTCGAGGCATCAACATTTTTGGCACTAGAAGGAGGGCCAACTAGACTATGAATGGGATTAAGGTCCAATCCTAAATCTAAAGTCCATCAAAAGAGTCAATCTCCCTCCAAATATCCTACAACTTTAAGGTCACATTCAAAATATCCTCACTTAAGGTCTGAAGTTGTTCAAACATCTCCCAAATATCATAGTGAATTTCTTGAAGTAATTCCACTCGATTACATTCCAGAATCACCTGAAGTTCAAAACTTGATTAAAAATTTAGAAAATGTTTCTATTTTAGGAGAAAATATTGTACAATATGAAACTTCTAAAGGAAGTGTAACCTCAATTTTTCAAGGTACTGGTGTGTTGACTCATTCTCAAAGTGAAAAACTTGGAATAAATCCATTTGAGTTTCCACTTCATTCTCAGCAAAAAAATACTCCCACATTATAAATTCAAACATATGCTAGTGAGATTATATCACCTTCTCCTCCATAAAATCCATCATTCATTTCCTTCTTTCTATCCAATCTCTTCATCTATTTATATATCTTCATCTCAATCAACTAGTGTTGCCTCAAGCAGTATAATTTCAGTGGTTATTTCTTCTACCACTACATCAACCTCAAGGACTACTACAATATTTTCCAATCCTACAGGTCACACAATGGAAAATAAACCCTGGACTAATCCAGGAACAGTTCAATTGGCAGGACCTCTTCATGATTTACCAAAGCCCCCAAAAAAATGGCTGCCCAAGAATAATCTTGATGATGGACTCCCTGCTGAGGAACACCTCCATAATTTTATGCTTGCCATGAACCTCAATTCAGTATTTGAAGAAGATTTTTTATTTAGGTTATTCACTTATACTTTCCAAGGATCAGCAGGATCATGGTACATTTCGCTACCATCAGGCACTATAACTAGCTAGGACATATTTTCATAGCAGTTTTTAACCAAATTTGGCGATGATCACACTACTGCTACTCTTATAAATTATCTTTCTAATATCAAATCTAATTCAGGAGAAAATATTAAATACTTTAATTCTAGGTTTAATAAATTGTTAAACAAAATCCCAACTACATAAAACACTGGTGTTGATGTATAAATCGAATGGTACATATCCTCTCTTCCTTATAATATTGCAATATTTTTAGATAGAGCCAACAAAGCAACTTTAGTTCAAAACATGAAGGAAGCACTGTCGGTTGAAAAGAGAATACTTGCATTAGAAAAGAATATTGCCCAGGAAGAAAGGAAAAAGAAGCTTAGATTTAAGGATGAACCAAACAGAAAATCTCCTAAAGATCCTTTCAATCTTGAAGGATTGAAAAAGGTCCTTAAATCTATGTCAAATGAGATGGTAGAAATAAAAATTTAGGTAGTTGAGTCTTCTTCTAATAAACCTTTCATATATTTCAAGAAATCTCAAACATATAATCCTCAACCACCTAATATTATATCCAATGTTGAAACTAATCAGTATGAGGATGAAGATGAAACAGTATTATATGTTGAAGAATGTCAAGATGAGGAACTTGTTGAAGTACATGGATTATGGGATTTCATACTCCCTACATTTGATAATGAAGATGACCACGAAGCCTTACATGTTAGCACCAGAAGTAAAGTTCATATTGATTCATCACAATCAAGCCAGAAAAAAAAAACCCTCATCCCCTGTTGCTAAAGACAAAGTTATCAGTAAAAAATCTCCTTCCACGTATTCTCAATTAGTCCCATCTTCTTCATGTTCTTCAGCTACATCAAAGACCTCGGTAGTCTCTGAACCCACTGAATACAATATAGTCAAAGATATGAATAAAATCAAAGCAAACATATCCCTACATGAGGTAACTAAATTGAAACAACAATAGAAGTTTCTACTAAAAGAATTGAATGCAGTCCCTGCTTCTCCTCTACCTACTCCTGTTACATCCAAAGCCTCTAAAGGAGTAGGTAAACCCCCTAATGATACATCAGAAAATATTGATTCCTCATATGATATTTTAATTGGGGATATATCCAATTCACATACTCCTCTATTCCTTCTGACTTTTGAAATTTTCAATAAAAATGTGCACAATTTCCTAATAGACTCTGGGGCTTCTTCAAATATAATTCTATATTTTGTTTTTCTGAAGTTAAACATTTCACCCCAAAATTATGTTGTTCACATTGTTCAACTTGATAGAACCAAAGTCAAGGTTTTAGGAGAAATGAATTATGTCCTCATTAGACTTGCTTCTAATTCAAAATTCCATCAAGTAATTGACATACTAGTTGTTGATATCCCAGAATTTTATGGTTTGATTCTTAGTAGATATTGGTTTGAAAAGCTTCATGGTTATTTTTCCACAGACTGGTATCATTTTTGGTTTCCTTACAATGGTAAGCCAAATCAAATTCGATTTGACTGTGAAAAACACATGAAGCACTCAGTAACAGATTTTGAAGATGAAAATGAACCAATGGCCTTTACCACTAACATCCTCAAGAACTACTCTGTTGAATCATTCTTGGGTAATTTTGATGCACAAAAATCCACATTTTTAATCAATTCGATTACTTCTCAAATCGAAAACTTTTCACAATCAAATTCTTCTAAATGTGTAAATATTGTATAAAAACCATTACTTAAATATTTACTTTGGAATTTGTATTTTGATGGTTCTAGGTCTAATAATGGTCCAAGAGCGAGTTGTATATTAATAAGTCCATAAGTAGAAATAAAAAATTCTATCTTGTAGATTAGAGTTTGAATGCACGAATAATATTGTTGAATATGAGGCACTAGTCCAAGGATTGTATAAAGCAATAGATTTAAATTTCAAATATCTTCAAGTATTTGGAGATTCTGAAATTATTGTAAAGCGGGTAAGAAACAACATTCATTATGTTTCTACCCATTTAAAGTATCATCAACCTCTAGTTAAAACCCTCACTTCTCATTTCTTGGAATTTAACATCTCTCTTATCCCAATACTTCAAAACGCTAGTGTTGACCTCCTGGCCAATGTAGCATCTAGACTTATACCATATGAAGATTATAGTCCAGATAGATTTTTCATTGAATTTATTTTTCGACCATCCATGATCAGGAGATCATGTGTTTTTCTCAAAATTGAAATTTTTCGAAACTGTACCGAACCTAAGAGACCAGAAAGGTCTCGTCGTTGCGATTCCGGCGCCATGAACGGTTCGAAAAACCAATATCGTATGAGGAAGATATCGCGTTCTGTTTGTTTTCCCAAACAGCTAAAATTTTTGTGACTGGGTGACTGGGATGCCCAGTCAGCAGGTGACATATTCTGGGAATATTCCCTTTTCTAAAACTGAATCAGAATTCAACACGTGGTTGTTTCTGGATCATTGATTTTGGTTGTATGAATTTTCATTTGGGATCATTGGATGGAGAAGTACAGGTTTTAGCTGGCATCGTTAGATGGGCGAAACCTGGCAAGCCTGGAGGTTGCCACGTGTCCCTAGGAATCTTATACAAAATTTTGGCGGATTCGGGGAGGGGGGGAGGGCGGGGGGGGTTGACCCCATGACCTTTGGCCTACACACCAAGACTTGCACCAGTCAGGCTACCATATGTTGCTTACCATAACAGTCTGCCACGTTAATTTATGGTGTATTGTTTTGAAGGTTGGGGGAGGGAACCGCCAGCAGTCCCAACCTGCTGGTGGCCCTGTGGTTGCTAATCACATGTAACAATGTTAAAACCGTAGCAACAAACCTTCAAACTGGAGGTTGCAACAAACCTTAACACCGGCGGTTTCGATGGGCATCATCACATGTAACGTTGTGACATAAAATTCAACGTGACGGTTTTTGGGGTGGCTAATCCAGCAGAGACGTTAAATCTGTCACATGGGCGCAGTTTAATGGCAACTAATTCCACGGTTTTCTTAACCATGTGACTCCAGGTTCCATGCCATATGCGGAGTTTCAAACAGTTAAATCGTGGATTTAAAGGCGGGGGGTCAGCATGTGACCACCCCGCCCTAACCACTTCACTTAAACTCAAATGGTCTTTTCCAACGAAAACTATAGCGGCGCCCTAAAATTTGGGGTTTTTACTATTTTTAGTAGCAGTTAGGTGCAGTCTCCACTTTTGGTGGAGATTTTCTAGCTGATATTGGGTAAAATGTATTAGGGGGCCAATTTTCGACCAATTTGGGTAAAACAAGAGTCTACCTAGACTAATTTGAGCATTCTGGAGCCACTGGTGCAGATAAAATAGCCATTAGATTCTTTTAAACACATGTAATTTGAAATTTTGAGCATAATGACAAAGATGGACATGCCATTGGGAGCTGGACTAGCAGATGTAGCCCAGGAGGGGTGAACTGCTTCATCATGCCTGCTATGTAAAACTTATGTGTGATGTTATTTCTCTGTTATACATTGTTTTTCAGTGCTATTTAGGCTTATTTACATGCTTAAAACTCACAAATTCATCTATGTTTCATGGTAAAATTACTCATTCCTTAAGAAAACAAATGGAGACAAATTGTACATGTTTTTATTACTGAAAGGACACTTAGGACAGTAAACTAATACACTCCTTTCAGATTAGGTTGGTATCAGAGCTAGAGTTTATTCTCTGGTGTTTTTGTGTGCAAATATTTGTTTAACTGTTTGCAAGGGTTTTCATTCTTACTAGGCTCAAGCTTAAGAGAGGAGAAGGAAAATTGGTGGAAGCAAGAGGTTCTCAAAGTGAGCCACAGCAAAGGAGGGTAAGATTTCCACATTCTCCACCATCTAGTTCACCTCCAAAAGAAGCAGAAGAAGCTATAAGCATGCCTCTAGGAGAAGAAAAAAACCCATGAAGAGGTGGATCCCAAATAAGAAGAAAGAGTGTTCAGGAAATCATTCTGTGACATGACTGAAATGGTGAGAGTCCTTTATCAAGAAAGGAATGAAAGACTAGAAGGAGAAGGTGTTGGAAATACTGAGAGGGGAGGGTGAATCAGTATTTCTTTCCATTAGAGCATTAGTTAATCTTCAATTATTATCAGTGTTTGTACAATGATGGCGGCAAACAAGAGGAACACAAGTGCACATAGTTTTTAAGGTAGAAACCCACTCCAGGACAAAAACCACCTAATGCTTTTCTAATAATTCTTTAATATTCAACTCCAATGAAAATAAAGCTCCAACTTCCTAGAATATATAAAAGCATTCTTCTCCAGATCCCACTGGATGGACGCTCCAACGCCCGAGATTCTTCAGTAGTCAACTGAATGGATGCCCCAACACCCAATGAGCTACAACTCACCCTAGCACCACCCTACCACCCTATAGAAGAATAAAAGAAGAATGGACTCCCGAACCAGGGAAAATGGTCCACTTTAAAATGATATAGAATGATGTAGAAGAAGAAGATATACTATAACCCCAACTTTGACACAACCATCTAATGATGATCCTAGACCTCCCAACACTGCCTCTTCAACCCTTGGCAGATAGACACTAGTACAATTTGTACAATAATGCATTTACAATGACTAATTACAATGATACCTTTATAATGATTGTATGCAGTGCTGCCCACTTGAAGACTTCATATGATGAACTTATTGTTGCTGTTATGCACCTTGGTTTTTTCTCTTTTCATGCTACCCTCTGCTGCACCTTGCTTTGCTTTTCTGCCGTAGAAAGTCTGGTCCTTTGCAACCCTTGAAAACACATGATCTAGCTTTTTCTTGCCTTCTAGGAGCTCGATATTGAATCTAGTGTATCTCTGTTATTTCAGATCCTCAATATCTGATTTTTGTTCCTGTAATATTCCTCTGAGTCTTCTTTCCAATTCCACAGGTCTTACCTAATTTGGATTCTTCAAGAGAGAGTTATGCCCAATCTCTCACAATGCCCTAATTATGGACTGTTTTAGCAGAGCGCACTTGTACGACATGCCACGTGTCATTGTTTCTTCATTTGGATCTGAAACGGATAGAGAGAAAATTACATACTGTGCACTATCTGCTAATTTTTATGGAATTCCAATCTGATACTCAGAGAGAGAGTTATGACTATTTTACCAAGGTCACTTATTTGAGATGAATTTCAGGAGCCTGCAAAAACCCTAACTTCCATAAATAATATCTCCAAAAATATTGCGCACCTTGATCTGAAAGTTTTACTGCAGCTTCCTCAAGATTTTTTTTTTACCTCGTAAAAATTTCAGCTTCTGAACCTTCGTAGAAAAAAAATTATAGCGAAAATTCCACGATTTCTTGTTTCAGATGGCTGAATCCCTTGCATAAGGAGGAAATGAAGATCACAATTTATATGAATGCTTAAGTTGAGAGGGGCTTCAAAAATTTAACGTGGGAGGGATTTTAGGAGCTTAAAAAATATTAATTATTACTTTTCAATGACCCATTCCCCAACCCCATGGGTTTTTAGCCCACTAACTGGGGGTACAAACTTCAAACATGAATATCTCTCAAACCGTGAAGAATTACATGGCGTGCCATATATCAACGGAAACATCTAGACAAGTAGAAACCATCAAAAGCATTATTGACCCAAAATATATTAATTTGGTAGGTCAAAATTCCCATGAAATATTGGGTTAGCCCATGGTGCTACTTGGATTGACATCAATGACAACCGCTGATCAACAGAAGGATCCAAAATTCACAAGGAAGGTTAGGGATCATCAGGAGGTCACAATGATGAAGATAAATCAAAAAAGGGCAATGGAGGAAATGGAGGCAGTGGAAATTCTCCATCCTCACCCTCATCATCATCATCCTCTACTTCATCTTCAGTACACTAGTCACACAAGTCAAAGAACACTGGTAAAATTCATTTTCTAAAAATTGATGTTAAGTTTGAATTTCCAATGTTTAATGGTGAATTCAATGTAGAAAACCTTGATAATTGGATTAGGCAATTGGAGGTCTATTTGAGAATTCAGAACCTTCATGATGATGATACCAAAATCCAACTAGCTTCATTGAGGATGGAAGGTGCAACTCTTGTTTGGTGGGAAGCCAAGACAAAGGAGGAGATCAAAAAACATGGTAATATCATCCTATCATGGACTGATTTCATTACTACAATAAAACAACAGTTTTATCCATTAGCTCACATGCAGAAAGCCATAATGAACTGGAAAAATTGTAGACAATTGAAAGGAAAAAATGTACAATACTACACCCAAGAATTTTGGAGAAGATCTATCTTTTTAGGGGTAGATTTGCATAGCCAAGATACTTTGCTCAAGTACATAGGAGGCTTACATAGCTACATAAGACATACTATTCTCATGTTTAACCCTACAAGTCTAGATGAGGTTTGTGTTCATGCCACAAATTTAGAAGCAAGAGGGAAAAAAATTACTGATGAGAGTAGAAACAAACCTTTTAAGGGGGAAAACAAAGAGAAGACCTCAAAAAGTAAGGGAAAAAAAAATGCATCTGCCAATAAAGAGGGAGAGAAAGTGGTTTGTAAACATTTTTCAAGAGAAGGCCATGAAGAGAAAAATTGTTGGAAATTACATCCTGAAAAGAGACCCAAGTATAAAAATAACAAAGGGAAGCAGAAAACTACAGCTACAACTCAACATGACTTAGGAGAGGATTCAGGTGATGAAACTAAAATTATAGCCATGGGATTTGTTGTGGCTCACTTGCAATATCCTTTATTTTAAATTTTTCAAAAATACAAAAAAATAGAAAATTGTGAAAATGTATGTTAAAGTATAAAATTTCATGTACTTTAGCATAGAAGATGTAATATTTTTTATATTAGTTTAAAGTTTAATACTTTAAAATTTTTATGAAAGCGGGTCCCTGCACTCAGTTAATTAACAAGCAGGTTCATGAGTGGGATCCAATGATTCGTCTGATAGGAAATCAAAGTGGCAACTCGCAGGCACTTTCAGCACGCAGGTTAACAAGGAGGGTGCTTCCGCAGTTGACCCTGTTGACTGCGGGGCCGATCCAGAACTGCGGCTGAGATTAACTGCGGGGGCATGAACCCGACGAGCCCCCCGTACTTTGAGACCTCCCGTAGTGACGTGAGCAGCCAGTTGGTGACAACTATCAGCCACGTCAGGGTACCTTTAAGGGTCTTTTGGCACGTCAACTCGGCATTTAATTCATAAGCTCGTGCCACCTATTTAATATTGGTTCTCATTGTTACAAGGTTATTGTTGTTCTTCTGCATTTGAAAATTTGTTTTCCCTGTGTCTTTCGTTGTTTTCTTCCACCTTATCATTGTTTTTCGCCTCAACCCGAATTATGGCCAAGCGTCCATCCCTTTCAAGTTCCTCCAGTCACATTCCTCTCATGGACACCAAGAGGGATATTCAACGTAGTTTATTCTTTAGACCACCTCCAGTTCTATCAACAGGTCTATTTAAATGACAAAGCTTCTCCAGTTTTCACCGCCATGTTCAAGATAGGCGTATTTTCTACATGCATTCCAAGAACACACCTTTTTCCTGAGTTTATATATTGGCTAGTGTCTGTCATGTACCTAGGCAAGTGTTTCGTCATGAATTTTCAAGGATAAAATGTCTTGCATGTCTCTTCTCTATTAATTCAGCAAGCTTTGTGTTACCCTGAGTCAGAGTCCTATGTCCAATTCACTGATGATTCGTTGATAGCACATTATGATAGCCTTGCAGGTCAAGAGCTCAATCAATTTATCTTCTACCTGAAGCCAAATACGAAGCAGTTTGTACCTGACAGTAAAGAATTTTCCATGGAGGTTTTTGATGAAGAAGTATGACCAGTGCTGAGGTGCATTTCAAATATATTGGGAAAAGAAGATGACAGTACAATAGATAAATCAATTCTGGGAATGTTTTATTTGATGATGAAGCCAAGGGTAGTGCTAGACATTCCTTCATGTTGGCAAGAAGTTCTCAATACTCAGCTCATGAGCCTATCACTGACGGGCTCATTTAGGTTGTCCTCTCTTATTATTTATCTCTGTTTATATCAAAATGTAGAAGAATTCATGCATCTTGGATTAAATATCATGGATACAAATAAAAGGAGACAATCAATAGTGTTTTGGACTGACATGGTAAGAAAAGAACAGAATGAGGAGGGTTTGTTTGATTTTGTAAAACATTTTATGACTACTTTTTGTAAAACATTTTATGACTACTACATACAAAGTTTTGAATGGGATTTCTCCCCCACGCTTCCTGAAAAAGGCTCAAGAGTTTTTACAGTTGGGAACAAATTGCGATTTTGGTGATTAGTATGTTTTTGAAGACCATTCAGGAATTAGACTTTATGGTGTTGGGGTAGAGCCATACAGACTCCCTGTATTTGTGCCTATGAGGTTGTTTGCTTTGGAGTTTATTAGGAAAATTTTAAATTTTGATCAAGTACATTTTATGCCTATGAAAAAGGGTCATATGTTTAAGCTACCTATGTCAGTGGGTCCTTTTATATTCAATATGAGACAGGCAGATGATGAAGTCACTATAATGTTAGATAGAATGCATTTACTGTTAGGAGATAAGTGGGCTTATGACCCCCATAAAGTGATTTCCAAAAGGAGGATTGAAAATGGATATTCAAAATTTATTCACGAAAGCATACCTGAAATAGAAAAGCTAGCAAATAAGGGTTTTGTAGGGTTCTGTAGACTCAAATATACAAACTCTTGTCATATCAGAGAAGTCTAACAAGAGGGGTAAAGTAATAGTGATTGATTCAGAAGATGAAGAGCAGAGAGCTGAAAAGAGAGAAAAACTAAATGAAGACTTAGCAGGTGCTCAACCCAGTTTCTCACTACAATTGGGAGATGAGACAAATGTACCATCCTCACCAAGAAAACAAGAAGATGCTCAGGAGAAAATACCCTTGATTAAACCATTTTTTGCTCAGATTGTCGAGAGAAATCAGAAGATGAAGGCTAGCATGGAGGCATAGGCTGAGTATCAAATAACTGCAGATCAAACAAGATTACTGACTGCCATGGATCTTGAAAAATATCAGTTTAAGATTTCCCTTTCTTATCCCTCTGACATGACTATAGCTTCATCTAATAGTTTCAATACTGTAAATTTGACTGTTGATGTAAGAAAGATTCCTCTGCTTGATAAAGCAAATTTACATATGAAAACTGGTCAACTGATTGTGAATGATTTGACCAAAACTAATGCAATGGCTCTTAAAGTTGAGAATATGCTAGGGAAGGTTATCAAGCAGCTGAAGTTAGAGAGAGCCAATTCCATGGCTTTAACCACACAGAATGAAGAACTCGAGAATATTATTGTGAAGATTGGAGTAGATCCAAATGACAAATCTGCTGTACAGAAGTTGCTACAAAGTGCAGAAGCAGAAAATTATGTGTTGAAGAAAAAATTGAAGTTTCCCACAGGAGAGAATTCTATGGCAGCAGAGGTAGCAGAAGTAGAAAATGAAAAAGAGAACCTTCTTCAGCAGCTCCTGCAGAAAGAAGAAGAAATTTCTAAGTTGAAGCAAACTGCATTGTCATTACATAATCACATTGATTCTCATTCCTGTACCTTCATTTTACCATCTAGCAATGAAGACCCAGTAGCACAAATATCTCAATTGAATATAAAGGTCCCGCACGTTGAACAAGGATGATAGATGGAAAGCGATCAGTTGTTGGATTCCATCTCTTCACTCCCTGTAGTGGTCCTTTCATTTTTATTTTTTTATTTTTTTTTTGGTATTTATTTATTTATTTTTATTTATTTTTTTCATGTATTTATTTAATTATTTATTTTATTTTTTGAATTTATTTTATTAATTAATTATTTAGTTTTAGTTTTTTACTTTGAATTGAATTCTTTGGTTTTTATTTTACCTTTTATTGGGTCTTTTAATTTTTAGTTTTATTTTTATTGTTATGATTTAGTCTTTTTATTTTTATTTTTATTATTATTTTATTTATATTTTGGTTAATTTATTTATTAAAATAAAATACAAATAATCTATTTTTATTTTATTTTATGTTATTTTAATTTATTTTTTAAAAAATGTTTTTATTCATTCATGTATTTATTTAATTATTTATTTTATTTTATTTATTTATAAATTATTTAGTTTTAGTTTTTGACTTGAATTCTGTGGTTTTTATTTTACCTTTTAGTGGGTCTTTTAATTTTTAGTTTTATTTTTATTGTTATGATTTAGTCCTTCTTCTCCTTTTTCTTGTTTCTAATTTTATTCTTTCATATATTTATTTATTTATTTTATTTATTGATTTTATTCTATTATTTTATTTATTTTTATAATTTATGACTTTGACTTGAATATATTTTTTTACTGTTGATGGTTTTATTTTTTACCGTTTTTAATTTTAAGGATGGTTAGTTATATTTTTATTATTTTATAATTTTCGACCGCTTTTAACTCTTTGGGGTTTTGACCGTTGCTTCTCACTTCTTGGTTTAAATATGCAAGTTAGATCAGCCAATCTTCATTATCCTGATGATGAACTACAGTTGGTAGTTCGAAACGCGTCGGTTCCAAAATATATTATGTGATTTCCCGGAAGATTTATATTTAAAATATCAATTGAATACTGAATTGAAGATGGAAGAGAGAGATATCAAAAGGGCACAAACTGATTTGGAGACAGTAACCAAGATTATGCAGGCTAAAGTTGGGGAAATAAATAAATACAGGATGGATTGTCAGACAGTTGATGCTGAGATTAAAAATTTAAAAGAAAATTTGAAGGAAAACATATCTATGATACAGGCTAAGGATATTATTTGGAATGATATTATTGAAGAGATGAAATCAATTTGGAGTTTTCTAACTATTATATAAGAAGAAAGAGGCATTATCAGAGATTTCAAAGAAGAGGTTATAGCAGACAAGCAAAAGACAATTAACAGGGCCATCTGGGCAAAGAAATTTAATGATTTTATTGATTCCAAATCTGACCAAGAGTTAGAGGATAATGAGATTAAAGATAGGATTTCATATGCTGTAGATATTAACAGCTTAATTGTTAAAAATGATTGCATGAAGAACACAGAGAAAAACTTAACAGAGATTAAGGAAGCAATCATCGAATTTGATAATTTATTTGACAAAAGAGCTAGGGCAGGTTTTCCATCATGCTGGGGCCTTGGAGGCAGTCTTTTATCATGGGATTCCTATGAACCACTACTAGTGTTGGAAAAGAGCAAGGTAGACAACACTCATGAAAATACTCAGATTTTAAAGGGGGAAACAGTGATTAATTTTCTTCAGAGACACTTTCAGCTTTTATGGTTGGTGAAGACCCTTTTTATAGAGAGACCATCATTCAACATAATTACTACTTTTAGATTGGAATATCACAAGTTGATTAATTCACCTACAACAAACATCGAGGTGTGGAAGAAATGCAGAGCTTGGATGACAGATCTTGTTGGCAATATGATGCAATGTGTTGTCCTTGATGGCAACCTACTTGATGAAGTTGTCCTTAATGGAAACCTACTTGATGAGTTTCCTTTTGATAGCAACCTATTTGTTAAAGATGTAAGAATGATGTATCTACAGATCAGTTCAGATGTGACAGAGAAAATAATTCCAGTAAGTGCGAGAGAAATGATAAATATAATATGTCACAATGTATACGCAGGTTTGATGAAGGCAACCCACATATGGATGCAATGTATATGCTACTTTTATGAAGGAAACCCACGTATACATTCAGGGTTAGCATATATGCAGTTTTGATGAAGAGAAATCGCGTATACACGCGGGGACGAAGAAGAAAAGTCACGTATGTCGTTTGCGCTCTAAAATTATGATACCAAGGGGCATTACCATGGTATTAGCCCACAGTATTGAGAGTTGTATTGTCTATTTGATTCCGTCCAAGAATACCATCGGAATTTGTGTGGTTTTGGCTCATGGTATTGATAAATGCTAAAACTATATAAGGAGAAGAAGATCATAGTGAAAGTGTGTGCATGTGTCTGGGTATTGAATGAATACTTCACTCTGAAGTATATCTGCATGGAATGGGTTACTGTTTATTGATAGATCTAAAATAATAATGCACCTATGAATAAAATGACGGATTAGGATCTCTAGACCTGAAATGACTATGTATCTTCTAGATTTGTTTATGGAATTTTTAGATCTGTGATCTGGCGAATGTTTTTCGAAGTGAAGGGTAAGATCTGAGTTGTTTATCTGTTCTAAAGAGTTGCACAGCCCTGCAATGTTTGCATATCTATACGCAAGTTCATCTCAACAAAAGAGCGTATATACGCAGGGTCGTTTCAGAAAAAGCGCGTATGGAATCTAATGTCAGTCCTGAAATAGTTGCATATATATACGCAGGTTTGTCTCTGTGAAAGCACGTATATACGCAGGTTCAGTGAAGTAAAATCACGTATGGAATCTAGGGTTTTGCTGAAGTGTGCGGAAAGAAATGTCTGATCTGTTTTGTTGTTTTACTTCTATCCGTCAATGATGTCTTCATATAGATTTGGGTTGTTTGAATACTGATTATGATGCTAGTCGATTATGATTAAAGATCAGTGGTTGGTTGATTTATTGATGATTCATTGAATAAATTTATGGGGTTATAATTTTCAGTTTGATGTATGTTCTTTGAGCTTAAATGTGTGGAGTGGGTCCAGTCTGAAAATATGATGAAAAGAGGCCTACAAGTTGTGTTGTGTGGAATCTGTTGGATCCAGTGTCAAAATTGATGAAATGTGGTCTGCAGTGGTGTTGAGGGTTGGAGTCTTCAATGAGGGGGTTGTAGCTCCCTTCTAGTGGTAGCTGGTAAACGAAATCAGGGGATAGTAGCTCCCTTCCAGGTGTGGCTGATAAAACGAGATTAGGGGGTTGTAGCTCCCTTCCAGTAGTAGCTGAAGAACGAGAGAAGGTTGCAACCTTCTGCAGGTGAGTGCCTGCGTGCTGGTATGAGTCTGTGCCAGTACAAGATTGTAAGCAATTTTCTTTATAATAAATATTGAAGACAGAGACGAAAGCAGTGGTGGTTTTCTCCCAAATTGGGTTTCCACCTTAAATATTGGTGTTCATGTGTGCTTATATGTGATGATTTATTCTGTTCTTACTGCACATGCTTACTGCTTACTAAACATCTAATGAATGAATGATGCACTGATCTAAGTAAAGAATTATCTGCATATTAAGATCTCTCGACATACGCAAGTTTGCTTAAAGATATCCATATATATACGCGAGTTGGGTTAATTAAAGTCGCGTATAGAATTCTGTAAAGAAAAAGTAAAAGTTATCAGTGAGCTCTAAATACTGATTCACCCCCCCCCCCCCCCCCCCGCTCCTCAGTATTTTTCCCAACAATTGGTATCAGAGCAGGTCCTTCTGAAGAAGCTTAGCCGCTAGAAGCAAGATTAACCAAGATGAGCAATCAAGATGGGACAACATCTATCAGGCCTCCTCTCTTCAACGGAAAAAATTTAATCTTCTGGAAGAGAAGGACAAGATCCTATCTTCAGTCTCTTGGAGCAGATGTATGGGCTATAGTTGAAGGAGGTTATCAATATCCAGCCTCAGTTGCAACAGATGCAACGGCAAGAAAGAACTATGAAACTAATTCAAAGGCAGTCAATGCATTATTGAGGAGTTTGACTGAATCAGAATTTGTCAAAGTCATGCAATTGAATACAGAAAAGGAGATATGGGACAAAATCATTCTAAGCTATGAAAACATGGTTACCGATGAAATAGGTAACTGAACTGGTACCTACTTTTTTTTGGTAGCAAAAAAGCACACGATTTTGAAAAGTGGTGATGCAGAATCACTCGTTTTTTTTTGTGCATATTTTTGACACTTTAATATTTTTATTTATGAAGTATGAATATTTGTTCTAAAATGTTAGTGATTTTCATGCTAATTTTGAAACGTATTGATGCAGCATCAACCTTTTTTTTAGAGTGGTGATTTTCATGTTGGTAATAAAACATAAAAATAAAATAAGAAAAACATTACAAAAAAAACTCAAATAAAAAAATATATATAAAAACAATAAAAATGTTAAAAAAAAACAAAATTAACTTGTAAAAATAAAAAAGTTTGAACAAAAATAAATAAATAAAACAAAAAAAACATAAATATTCGAAAATTATATTAAAAAAAAACACACACACACACATAATTTAAAGGAAAAAAACAAAAATTGAACCAAAAAATAAAAAACATCAAAAACATTTTTTTTTAGTTATTAAAAAAACCATTTAATTAAAAAAATAAAACATAAAATAGAAAATTTTAAAATAATTAAAATTACAAAATTAAAATTAAAATACAAAAATACAAAATAATTTAAATTAAAAAATTAAAAAAAAAAAACTAATAATAATAAGAAGAAGAAAATACAAATTTTAAAATAAATAAATAAATTTAAAAAATTTTAAAAAAAAATTAAAATTGAAAAAGCAAATTAAAATTAAAAAAAAAACTATCATTAAAAAACAAAAAAATAATGAAAAAAACATTTGCAAATAATTAAAAAATAAATATATATAAATTTAATGTTTTTTTTTATGATGATGATGATGATGGTTAACGTCCACTCAGACCAATCTTTGGTCTATCGGATCTAAAGAAAAGAGTTATTTAGTTTGATTTAATATTTTATTCCTATGCTCAAAAAGCTTGGAGAGAAGCCTCCTGAGCTCACTATAATTTTGACATCTTAAAAGGCTAGGAAGGTCAGTATTGTAACAAAGATCATGAAATTGAGCTCTATTATGGTTGTACTTGGGGCACTCATAGAGATGGCAGATCCTTTCCATCCATGGTGTTAAAAATTATAAAATTAAACCATTTATAAAATTTAAAAATAAAATAAAAGATTAAAAAAATAGATATTTTAAAATTAAAATTTAATAAATAAATTTAAAGTTTAAATTTTAAAAAATAATTAATCTAAAAATATTAAATTTAAAAAAAAAAAAAAAAAAAAAACAACAACAACAACAACAACAACAGCAGAAGATTAAAAAGGATTAAATATAAAATATAAAAATTAAATATATTTTTTGAAAGTAAATAAAAAATATAAAATAAAATTAAAAAAAAAACAAATATTAAATCTAATTACAAAAATACAAATTAAAAAATTAAAATATAATATTAAATTAATTTTTTTTTAAATTACGAAATTTAAAAAAAAAAATTCCAGGCCCCCCCGCCCAGCGACCGGCCTCCGCCGCCACCTGGGCGGCACCACCCATACCCAATCCAAAATAAATTTTTATTTTTTATATTTTTTTCTATTATTTTATTAAATTTTGTATTTTTTTTTAAAATTTAATTGATTTTATTTTTTTTCATTTTTTTTCTTTATTATTACATTTTATATTAAATTTTTTAATTTAATTTTATAAAATTCAATATTTTTATTTTTATTTTTTTTACATAAAATTTTATATTTTATAATTTCTTTTTAAATCTTCTATTTAACATTTTTTTTTTTGGTTTTATATTTTAAATTTTTTTTTATTTCAAATTTAGTTGTTTATTCTTTTATTTATTAAAATTTAATATTTTTGTTTTTAAATTTAATTTGTTATTTTAATATTTTTTTTAAATTTAATAGAATATAATATATATATTTTTAATTTAAGTTCATATATATATTTATTTTATTTTTTATAATTTAAATTTAATTTATCTTTTAAAATTTATTTGTTTTTTAATAATTTTTTTGAAATTTAATATTTTTATTGTAATTTATTTTTCCTTTTTTATTTTTAATTAATTTTAATTTTTTTTAATTTTAATTTTAATTTTTTTTATTTAATAAACATTTTCTTTTTATTTTTAAAATTTAATTTGTATATTTTACTTTTTATAATTTCCTCTTTTTTAAACTTGTTTTTTTTTTTAATTTAATATTTTTATTTTGTTTTTTTTATTTTTTTATTTCTATATATTTTTAAATTTTAATCTTTAAAATGTTTTTTATTTTTTTTATTTTATTTTTGTTTCTTAAATTTTAGGTTTTTTTTAATGTTAGAATTTTAAATTTTTTTCAATTTAAAAAAATATAATGAAGTTTGTTCTTTTTGCAATTATTTTAATTTTTATTTTTATTTTTTAATATAATTTTTTATTATTCTAAAATTTTTGTTTGAACACTTTTGGTGGTTTTCACACAAAATTTTTGCACAAAAAAAATTGGCTTTTACTTCTATTTTTCAAAATGTCAAAAATTTACTTTGAAAAAAAAAGAAAAAAAAAAAAAAAACGAGGTTATTCCACAATACAATGTTTCATTTTGAAAGTGTCCTTTGCACCCAAAAAAATTGGCTTTTACTTGCATTTTTAAAAATGTTGAAATTTTACCCAAAAAAAAAAGAAGGTTATTCCAAAATACAACTTTTCATTTTCGAGTTGTTTTTTCATGGTTTTTTGATGTTTTTTTGTTATAGTTCCCGTTTCATCGGTAACTATGTTTGAAGGTGATACAAAGGTAAAAAGTGCTAAACTCCAAACTCTCAGAATTCAATATGAAAATATCAGGATGCATAATGAGGAGAGCATTGCCAGTTTCTTTTTACGTCTGGATGATATTGTAAATCGTATGAGAAATTTGGGTGAAACCATAACTGACACTACTCTGGTAGAAAAGGTTTTAAGATTTCTAACTTCCAAATTTGAGTCAAAAGTGTCTGCTATTGAAGAGAAGTAGGATCTACAAACTCTTACTATTGTTCAACTTCATGGTATTCTAACTGCTTTTGAAATGAGAAGAGGAAGTCCCTCACAAGTCAGAGAAGTTGTCTTTAAGGCATGTGCAAGAGGAAAAGAAAAGGAAATTGAAAAGGAATCAAGTTATATTTCAGAAGAAGAAGAAGCAAATTTTGTAAGAAGACTTCAACCAGGTACTGGAAGATTCAGAGGTAAGCTTCCCTTCAAGTGTTTTGCTTGTGGAAGAGTTGGTCATTATGCTGTTAAATGTCCTTATAAAGAAAATCATGATAAATGGAAACAATTTGAAAAAGGAAGGAGTTATTATACAAATGAAGATAATAATGGACTCTCAAATGAGGAAGAAGAAGATTCTGATCAGGATCTGCAAGTCCTCATGGCATGTACCATGGATGATGATAATTTCCCAAAAGAAAGAGATCTGATTATTGAAGAGTTGCATAGAAAGAAAAGATGCTTTCATGGATGTTGTTTCTATTGTAACTCATTTGGGCATAAGGCCACTAATTGCATGTTAAGTATGATGAACAGATCTGAGAAATTGGAGAAGTTCCAGCACATAATAAGAAATTTCAAGCAAAGCTGGAAAAAGAAGAAGCACCAGTCAAAAACGTAGGGAATATTGACCCTACTGCAGTCATCCGCTTCTAAAATTTTATTCCTCATAATGACTGCAGGAGTGATGTGAGATACATTATAGGAATCAGTAATGTATCATCACAGGGGAGCAATATATGGTGATTCCCATGGTTGGTTTGGTAATTCTGGTTGTGTTTATTTCCAACAGTGCATCTAATGTGACAACAAAAGATAGGTACAAAATGTATAAATCTAGGAGGAGATGGAGTTGTGAAATTTCCAGTATTTCACTTTCTATACGCGGGTTTCATGAACTAAAGCCGCATATACACGCGCGTTCCATTGGAGACAATTGCGTATGTTTTTCTGATAAGAAAAACAGTGAGACAGCTCAAGAACAGGAGTACAGTTTCAGGAGGAGCATTAGCCTTGTTGAGAGTAATGCATTGTTGGCATTATGATGGTTTTGAAATATGATCTCTCTCTTGAGGTCTTTTTGGTCTTGGTTATAAAAAGTCATATATGTAATTTGATGAAAAGGTTATGTAGAGACCTATGATGTAAAATTGTTATATTCAGTCATGTAAGGACTTGTTAAAATTTGTAAACCCACTTGGTTGGGTACTTGAGACAAATATGTAATTCCACTTGGTTGGATCATTGATGTAAGTATGAGTCCTTAGTGATAGGAATGGTCATACTCGGTTGAGTTATAGAGTCATGTACTTCATTGCAAAATTTGTGTAAAGATCCAGCATGAACTCAGGGGGAGCATGGTAAATTCAGTGCACTTCAGATCTGCAGAGCTCATCTTTCTACAAGGGAAGAGAAACCTTGTTTTGGTTTTGATCTGCCCTTTGCCCTTGATGTCAAAGGGGGAGAGTATCTTGGTGTTTGAATAATGGTTATGATTAATGTATCTATCTATTGTGGTGATCAAACACCATCGTGGTTGCCATCAAGTCCAAAGGGGGAGATTGTTGGCAATATGATGCAATGTGTTGTCCTTGATGGCAACCTACTTGATGAAGTTGTCCTTGATGGAAACCTACTTTATGATTTTCCTTTTGATAGAAACCTATTTGTTAAAGATGTAAGAATGATGTATCTACATATCAGTTCAGATATGACAGAGAAAAGAATTCCAATAAGTGCTAGATAAATGATAAATATAATATGTCACAATATATACGCAGGTTTGATGAAGGCAACCCGCGTATGGATGCAATGTATACGCTACTTTTATGAAGGTAGCCCGCGTATACATTCAGGGTTAGCATATACGCAGTTTTGATGAAGATAAATCGTGTATACACGCGGGGAAGAAGAAGAAAAGTCGCGTATGCAATTTGCGCTCTAAAATTATGATACTAAGGGGTATTACCATGGTATTAGCCCACAGTATTGAGCGTTGTATTGTCTATTTGATTCCATCAAAGAATACCATCGGAAGTTGTGTGGTTTTGGCTCATGGTATTGATAAATGCTAAAACTATATAAGGAGAAGAAGATCACAGTGAAAGTGTGTGTATGTGTCTGGGTATTGAATGAATACTTCACTCTGAAGTATATCTGCATGGAATGAGTTACTGTTTATTGATAGATCTGAAATAATAATGCACCTATGAATAAAATGAGGGATCAGGATCTCTAGACCTGAAATGACTATGTATCTTCTAGATCTGTTTATGGAATGTTTAGATCTGTGATCTAGCGAATGTTTTCTGAAGTGAAGGGTAAGATCTGAGTTGTTTATCTATTCTAAAGAGTTGCGCAGCCCTGCAATGTTTGCAGATCTATACGCAGGTTCGTCTCAGCAAAAGAGCGTATATACGCAGGTTCGTTTCAGAAAAAGCGCGCATGGAATCTAAGGTCAGTGCTGAAATAGTTGCAAATATATACGCAGGTTTGTCTCTATGAAAACGTGTATATACGCAGGTTCAGTGAAGTAAAAGCGCGTATGGAATCTATGGTTTTGCTAAAGTGTGCGGAAAGAAATGTCTAATCTGTTTTGTTGTTTTACTTTTGTCTGTCAATGATGTATTCATACAGATCTGGGTTGTTTGAATATTGATTATGCTGCTAATCGATTATGATTAAAGATCAGTGGTTGGTTGATTGATTGATGATTCATTGAATAAATTTATGGGGTTATAAGTTTCCGTTTGATGTATGCTCTTTGAGCTTAAATGTGTGGAGTGGGTCCAGTCTGAAAATATGATGAAAAGAGGCCTACAAGTTGTGTTGTGTGGAATTTGTTGGATCCAATGTGAAAATTGATGAAACGTGGTCTGCAGTGGTGCTGAGGGTTGGAGCCTTCAGTAAGGGGGTTTTAGCTCCCTTCTAGTGGTAGCTGGTAAACGAGATCAGGGGGTAGTAGCTCCCTTCTAGGAGTGGCTGGGAAAACGAGATCAGGGGGTAGTAGCTCCCTTCTAGGAGTAGCCGAAGAACGAGAGAAGGTTGCAACCTTCTGCAGGTGGGTGCCTGTGTGCTGGTATGAGTCTGCACCAATACAAGATTGTAAGCATTTTTCTTTATAATAAATATTGAAGATAGAGACGACAACAGCGGTGGTTTTCTCCCGAATTGGGTTTCCACCTTAAATCTTGGTGTTCATGTGTGCTTATATGTGATGATTTATTCTATTCTTACTGCACATGCTTATTTCTTACTAAACATCTGATGAATGAATGATGCATTGATCTAAGTAAATAATTATCTGCATATTAATATCTCTGGACATATGCAAGTTTGCTTAAAGATATCTGCGTATATACGCGAGTTGGGTTAATTACAGTCGTGTATATAATTTTGTAAAGAAAAAAGTAAAATTTCTCAGTGAGCTCTAAATACTGATTCACCCCCCCCCCCCCCCTCCTCAGTATTTTTCCCAAAAATCTACCAAAGGATCCTTCAACTACAAATAAAGACAAATTGGTTAATCAAGAGAATACAGCAGCAACAGGACCAGTGCATATTCAGCAAATAGATTAGGAATTTAAGTTTTATTTTATCTCTTTTAAGAGAATTGTAATTGTAATAAGATATTGTGATGACACGTAATAGGTATTTTATAAAGTCTCAAAGTAGTTTTAGCAGTTAGGAGTAGTTTTAGCAGTTACAAACTGCTTTACTTTGTATTTAAGGAAAAATACTTTAGAGAAAAAGGTTCCGAGTTTTGGACATTCAGACTGAAATTTTGTACTGAATTTTCAAATGATTAATGAATGAAGATCAAGTTTCTGGCATTTGTTGATATTGATATGTTTTTCCATTTTACATTCTGTAATTTCTGTCTATGAATAAAATGAAGTAATGAAGTTGCAAGTCTCTTTTTACATATGTGAATAAGAGTTAAAATCCTTAATAGGCGCTCCTTCATTTTAACTATTCCTTGTCTTAAAATTCTTCTAAAGTTTCAATTGATAAATTATGTTTATCTGTGTATCAGTTTTGGCTTCCTTTCTTCAAGTTCTTCTTATCATTTCATTTTAAATCAGCAGAAACTAGTATTGTGAGGCATTCATTTCATTTGATTATTGACGGTTTAATAAAATATCTCTGAGGGTGATCAAGAAAAGACCATTTGATTAAATATTTTTGTGACATATATTTATAAATGTCTTGAGCACTGATTCCTTACCACAGCCAAGGGATTATTTCTTAAGGTACAACGGGATTGAAGAACATGAAGGGGAAAGAAATTGAAACAAAACCCAGTACTAGTACATCAAACTGTCACATACAAGCTCCAAATGAAGAAGAGAGAATTGAACTGTTTCATGTGAGGGTCATATCCAAACATACCAAGATTAACACATTGTTTTATAGTGGGTCACAAGAAAACATAATCTCTGAAGACTTGGTCAAGAAACTTTATCTTGAGACCATTCCACATCCAAAACCATATCCACTTGGTTGGATTTGTAAGGATGCAAAATTACAGGTTTCAAAGAAGTGCATATTGTGCTTTTCAATAACTGCACACTTTTGTTGACACAGTTGAATTAGATGTGGTTCCTCTTGATATTATAGGTGTTGTGTTGGGCAGTCCTTACTTGTATGAAAGGAAAGCGATCTTCCATCGCCATGAGAACAAATACCATTTATTCAAAGATGGCAAGGAGTACATTGTTAGAGCACATTGTAAAAAGACAAATATTGCAATGGTAAATGCTGGACAGGTAAAGAGGTTGGTGAATTCAAGTAAGAATTTTGTTCTTCTAATGATTAAGCCTAAAGTTGGTGTTAATCATGAATCATTTGAAGATTGTGATCCTAAGTTAAATAAAATTTATATGATGTAGTTGATACACATCATGAGATGTTTCAGGAGCCAATAGGATTGCCTCCTAAAATAGAGATTCAACATGAGATTCAGTTACAACAAGATTGTCCTCTTCCAAACATTGGCATGTATCGCATGTCAATAAAGGAGAATGCTGAAATAAAGAGGCAAATCAAGGACTTGTTGGACAAGGACTCATAAGTCCAAGCACTTCATCATGTGTTTCACCCATAGTCTTGATTCTGAAGAAAGATGGGACTTGGCGTATATGTGTTGACTTCAAATATTTGAACAAGATAATGGTAAAGAATCGATACCCACTCCCAAGGATAGATGATTTTCTAGATCAGTTGAAAGAAGCAAAGTTTTTCACTAAGTTAGATTTACAAAGTGGATATCATCAAGTAATAATTGCAGAAAGTGACATATGGAAGACTGCATTCAAAACAAACAAGGACTCTTTGAGTGGTTGGTTATGTCGTTTGGTTTTTGTAATGCACTGGTGACTTTCATGTGTGTTATGGATAATGTTTTGCATCCATTTACTGATGACTTTGTGATTGTGTAATTAGATGATATACTCATTTTCAGCAAAACAAGAGAAGAACGTGTCTTGCATGTTAAAATGGTACTTGATGTTTTGAAGACAGAGCAATTATTTCTTAAGATGTCAAAGTGTGAATTTAGAAAGATTTCTTTGGTTTATTTGGGACACATTGTAGGAGGAGGCGAGTTGAGAATTGATCCTTCTAAAGTGGAATCCATTGTGAATTGGCACACTCCCAAAACAGTAATCGAGGTAAGAAGTTTTTTAGGCGCAGCACAATATTGGAGAAAGCTTATTGCTAACTTTTCTGCCATAGCAGCTCCTATGCATGCAGTGAGAAGTGTGAAGAAAGGCTTCCAATGGGGAGGCAAACAACAGCAACTTTTTGAAGCTTTAAAATACAATTTCAGTTCAGCTCTAGTCCTTGCATTACCGAATCTGAGACAACCATTTGAGATATAAACCAATGCTAGTGATTATGCCATGGGCGCGGTACTGTTGCAGCATGGTAAGCCTATCGCTTTTCATTCTAAAACATTCAATGGTGTTGTAACTAAATATCCCACATATGAAAAAGAGTTGTATGTGTTGGTACAAAGCTTCAAGAAGTGGAAACACTACTTGATGGGTAAAGAGACGATTATACATACCGATCACCAACCATTACAGTACTTGTAGTCACAAACAAAATTGCAACAATCACGACATTTCAGGTGGATGGTATTTCTTCAGTAGTTTCACTTGATTATAAGGTACAAGAAATGTATTTTCAATAAAAAAATTTGATATGCTTTCAAGGCCAATTATAAGTGCTTATACTTTACTTAAAAATGATTCTATTGTACATGAGAGTTACATAGAACAATATGCATCTTATGTTCATTTTAAAGATGTGTATGCTAGTTTGAGTGAAGGGAATCAAGTTGAGGAAAATGATTATCACATGCATAACAATTTGTTGTTTCCTTTGGAAAAGTTGTGTATACCACAAGGAGAGAGACTTAGTGTCATGAGAGAGGCTCATTCATCTCTTATTGTTGGACACTTTGGGGTAAGCAAAAAAGTGGCGCATCTACATAGGTATTGCTATTAGCCTCGCATGATAGATAGTGTGTCATGTTTTATAAGAGGATGTTCTATGTGTGCAACAAGCAAGCCTAGCAATAGGAATCTTGGGTTTTACATGACACTACCGGTACCATCAAGGCCATGGGAGAGTGTCACCATGGACTTTGTTGGAGGTCTACCTATGTCAAGAAAACGGCATGATTATCTTTATGTAGTTGTGGATAGATTCAGTAAAATTTATATACTTATGCCATGTAAGAAAACCATTACTGCTGAACAAACTGTTGAACTTTATTTTCAACATGTATGTGTTCATTATGGTTTTCCACATCTATTGTTAGTGACAGGGATTCTAGGTTCATTGGGAATTTTTGGTCTAATCTTTGGAAGATGGTGGACACAAAGTTGAAAAAGAGTAATGCTTTTCATCCGCAAACTGATGGCCAAACCGAGGTGGTGAACAAAACCGTTGTGCATCTATTGAGAGGATATTGCAACAAACATCCCAAGTTGTGGGATGAGCAATTGCATTAAATTCAACACGCTTACAACCGGGCAAAGCACTCTTCTACAAATACTTCACCTTTTGAAGCCTGCTTTGGGTATTTGCCGAAATCGCCATTATACTTCATCTTTGAGAAGGATGTTGAAATTTATGAGCATAGTGATATTGACAAGGCTCGAAATTTCATTGAGAAAAATCATATTATTCATCAACAAGTTCAAGAACAGCTTGAGAAGAGTCAAATCAAAAACAAGGAGAGGCATGACAAACATAGAGTGGATCACAAGTTTCAAGAAGGAGATGAAGTATGGTTGCACATAAGCAAAGAAAGGATGAAAGGAGAAGGTAAAAAGATCAAGCCCATTCACTATGGTCCATTCAATATCATCAAACAAGTTAGTAATAATTCATTTCAACTTGACTTGCCTTCATATATGCAAATGTATTCTGTTGTCAATGTATAAAATATACGTTTGTATTAGCCTCCTTTGATTGATGATCAAGGGAGTGATATTCAGTTGCCATCTATAGAATATTTCTCGCCAGAATTTTTGGATGAGCTCAAGGAGGATTCCATCCTTGAAAGGAGAACACGCACTTCTAAGAGGGGAAGTGTCGATTATCTTCGAATTGGGCTCAAGGGCAGCAAACCAATTAAGGCAAAGTGGATGGAAGTTGAAAATGTGAGGGAGTTGTACCCTCATCTTCTGAACAGGTAATTAAATTCTTTTGGGGTCCAAAAGCTTCCCAATGGGGAGGTGTGATCAGGAGATCATGTGTTTTGCTCAAAATTTAAACTGCTTGAAACTGTACTGAACTTGAGCGACCGGAAAGGTCTCGTTGTTGCGATTCTGGCGCCGTGAACGGTTTGAAAAAACAATGTCGTATGAGGAAGATATCACATTCTGTTCGTTTTCCCAAACAGCTAAAATTTTTGTGACAGGCTGACTGGGATGCCCAGTTAGCATGCAGGTACAGTCAGCATGTGGCATATTCTTGGAATATTCCCTTTTCTGAAACTCAATAATAATTCAACACGTGGCTATTTTTGGGCCATTGATTTTTGTTGTACAAATTTTCATTTGGGACCGTTGGATGGAGAAGTATAGGTTTTTGTTGGCACCATTAGATGGGAAACATGTGGCAAGCCCAGAGGCTACCACGTGTCTCCAGGAGGCTTATAAAAAATTTTGGTGGAGTCGGGAGGGGTCAACCCCACGACCTACACCAGTCGGGCTACCATATGTTGCTTATCATAACAGTTCGCCACGTTAATTTATGGTGTATTGTTTTGAAGGTTGGGGGAGGCGACCACCAGCGGTCCCAACCCACTGGCGGCCCCGTGGTTTTTGATCACATGGAACAGTGTTAAAATAGTAGCAAAAAACCTTCAAACAGGCGGTTGCAATAAACCTTAACTTTGGCGGTTTCGGTGGGCGTGGTCACATGTAACGCTGTGACATTAACTTCAACGTGACGGTTTTTGGGCGGCTAATCCGGCTGAGACTTTAAAGATGTCACATGGGCACAATTTAATGGAAAATAATTCCATGGTTTTCGGAACCATGTGACTCTGGGTTCCACGCCATATGCGGAGTTTCAAACAGTTAAACCGTGGATTTAAAGGTGAGGGGTCGGCATGTGACCACCCCACCCTAACCACTTCACTTTAACTCAAACAGTATTTTTTGGTGGAAACTGTAGCGGCGCCCTAAAATTTGGGGTTTTTACTATTTTTAGTAGCAGTTAAGTGCAGTCTCCACTTTTGATGGAGCTTTTCTAGCTGATATTGGGAAAAATGCATTGGAAGGTCAATTTTCGACCAATTTGGGTAAAACAAGAGTCTACCTAGACTAATTTGAGCATTCTTGAGCCACTGGTGCAAATAAAACAACCATTATAGGCTTGTAAACACATGTAATTTTCAATTTTGAGCAAAATGACAAAGAGGGACATGTCATTGGGAGCTGGACCAGCAGATGTAGCCCAAGAGGGGTGAATTGCTTCATCATGCCTGCTATGTAAAATTTATGTGTAATGTTATTTCTCTATTATACACTGTTGTTCAGTGCTATTTAGGCTTATTTACATCCTTAAAACTCACAAATTCATCTTTGTTTCATGGTTAAATTACTCATTCCTTAAGCAAACAAATGGAGACAAATTGTACATGTTTTTATTACTGAAAGGACACTTAGCACAGTAAACTAATACACTCCTTTCAAATCAATCCATCCTAGACAATGTCACCAATTGGCGTGTTTTCAATGATAATGAAGACATTTTGAAATTTTTAACATCTGAAGGATCATATGATAATCAAATAGTTGATAAGGATGAACATGAGACACATTTTAAACAGAAAACTAATGAAAATGATTTACCTGAATCTGTGTTTAAACTTGAAGATCTTTATGATTTGAAATACGTATTTAAGAAGGTTACTAACTCCAAACATCAAAGTTCAACTTTAAGGTTTGAACTAGTAAACCTTAGAACTGATCTCAAACCCCAAAACATTAATCTAGGTCTAGGTCTCTCACCATATGAGAGATTAGCCTTCATTCATTTATTAAAAACATATAAGAGTATATTCGCTTGGATCTATGAAGGTATTAGAACATATGAGACCTCCAACACACTATCCCGATGTTATCCAATGACAAACCTGTACAACAGAAATTAAGGAAATTTCACCCCAATCTTGAAATTCAAATCAAATATGAGTTGAATAAACTCCTTAAATCTAAAATCAATTTTCATGTTAGACACTCCAAATGGGTATCAAACTTAATGCATGTAAGGAAGAAAAATGGTGGCATACGCATTTGTATATATTTTATAAATCTCAATAAAGCTTGTCACAAGGATGATTTCCCATTACTACCCATGGAACAAATTTTACAATTAGTTGTAGGTTCCGAGCTCATGTCTTTCCTTGATGGTTTTTCAAGATGCAATCAAATCCTAGTTCTTCCATATGATAGATTGAAGACTACGTTCAGAACCAAGTGGGGGACTTATGATTATCAGAAAATTCATTTTGGTCTAATAAATGCAGGAGCAACCTTCCCTAGGGCCGTGGACATAGATTTTAGAGGTTCGATAAATAAGACAGTTGGTGTTTACTTGGATGATATAACATTCTACTCCAAGAAGAGAAGCAGCCAATATCTTGACTTAAAATAGATCTTTGAATGTTGTAAAAATTATGGAATTTCGTTGAATCCAAAAAAGTCTTATTTCACTCTTAGTGAAGGCAAAATTTTAGGACTCATTGTATCCAAAGAAGGCATTTGTATTGATCCTAAAAATATTAAGGAAATCTCTAAAATTTCTTTACCCCATAACAAGAAATCCATGAAGTCCTTTCTAAGACAGATTAATTTTTTCAAGAGATTTGTCCCTGACATTTCCCAAATTTTTCTTCCATTACAAGCCATGATCAAGAAAATTTGAGTCTTTAAGTGGGACCACAATGAAAGAGGATATTTTGATTCAATCAAACAAGCCATTATAAATTCTCCTTCTTTAACTACTCCAAATTTCTATGATCAATTTATTCTATATACTTTCACTTCTGAAATACAACTTAATGATAATCAAATTGAGGCACCCATCTTGTTATTTAGTTCAAATTTTCAAGGTGTCGAACTAAATTACTCTGAGGTGAAGAAACAAGCTTTTGTTGTTTTTAAATCCATAAATAAATTCAAGCCTTTTCTTCTAAAAACACACACTAAAGTAATAGTCCCATTCCCAGCAGTGAGACAGTTACTTGTGCAAAAATAATTAGGAGAAAAGAGGAAAAATTGGGCCACAGCTCTGCAAGAATATGATATTGATATTAAACCAGCTAAAATCGTAAGAGGACAAGGATTTTTCAGATTTCTTACTGAAGCTTCCAACATACCAGTTGCTGAAGACTTGGGTAATAATGTACACATATCTGAGGTAAGCCTAATTGACACTGAGTCCCAACATTTTGATGTTATATTTTACTTAAAGAATGGATATGCTCCCCCTAAACTCAATTATTTAAGAAAAAGATCTTTGATGTTAAAATCCAGTCGATATGAGATCATTAATGATGTGTTCTTCAGAAAAAACTA
This sequence comes from Pinus albicaulis, assembly GCA_034641835.2. Lineage (NCBI taxonomy): Eukaryota > Viridiplantae > Streptophyta > Pinopsida > Pinales > Pinaceae > Pinus > Pinus albicaulis. The sequence goes on along the minus strand of CM076569.1, from coordinate 957,918,438 downwards.
TGACTCTGTATTATTAAGATGCCTTTAAAAGTCTTAAGCACAAAAGGTTTTGAAGGAACTCCACGATGAACCAGCTGGTAGACACTTCGAAGGAGATACCACTACACACAAAATCCTACATGCAGAGTATATTTTCCAACTATATTCAAGGATACCCATGCATGTGTAAGGAAATGAAAGACTTGTCAGACTTCTACAGGAAGACAAAAAATACCAGCCTTACCTCTTCAACCGGTCAACATTGAACAACCCTTTGAATAATGGGGACTGGAAATTATAGGTGAGATTGTTCCTCACTCTTCCAAGCAGCATAAGTATATCCTTACTGCTACAGACTACTTCACCAAGTGGGTGTAATAAATTCCACTAAAAGTAGCCAATTCTTGTGATATTATCAAATTCATTGATCAGTTCATTATTACCAGGTTTGGCTTACCAACTGCACTTATGTTCGACAATGCATCTTATTTTTTAGACAATAATATGACTGAATTTTCTCTAGGGGATTTAAACTTAAATACTCTTCTAAATACTATCCCCAAGGGAAAGGTTTGGTAGAATCAACCAATAAGAAACTCATAAGAATTATTAAAATAACTATTGATCGGAGCCAAAAGAATTGGCACAAATATTTAACCTTTTTACTATGGGTTGGTCGAATAACCCAGAAGGCCTCTATAGGTACTTCTCCCTTCAATCTGGTATATGGGAAAGAGGCTATCATCCCATCAAATTTATCCCTTACTTAACTAGCCCTACTCCAATTCATTGAAGAAACACCTTCCTCTTCTTTGCACCTATGATCCAGGTGGATATTGGTGGTCACCTGCCTATTCCACTTGGGGCCCCACCATTGTCTCTTTTAGTTTTTTAGTTTCGGCACAACTTACTATTTTTAGCAGTTTTTCGGGTCCTGAACTTCCGGAGCTGTTTTGAGGCCCTAAACAACGTTTTTGGGGAAAAAGGGGAGAAACATGGGTCCATGGATTGATGTTTCTCACTAAAAATTTGTAGTCCTCGAATAGATATTTCTAACAAGGTATGGTTCGCGTCAAACAAATATTGTATGCCAAAGTTACGTCCCTGGGAAGTTGAAACACCAATTTACCCAAACGGGGCCCATAGTTTTGGCGCTTCATCTCCTAGGGTTAGGGTTTTGGATGTTTAGGGTTTTCCATTGTTTCTAAATAATAAATAGGCACTTGAGCCTCATTATAACTCAGTTCAAAGGCCTTTAGCCGCCACATCTCTTCTCAGAGATAGCTACCAGCGCCCTAGCTATTTTATTTCCATTCTGTCTGTAAGCAAATTTCAGCTCTTTGATATTAATGAAATGAAGTGTTATTTCCACTACATCTTTGTATTTATGGTTATATATTTATTCTATTGCGTTCCTGCATAAATCTGGATCAGTGGTATCAGAGCGGTCTGATTTTTCTCGATCCTTCTTTGCATGTCCCCAACGAGGTCGAGTTATAAGGAGTTAGGGGTCGATCTGGTGGAACCTTTGCAAGATCAGCCTTGCAAACCCCGACGGATGCCTATGGGGGATGAAAAGAAAGATGAGGGAGTAGGAGATCCTATCAAAATATTGCTTGAGGAGGCCCTCAAAAAGAAAAGGAACGTGATGATGGATAAATTTGCCCAAATCCTTCAACGGCTTCCCACCGACGCCACATCTGCATCCAGCAGCCACTCTGGAGGTGCGACTTCTTTTAAGGTACAAGTAAATTGAGGTTCAAATAGATGCAGATGGTGTAGATAGATGGTTGAATCTATTAGAAGGATATTTCTTGGTTCATGACTTTTCCGACCGGGAGAAGATTATTTTTTCACTCCTCAAAGTTGCCCCCCGTGTTAAGGACTGGTGGGAAACCCACTGTGAGAAAAAGGACGAGACAGAACCCTCTATGTTCTCAGTCGTACCCACTTGGAATTCTTTACAAGACACCATCAAGGAACAATACTATCCCTTGGGGAGCTATGAGGAAAAGTACATACCATGGGCCACGCTGCGACAACAAAGGGATCAAGATGTGCATGAGCTAATGAATCTGTTCCATACCCTGCGCACAAAGTTGGGTATCAAAGATTCAGAGAAAAATATGGTGCTAATGTATCGTATTTTTCTGCACAGGTACATTCAGGAGGAAATGGAGTTCCTCTACATCTCCTCGCTCGGTACGACATACCGATATGCTACCAAGATTGAGCAAAAATTCAAACAGAAGAAGCGAGACTTTGGATCTGCGAATCAAAAGCAAGGGAAAGGTGCTCCCAAACCACAGAACAAAGAATAGAGCCAAGGCATGGTGATTCAAGACAACCTGTCAAAGCCACAAGCAAAGAAAAAAATCGCAAATCCAAATAAGGACACGGAAAAGTGGTGTGAGTTCCATAACAGCTCCACTCACAACACAAGTGAGTGTCGGGCCAAGCAGTCGCTGGTGGCTGAGATGAGGGATTCTGAATCAAATGCATGCTCCGACTCTAAATCAGAACCTGACAAGGGGAATGACAAAGGGAAATAGATTATTGATGTGGAGCCCAACGCCATTTTTGCCACTATGAAGATCCAGAAGGAGGAACCAGAAGATCCAGAGGAGGAGGAACGTATCTTCCACTCCCAGATGTGGGTAAAGGGCTCCACGGTACAGTTTATTGTCGACAATGGGAGCCAAAAGAACCTCATTTCAGCAGACGTCGTGAAGCGGTTGGGCTTGCCGACCACATCTCACCCACATCCATACACCATCGGGTGGCTTCACCAATGACAAGATTTCCGCGTCAGCCAGCAGTGTTTCCTTCCCTATAGCATCAAGCCCTTCACGGATGAGGTATTATGTGACGTTGCTCCTATTGATGTTTCTGATATATTATTAGGACAACCATACTTGTGGAAGAGTCATACTGTGTATGAGTCTCGGCCTCGTGCTGTTATTGTTACTTTGGGAAATAAGTTGTACAGGATACCAGAGGTACCACCTCCTGCCGCTATCTCTTTGGTTACTGCAAAAAAATGCAGTAAGCTCATTTCCAAAACCAAGAAATTTGTTTTCTTGATGATCCGCCCCCAAGGCAAGAAGAAGATTGTGGCCACAACCTCCAGACAGGGCTCCTCTGCATGACAACAACAAATGGATAAGGTTGTGGAGGAGTACGAGGACATCTTCACCTCACCCACAGGGGTTCCTCTACACTGTCAGGTCAAGCACCCGATTGATCTGACCCCAAGTGCATCGCTACCCAATGGACCGATCTATCAGCGCTTTGTTCTGGAGAATGATGAAATCAAGAGGCATATTTAGGAGCTACTGCAGAAAGGTCACATCCAACCAAGTTCATCGCCCTGTGGGAGCCCGATCGTGTTGGTACAGAAGAAGGATGGGACGTGGAGACTCAGTATTGACTATCGGGCGCTGAACAAGATCACTGTCCTGAATAGGTACCTGATCCCACAGATTGATGACCTTCTGGACCAAATCAAAGGTGCAAAATATTTCAGCAAGATCAATTTTAAGTCTGGGTATCACCAAGTACCAATTGAACCCTCCGATGTGTGGAAGACTGCCTTCAAAGCTAAACAAGGCCTTTTCGAATGGTTGGTCATGCCTTTCGGGTTGACGAATGCTCCCACAATCTTCATAAGGTTTATGGACGACATCTTGCGGCCATTCACCAACTCATTTTTAGTGGTGTTCTTGGATGACATTCTGATCTTCAGCCAGACTTGGGAAGAGCACCTCCACCACATCCGACAAGTCCTCCAAACACTGCGGCAACAGAAGTTGTGTGCCAATTTGGAGAAGTGCACTTTTGGTGTGACCCAGGTTCAATATCTCGGTTAAATTATTGATGAAAGGGGGGTGCATGTGGATCCAAACAAGATCCAAGTCATTCTGGATTGGCCAGCCCCAACCACTATAACAGAGCTTCACCGCTTTCTAGGTCTTTCTCATTTCTACCGTAGTTTCGTGTTGGGATTCTCTCATATCACTTGGCCCTTGAGTCAAGTCAGCAAAGGAGGAGTGAGATAAAAATTCTTTTGGTCGGAACGTCAACAAAAGGCGTTTAGAGAATTGAAAAATCGCCTATGTTCTGCCCCAGTGCTCACATTACCAGACTTGCAACAGCCATTTGAGATCAAGACAGATTCCTCTGACTATGCTATTAGGGCAGTTCTTACTCAACAGGGACATCCAGTGGCATATCACAATGAGACATTTTCTGACACAGTTTGCAAGTATCCCACTTATGACAAAGAAATGTATTCCATTGTGCAAGCTTGTCGAAAATGGAAGCATTACATTTTGGGGAAGGAAACAATCATCCACACAAACCACCGGCCCCTACAATTCACACAGACACAAGGGAAGTTGAAGAATGATCGCCATCAGAAGTGGTCCACATATCTGCAACAGTTTCATTTGAACATCAAGCACAAGAAGGGTAGCACCAATAATGTTGCAGACTGCCTTAGCTGACCACCGATCATGGCGCGCACCACCATTTTCAACTCTTGTGGGCATGAGAATTCTGATTGGCCACTTCTCTACGAGAGCGACCCAGAATTCGGCCACACTTACAGGGCACTCTTGGGGGGTATGCAAGTTCTAAATTTTCACCTCCAAGATGCACTTTTATGTCACCTGGGACACCTTTGTGTTCCTTCAAGCGAGTGTGCCAAGATGATATGGGAAGCACACTACAGTCGAGTCGTTGGGAATTTCGGGGTCAAGAAAACAGTAGCAGTACTGCAGAAGTATTTCTATTGGCCGAACCTTCGAAAGGATGTCGGGAAGCACATCAAATCCTGCACTGCTTGTGCCATTGCCAAACCGACCATCAAGAAGCAAGGCCTATATACTCAGCTACCTACCCCTAGTCGACCTTGGGAATCCATCTCCATGGATTACATGTCGGGCCTGCCTTCTACTAAGCATGGAAATGACTGTGTTTTCGTGGTCGTCAACAGATTCTCGAAGATGGCCATTATGGCGGCCTACAAGAAGAATATCACAGCAGAATCCACTGCTAAACTCTTCTTTGAACGAGTGTGGGTGCACTTTTGGATCCCACAGTCTATCATATCAGATCGGGATAGCAGGTTCCTCAGCACATTTTAGTCCAACCTCTGTTCAATGTTGGACACCAAGCTCACCAAGTCCATATCTTTCCATCCCCAAATAGATGGCCAAACAGAGGTCGTCAACAGAATGATTGTACACATTTTGCGCATGTACAATTCAAAGCATCCATGCACATGGGATGAGAGCCTCCCCTATGTACAACATAGTTATAATCGGACTCTCCATAGTTCAATTGGTCATAGCCCCTTTCAGGTGGGCTTGGGATTCCAGCCACTATGTCCCATTAACGTAACCATGCCATTTGCGGCTACTCAAGCCGATTCGGCTCATGTCCAGTCTGAATTTGACAAAGCAAATAGCTTCATCGAGCGCATTCAACACATCCGCCAACAGGTTCATGACATATTAAACAAAGCCAATGCTAAGTACAAGCAACGCCATGATCAACATCGGGTGCCACACAACTTCCAGGTGGGCGACAAAGTATGGCTACATTTGCAGAAGGAGCGCCTCACTGGACTCCACCGCAAGCTTCGCCCACTCCGATACAGGCCGTACACCATCACCAAGGTTGTAGGGAACAATTCCTTCGAGCTCAGTATTCCACCATTCCTTGGTCTGCACCCAGTATTCAATGTGGACTGCCTTCGTCCTTACTTCCCACCTCTACTAGACACCTCTAACATTGTAGAACAACTCACACCAACAGAGTTAAACCCATACTGCATGGAATAGGCCACCACAGATTGTATCATGGACATGAAAATCAATAACACTCACCAACAGAAGATCCAACTGTATCGGGTTGTCAAAGTTGGCCAACTCCTACACCAAGGAAAGTGGTTCACCAGGGACCAAGTTCAGCATAAATTTCCTCATCTCATGGAGGAACTTAACGCAATGGGGACCATTGATTCCTAAAGGGGGATGAATGATCCAGGTGGATATTGGTGGTCACTCGCCTATTCCGCTTGGGGCCCCACCATTGTCTCTTTCATTTTTTCAGTTTCGGCACAACTAAATATTGTTAGCACTTTTTCAGGTCTTGAACTTCCGGATCCGTTTTGAGGCACTAAATGACGTTTTTTGGGAAAACCGAGAGCAACATGGGTCCTGGACCCATGTTTTTTTCTCACTCAAAATTTGTATTCCTCAAACAGATCTTTCTAACGAGGTATGGTTTGCGTCAAACGGAGATCGTATGCCAAAGTTACGTCCCTGGGAAGTTGAAACACCAATTTACCCAAACGGGGCCCATGGTTTTGGTGCTTCATCTCCTAGGGTTAGGGTTTTGGATGTTTAGGGTTTCCATTGTTTCTAAATAATAAATAGGCCCTTGAGCATCATTGTAACTCAGTTCAGAGGCCTATAGCCACCACATCTCTTCTCAGAGATAGCTACCCGCGCCCTAGCTAGTTTATTTCCATTCTGTCTGTAAGCAAATTTTAGTTCTTTGATATTAATGAAATGAAGTGTTATTTCTGCTGCATATTTTTATTTATGGTTATATATTTATTCTATTGCGTTCCTGCATAAATCCGGATCAACCTAAGAATGTTTGAAATACTTAAATTAGAAGAAGAATGGGAAAAATCCAAGCGTACACATGCTCACCATCAACAGATAGTTAAATATTCTTTTGATTAAAGTTTAGTTTCCCAAAAATATTTTCAAGTTTGAGATCTTGTCCTTAAATGGAACAAGGCACATGAGTAAAAACAAAAGCATGCTAAATTCTAGAAAATGTGGCTTGGACCATTTCAAATTATTGAACAAATAGGCCCATCAACTTTCATGCTACAATATCTTCAAGGAAACATAGAATCTCTTCATGTTAATGGGCTTATTCTGAAGAAAAAAAATTATTTTCTTAAAAGAGCATTTCTTTTATTGTAAAATATATTTGTATTCACGTATTTAGGTCTGTAGAAAATAGTGTTAAATAAAATACTTTTGTCTTTTTGTAAACATCTCTAATCATTTTATGATTTTTCACTTTGAAAGTAGGAATTTTTAGAGAAATGATTACAAAATTGAAAAATTGGATAATTATCATGAAACTCTGAAATAATTTTCCATTAAAGTTGTAAATTATTTAACCTTAAACTTCATAAAGTCTTTTGATCTTATTATCAATCAAGAAATGTTTTCTTTAACAAAGTAAAGACTATTTTGTAACTTGGCATATTTAACTTTAAATTGTCATCCATAACTCTTAAGGAGTCCATGATTCTCCCCATCCATTAATTATACTCTTTTTAGAGTGTAATTCAAAAATATATTAAACTTAAAAGATAATGGGTCTGATCATGAGCCTACTTACCATGATCATAGGGAAATAATAGGCTGACATTACCACTACTAAATATCAAACCAAGGTAATGGATTTTGATTATTTTAACCATAATACAAGGGGTCTCATCACGAGCCATCTTGTTCAGCTCACTTACATCCAGTGAATGGAATTGGAACTTTATACCACTAAACAATGACAATGGCTTTTTAAGAATAAAAAAATAATAAAATGAAAATATATATATATATATATATATATATGAATTTATCTCTAAGGATTGCAACCATAAATGGATGGGATACTAGATCATTGATGGTTAAAAGGTGACCATGTCGAGGCTATGAATGCTTGCTGGCAGTCGTGGCTCTACCTATGAAGAAATGAGTATATCAAAAGGCTAAGTTTCAAAATCCACCTACTTTATCTTTATAACTGATTAAATGACTGATATAGATACTTAAATATGTTCATCTATAAAGGTTTTTAAAAAAGGATTACAATAAATTGAGTTTCTTTTATTCAGATTAATTTTACTTATTCAATATTTCGAAATTAGTTTTCCTTTCCTTCATTATTTTTACTTATTGAAAATTTTAGAAATTTCATTATTATAAATGAGAGATAACTGGTTCTTACAGTGAATCGCCAATTGTTGTGTTATTCAACAACCCTCGTGTAGAAATTATACAATATTCATGTATATCTTGGGTTCTCCTGATCTAACAATGTGCTACTGTTAAATATAGAATCGCTTCTACAAATATTTGTGGAATTAAAAAAACCATCACCAATTACATAAGCATGAAGAAAGATCAATCACACACAACACAGATAATTTCCTGGGGAAAGCTTATAGCTAAAAACCCCACTATCTTCTATTGTATATTATATCATGGATCATGAAGCAATTACATACAAAGCTCCAATCACAAGAGCCCTCAGTACATCAGCTAATTGTCTCACACTGTCATACAAAAATTGGCAAATCATTTGCTCAATTTACTGTCTCCAAACAACCTACCTCCATTGTGTAATCCTTGTTGATAAAAATCCCTGCATGAATGAAATCTTGCCTGCTTTGACTACGGAATCCTAATGGGCACATACAATGTGTGTGTGGTTGCATGTGTTCAACTAGATAATGTCACAACTGATAGTTTACTTCCCTTTCACCTAGAACTCAACTGGGTCTCCACTGGATCTAACATGCATGCAGTTAATAATAGTAAATCTTCAGTTGCATGTGAGACCACTAATTGTGAATTAATTAATAATTAATTCACTTGATCTCTCACTAGTGTATCTTTAGTTACAACTATCATAATTGAGTTAAACTACTTTACAACTTGCACAACTGCACTTCCAACTCTGTTACAACTTTGAATCACGCAGTTACAACTAAGTTAATCTGCATGTCCCACCAACCAACCACTTAACTCAAAATTCCTTTAGCTAACTAATTTTCCACTTCAGTTAACTATTTCCAAGTGCTCATTGAGAATAGATTATAGTTTATTATCCAACTAATATTAAGGGATAACAATAGTAGACATGCATTCTATAAATAGATTATGCACATACATCTATAAATAGACATACACCTAAAAATAGCTTGAGGCCCCGTCCTAGTGTAGGTGCTTAATTTTCACTATGATCTTCTTGTTGGATCTCAACACTCCCTCTTAACAAGAAATAGATTATCCTTCACCCCGATCCTGTCTCTATGGTATTCGAATTTTCTCCTGGTGAGTGCCTTCGTTAGAATATCTGCATCCTGATATTTCGTGGGAATGTAATGAAGCAACATGATTCTCCTATACACACAATATCTGAGATGATGGTACGAGGTATATATGCTTATGTCTATCATGAAACGCAGGATTAATCGAGATTTTAATGCAACTCTGATTATCACAATGAATCATTGTCGGATCCATATGAGAACCAAAAAAACCAACCAAGATAATTCTCATCCAGATAGCCTCACATGCATCTTGACTCGCTTCCTTGTATTTTGCCTCAGCTGAACTGAGTGCGACGGATCTTTGCTTCTTGTTGTACCAAGAAACAGTTGTAGACCCGATAGTAAAAATCCCCCCCTGATGTGCTCTTTCTATCCGATGGACTTCCCGTCCAATCTGCATCGGTGAAGCCATGCAAATTCACTCCATCCGTCTGTCTGTACCATATACCATACTCTGATGTGCACCTCAGGTATCTCAGGACATGCTTCCCCACCTTCCAAAAGAGCTTGGTAGGATTAACCATAGCTTGACTCAACTGGTTAACCGCATAGCAAATGTTCAGTCTCGTGTCACTAGATACATTAGTGAATCCACAAAATGTAGATAGATAGTAGAATCCACTACCTCTCCAGAAGTAGCCTCCTCTTTACTCCAGTTTACTGGAAGAGGAGTATCCATGGGTTTGCAGCCCTCCATGTGAAACTTACCCAGTATCTCCCTTGTATACTTACCTTGAGACACAAAAATTTCACCATCTCACTGCCATATTTCCAATCCAAGGAAATAATGAAGGAGGCCCATATCCTTCATTTCGAACTCCCTTGCAATATCCTCCTTGCATGGGTGTATCAGTTGCTCATCACCAGTCAATATTAAATCATCAACATAAAGAAAAATTATTAAAATCTAACCCTCCACCACAATTTCGTATAGTTTTTCATCTGCTTCAATTTTGGTGAAGCCCAGTCCGGTGAAATAGCTGTCTATCCGAGTGTACCAAGCACGGGGTGCTTGCTTCAGCCCATATAGCGCTCTTTTGAGTCGGTACACATGTGACTTGCTGTTGAAGATCTCGAAACCTTCAAGCTGCTCTATGTACACCTCTTCCTCAATGATCCCATTGAGAAACGCAGTTTTCACATCCATCTGATGAATGTGCCAACTCATTTGTGATGAGAGAGAAAGGTTGGTCCTTATGGAAGAATACCTTGCAACAGGTGCAAAGGTATCTTCATAATCTATCCCCTCGATCTATGAGAAGCCTCGGGCCACAAATATGGCCTTGTATTTCTCTACTCTCCTATCAGCAGCTTTCTTTACCTTGTAGATCCATCTCGAACCTACCACTGATTTATCAACCAGCCTTGGAAAATTTTCCCAAGCACTATTTTTTACAATGGATTCATACTACTCCACCATTACATCTACTCATGTGGGCTCCTGCACTGCTTCCTGAAAGGAAAATGGTTCAGTCACAATACATTTTCTCATGAGATCCATGTATCCAGTAAATCGGTCAGGAGACGGTCTTTGCCTGCGCTGTGAAGTAGGGGCTCCTACATTTTGTGCAGCATCAAGTCTCAACCTATCAGCTTCCATGGTACACCTTCTACCATTTCTGATGGATGGCTTTGCGTGAGTGAACTCCTCCACTCCATGAATCTCCTCATGTGGTTGATCCACATCTTAAGACTCATCTTTGGGAACTAGCAGTTCCTCCTCCGCATGCAAGTCCAGCTTCCTCTCAAGGGACAACCGCATGGATTTCCCTTCATCAAATTTTATATCCCATCTCACAACAGTCATTCGGTTGTTTGAAAAATACACATAATAATTATGGGGTGTTCCTGTGTACCCCACAAAAATCCCAACTTCAGCATTCGGCTCCAGCTTCTTCCTAGCGTCCTTGGTCACATGCACATAAAAAGATGAGCCAAAAATCTTAAAGTGTGAAACATTCGGTTTTTTACCAGTGAAAGCTTCTTCAGGTGTACTCATGCCAAATATTCTATGAGGACAACGGTTTTGCACATAAACCGCAGTGTTGCATGCTTCTGCCCACAAATGCATTGGTAGGCCTTGATCATGCAACATCGCTCGTGTTGCACCCATGATCATTCTTTTCTTCGTCTCCGCGACCCCATTTTTATGTGGGCTATGAGGCGCTATGAGTTCTCTTCGAATTCCTTCTTTGCTACAAAAGTTCTTGAATTCGTTAGAGATGTATTCTCCACCATTATCGCTCCTAAGAGCCTTCACTTACTTCCCCAACTCTTTCTCCACCAATGCCTTAAACTCATAGAACTATGAGAATGTTTGATCCTTCTTCTGCATGAATAAGATCCAACATTTACAAGAAAGGTCGTCAACAAATATTACATAGTACTTATGTTTTGCTGTTGAAGCAACCAAGAATGTTCCACGCACATATGTGTGAACTCTCTCAAGGATCCCCGAAGCACGGTTTTCCTTCTCGTGAAAGGTGGAATTTACATACTTCCCCATGGTACAGCACTTGCACTGATCTAACTGAGAAAGTGTTCCCATTGGAAGTCCAGTATATATTTGATGCATGACTTTCAAGGCTCCATGATGAAGATGGCCCAATCGCTTATGCCATAATTCGCCTCATCCCGGCTCACCACTTTTTTCGCCTTTCCCATCACAGAAGTGCAGCCATCTACCTCTAGCTTGTAGAGATTCTTAACTCGAATCCCTATCCTCTTGGCTTGACTCATTTTTTTTTTTCACACAAAAATGTTTCCATCACTAAAAACAACGTCATAGCCTCTGTCCTCCAACATTGCGACTGACACCAAATTTTTCTTCAGATATGGAACATGCATAACATATTTTAATTGAAATGGTTTACCTGACTCCCTCTGAAAGGTGATGGAACCAATCCCGGTAGCATTGTACCGGTCATCGTCACCCATCTCTATATGCATCTAGAGATATTTCTCCTCTAAGTCACTGAAAATTTCCTTATCTCCTGTCATGTGAAAGGAAGCGCCACTATCCAAATACCACACCGATCCCAATGCACTTGACACCATGCATGCAATCCAGGATGATTCAAGCTCAAATTGTGAGTCAAGGGCCTCACCAGCTGTAGCTCCATCAACCTTCTTGTTCTTCTTCTTTTATGGATAGCTAGTAGCAAAATGCCCATGTTTGTGACAGTGAAAACACTTCACCTTGGACAAATCTAGCTTCTTGCCTTTAGAATCCAATTTAGAATGGAATTTCTTCCCCTTACCCTTCTGCGCCTTGGCATCCAAATCAAAATCCTCTTCATCATCATTCTTTGATGAAGATCCATCTCTGGTGTTTCACTTGAACTCCTCCTCCACCAGATCTGACCACAGTCGTTCCCGATCCGGAAATTTTTCCTGTCCGTTGATAGAGTCTTCATAATTGTGCCAACTCTTAGGAAGTCCCAAGAGAGCCAAGCTCACCAAATCATCATCAGCAACAGTTATTCCCACATTCCCCAGTTCATTCCGATAATGGAAAAACTTCGTGAGATACTTTGGAATGGTGTCACCCTTTTCCGTCTTGATCTTTCTGAGTTTATCTTTGAGCGTAAATTTCCTATGGTCATTGTTGCTTTGGAATAGATCTGTCGAAGCCTTATACATAGCATATGGTGTGGATTTCCCATGGAGGCTTGAGAAAATGTGGTCTTGTACTCCCTCCAACAGGATCCTCCTCGCCTTTTCCACTTTATTTTGCCATGCATCAATATTGGCAGCATCTGCAACATCTGGCTTAGGGACATCTTTTTCAATGAATTCCTTCAAGCCATTGTCTTCGAATACCGCCTCCATCCTGTCCTTCCAAGAAATGTAGTTTGATATGCCCTCGAGTGCATACTCTAAACTCAACCCATTGAAATCCATTTCGATCTTGAATCGGTTGTAGCACCTATAAATTCTTTCTACAAATTCGAATTCTTAACACCAACAAACTCAGCTTCTGCATCACTTCTGCAATTTCCTGTGCTCTGATACCATGTATAAATTATACAATATTCATGTATATCTTGGATTCTCCTGATCTAACAATGTGCTACTGTTAAATACATAATCTCTTCTACAAATATTTGTGGAATTAAAAACACAATCGTCAATTACATAAGCATGAAGAAAGATCAATCACACACAACACAGATAATTTCCCGGGGAAAGATTACAGATAAAAACCCCACTATCTTCAGTTGTATATTATATCATGGATCATGAAATAATTACATATAAAGCTCCAATCACAAGATCCCTCAATACATCAGCTAATTGTCTCACATTGTCATTAAAAAATTGGCAAATCACTTGCTCAATTTACTGTCTCCAGACAGCTTGCCTCCACTACGCAATCCCTACTGATAGCAATCCCTAAATGAATGCAATATTTCCTACCTTGACTACGCAATCCTCATGGGCACATCCAATGTGTGTGTGGTTTCATTTGTGCAACCGGATAATGTCACAACTGATAGTTTGCTTCCCTTTCACCTAGAACTCAACTAGGTCTCCACTGGATCTGACATGCATGTAGTTAAAAATAGTAAATCTTCAGTTACATGTGAGACTATTGATTGTGAATTAATTAATAATTAATTCAATTGATCTCTCACTAGTGTATCTTCAGTTACAACTAGCACAACTGAGTTTAACTCACTTAACTGAGTTAAACTACTTTACAACTTGCACAACTACACTTCCAACTCTGTTACAACTTCGAATCACTCAGTTACAACTAAGTCAACCTGCATGTTCCACCAACCAACCACTTAACTTGAAATTCCTTTAGCTAACTGATTTTCCACTTCAGTTAACTATTTCCAAGTGCTCATTGAGAATAGATTATAGTTTATTGTCCAACTAATATTAATGGATAATAATAGTAGACATGCGTCTATAAATATACATGCATTCTATAAATAGATTATGCACATACATCTATAAATAGACATACACCTAAAAATAGCCTGAGGCCCCATCCTAGTGTAGGTGCTTAATTTTCACTAGGATCTTCTTATTGAATCTCAACACCTCGCATTATTTATGTATAAATACCATAGGAAATAATGGGGGCCCTTTTTAATTTTTAAAGTTAGAACAATAAAACATTTTTATAGCTTATAGGAAAGGAATATGATATCCAAAGTATTAACTCATAACCTATTGGCCGAAGGACTTAAGTGGAAAACCCAAATAAGCCACATCGCATATCGAAAATCACAAATGCAATAAGAAACACACTAAGTGCTTCACTTAAAATTTGCGATGCGATATGACCCAATGCATAAAACAAGGTGCAAAGGCTTTTTGGAAAAGAAAAGTGATACCAAGGGAAAAGTTCCCTAATGGTCATTCTTATTAAAAAAATTGGTAGGACCCGCTCACTTCCATGTCACCCATCACATATCACAATTTTGTTCTATTATCGTCTACTATGTCCGCTCTCAAAACCCCTGATACAATATATCGCATCACATTCTCGCCATCACATCACTTTTCCTCTAACCTTAAATACATCCAATCATCCATCGATCTTGTGATTGGGCCTCCTAAGAAAAATGTACAACCAAAATAAACTTTATAAGAACCAATAGGATTCAAGATGATGATGTCAACCATGGGGGATGATTCACCCGTTTTGGGGTAAAAAAGTAAAAAGATAAAAAAATAATAAAACTGCTTTTTCAACTTATATCCCTAAGGTTTTACTCAAATTTCGAGCGAGAGTACTCTTTGGATGCAAAATTTAATTCCTCGTCTAAGGAATACCCATGTTGCATACTTTCAATGGACCCTGCTACAAGAAAAATGAGAAATACATGAAAAATGTAATTGCAATCATGTTTTCCGTGTATTTCTAATTTTTTGTGTATCAAGGTCCATCGAAAGTATGCAACATGGGTACTCCTATGGATGAGGAATCAAATTATGCATCCAATGAGTGTTCCCGCTCAAAATTTAAGTAAACCCATAGGGAAGCTGAAAATACGAGTTGAAAAAATAGTTTTTTTCTTTTTTTCCCTCTAAAATTTGGTGATATAATCTAATCTTATTTTATTATTTCCACTATTATTTTATAATTTCTTCAGGAGGCCCATTTTAAACCTCAAAATTCCCCTAATGGTCCATCTTTCGGTACAAATGTAGCTTGATATGTTTTTTTATCCTACAACTCTGGTCTCTCAAAGGAAAATTGAAAAAGGGTGTAGTTTAAAAGGAGTTGCGATCGAGATGACGTGTGCATGGCCTTGGGCTCTCCAAATAGAATTTAAAGGGGGTGTTGTTGAAAATACATATGGACGGGATGACCTATGCACAGTTTGTATCCCACCAAGATTATATACGCATAGATGGGACCCCACTATCATGATGTGTGCACGGCCTAGGGCTTTCCAAGTAGAATTGAAAGGGGGTGTAGTTGAAAATACCTGCATACGGGATGACGTATGTTCAGGTGGTATCCTACTAAGATGATGTATGTGTGGGTTGAGTCTATCAGGTACCATTTCCTGCAATTTTATACAAATACCTGTGACCGGGATGATGTAGATAGGTCATGGATTGGCCATAATGGATATTAGTCACAGAACATGATGGGGTCAGGATGGTGGAGCCCATAGCCTTATGTACACATGGAAGATACCAACGGGAAAAGACTCGTCTATGTGGATGCCACAGGGATGATATGTAGCAGTTCTTATTCACGTGGCACAATATGGTTGGTCAAACTTCAAATGGGCATAACTTTCAATCCAGGAGTCAAATGAGGTAAAATTAATATCGTCAAAAATATCTCAATTAGCTAAATGTGACGGTGATATCACAAGTTAATTATGCTAACTTTGGAGTAGAAATATTTTTCTAACCCTATCTTCATAATGGACCATGGAGGTTGATTTAATTAATAAGTAATACCTCCCACAACCCGAGAAGGTTTAAAGGGGTGGGAGGGAGTGTTACATTTTTCATATGTTTGTTATTGGTGTCAGATTGTGTCTTGATTTCCCATTTCTTAGATAGGTTCCTTTGTGCCTTGTTCTTTCTCTTTTTCCTTTTCAAATTGGCCATCCTTTCTCATTTTTACAAACTATATAACTATTTTTTTCTTGTCAACCTACACATTTCTACTGGGAACGCTCTGGCTCTTTCCTTTTGAACATTAATAATTAAATTTATCTCCTTTAAATTCGGGATACTATATATTTTCAAAAGTGTTTTCTCATAATCCTTGACTCTCTCAAACATAAAGTCAAATGGACCTTTTCATGTACATGAGACTTTTTGTTCATAACTTTATTTTAAATGAAAACTGACAATGTCATAAGGAACATGCCTATAGAGATTTATGTTGTAGAGCCTAACCTGTTCCATCATTTTTTCTTCTACTTTAGCATGAATGTGATCTAGTAAAGAATAAATTCCTTCTTTAATTAGAAGAAAAATCCATAGCCATTTTGATTTTTGGCTCAATTACTCAATTAAACCAGTAACAGTTGTTTGATAAGCAATTTCTATTATAGTTAATATCTCTCTTATATACTGTGGTAGCAGGTGATGACCTACTTTGTAACCAAATATAGTGCAATAAATTAATTGATGTAGCAGTACCTGAAAATTTTCAAAGCATATCTTACTTCTTGAGAAACCATTGGAGCAGATTCATCAAAAAAAAAAAATCATATAGTGGAACCATGGAAAAGTCACAGATATCATAAAAATAGATCCAATATCTTTTGCTCCACATAATAGAATAGTAAATATGAACAATATGTTCATCTAATGTCCAACTCCAACGCAACAAAGGGAATGGATACAGTAGCACACGCAGCATCAACCAACTATGTTGACATAAAAAATCCTACTTCTAGCCTAGGGGAATCCTCCATTAATTTTTTAACCACGTGTAGAATATTTGAAGAAAGTATATATGGTGAATTGAAAATTCTCCCTTCTTAACTACTTTGTGCAATAATGGAACCCAGTCCAACTTATATTGTTGGGGGTTCTTATAGAGTCTACATATCATGTTGATTGATGTGTGGCCTTTTGAACATGTGAATTGGGTAAATCCTATTCAAATTAATTTTAAACAAATTTGGGTCATGATAGAAGTATTTAATCAATTTTTTTCATTTCCTTCTTTTTTTCCTTCAATTTATTTTCTTCAAAATAATTGTCTATTTAGGTAGATTTCAAGGGTATCCAATTTATACATCTTTTAAATTTCCTCAGGTCCAAAATATCCTATAATATCATATAATCATGTTATTTTGATTAACAATGGTGTCATTTACAATATTAGTATGAGTTAAAATCCATCGTATCATGTCATAGTAAGGTGGGATGGTTGGCCTTGTAGCCACTTCATGCAAACCATATTTTCCAATGTCCTTGTAATCATATTCATCTTATTCATATCCTTCTTGGAAACATTGCTTCTATTTACTCATACATTTCATCCCAGTCAAGGTAGTCGCCTATTATTGCCTTGCAAGTCATATCAAAATAGAAGGTTGCATTGGGTTGTTCTCATCATTGAGTTCCTTGTATTTTGGGTCCTTGATTCTTATTTTCTTTCCCTTCTATTTAGATTCAAAAGCTTTGAATTGATCAGATTTTTCTCTTTGTTGCATTGTTTCTGTCAAAAAAAATAAAAGAATTGTGAACAAAATTACAAAAACTTTTTCAAAATTAAATAGCAATTATAAGCCATACCAAATAAATAAATAAATAAAAATATTTTTTTAATAAGTGTGATATGACCAAGAATTAAAACCAAAACGAACTTGAGTGTTGGAGAAGAAACTCACAGAGTATAGTTCATATGTAAAAGAAAAAAAAAACAAATAATTCAGTGAAAGCATAATGATATGTAGAATGATTAATTCCTTATCTCTGAACTATTTTGAATTGGGAGCTAAAGATTTTCATTTATGTCTAAATTGATGCATTCACACAAAATTTCAAATTATGTTGATGTTTTCCATTAAATATAACACTAACAATTAAATCTATATTTTACTTTTTAGCGTGTTTGACGAATAGAAAGATATTTGGTATCTAGATTTATTGGGGCACACCAATTGTCAATTTTTGTTTAACCTCGATACAAATATCATCCATGGAAATTTGCATCTAGAAATTCTCAATAGTCACAAAAGGATGTTTAAGCATTTTCCTAGATATGGATATAATTAGTATAACAACTGAATATATATATATCGGATACAGATATCTGGAATGTTAACATTGTGTACACTTGTGTTTCTACTAGATTGAAATATATCTTGAAATTCCAATTATATGCATCTATCCAGCATCCCACGATATTGTAATGTACGTATAATAATTTACTCTTGAATTTGAATATAATCCTATGAAACCCAATAAAGCTCAAAATTCACATTCAAAAGATATCCATGCATATAGCATTGGAGTATGCATTTAATGAACACTTTGTGGTTTGTCCTCGATCCAAATTTAATTCTTCAATATCTTTAAAACATGATTTTTGGAATGAAAAAAAAAATCGAGAGACATATCCAAGTATTTTTCATTTGAAAGTTAATGATATAAAGTAGCCTTCTATGCATGTTTATTGTAGGGATTTATGGAAAAGAGGTAGAAATTTTAGTATTCACTTATTCGTGATGTATTCATCGCACCATAATATGAACTTAGTTTTGGAAACCTTTCCCAAGAATATCTCTAGAAGATATTGAGGGGTGAAGAACATTGGAGAAGGATGTTTGGAATAACAAGCACTTAACGCACTTCCACCTATGTGACAAATAGGTTGGTTATTCAAGAGACTAACTATAAGATAGCTTTGCATGGATTTAATGTTTACCTAATCAAACACCAAAATAAATTATGCCTAGCATATTCATTGGATATATGTATGTATTGGGTAATTTATGATATATGTATGTATTGGGTAATATATTCACTTGGGCCAAGATGGAGGGAGAAAAATTTGAGGCATACCATTTCAATTTAGAAAAATATCGAATGCATAATCCCATAAGAAATATTGTTGAGCACTCAATTAAAGATGAGGATTTGTTTCCTTTACCAACATCAAGAGAATAATGCTATGAAACCTCACAAGAGAACATTGATCTATGAAAAAGTCTTGCATAAGTTGAAATTGATTATTGAGGAGAAAGAAATAAAGAAGACAATAGAGGTTGTAACTGTCACAACTAACACAATAGACCAATGAAGACAATACAAGGAAACTAGACTTCACACAGATGGAAGAAGTTTTCACCACTTAAACGTTTTCCAATGATTTTTGGTTCAAACATGGTTAAAGGAGGTGATAATCCTATTTCAACACCTCTAGATGAATTTGATATAGAATAACTTTCATTTGGAAAACAAAGGAAGCAAGAAATCAAGAAATAAAGCAAAAGTATAAAGAGGTAAAAAAAAAGAAACATCAGGTCTAAAGTAATACTCATTGTCGAGACTATGGTGATGGACACAAGAAAGCTTAGGTTATCTTCCTTTTCATGTGTTAGATTTTCCATTTCCCAAGAATATGTACATAAAGTTGTAGATTTAGAAAAGAATATGAGGTAGTATGGAAATAAAATCACCTTGTTGAAAAATCAAGTTAATTGCTATAATTCGAACAAGCATTAAACTACAAATTTTATTGATTATGCTTTCAAATATAAGATGAATTGAATAATGTTCAAGTGGAGCATTATGAAAAAGGATAAAATGTACAAACTTATCGTTAAGATATTTTTGGTTTCATTACTCATATCCAAGCATGGGATCTTGCTTATTAACAAGTTCAATTTCAATATAATAGGGTAAAATAATGTCAGTAATTTGTAAGGGAAATTCCCATATGAATTATTAATTTCAAACATGAAGCACTCAAGGAAATGGATATTAATTTTAAATACTAAAAACAAGGACTCGACTCACAATTCCCTCAAGGGACTCGCTCATGAATTAGAATATGTTCTATTATGGCATGTTATATAGAATATGGAAAATAGTATCCATTTAACATTTTTTTGAAAAAAGTACAATTTTTTTTATATAGGGGGAAGTATTTTAAGGACCTAGAAGATTATATGATTTCAAATAGCAAAGATATTATCTCCTTTTATAAATTTAATGAAGTAGACATTCAAAAGTTTGTTGAAGCTCTTTTCAACAAAATTACATTAATTAAATCCTTGTTTACTAAGATAGAAAATTTTGAAAGGAGGATGATTTAGAGAAAAGCATCATATAAGGCTTCTTTCGAACAACATCATTTTCCCAAAGGAGATGTATTAAAGCAAACTTTTGAGGCATGCACTACATATATAAGGAAAGGGGAAGAAGAAAAGGGTGAATCTTCCTTAAGCCTTGTGGGTAGTATTCTAAAGAAGAATATTTGAATAGAGGAAGAGGGTTGACTCCCCGTGTGGGAGAAAATGACAATTTAATCTAGGGACCCAATAAACAAGACTTGAAAAATGAATAGTCTACTAGATGTATCAAGGTGATTGATTTCCCTCTCCTTCAAATTTTCAACGAACGAGATGAGTTTGAATGTATAGGGGTTTTTTTGCTTGACATTGTAAACTTCAATATTAATTGAAAAGCTAGTTGTCTATTTTTTGGAGATTCGTTCTAATGAATGTGTGGTGTGGGACTATTCCTTGTTTGATGTATTTGAATGGCCACTATGAGATTATTTAATTTTTTTGTATACTATTCTTATGCAATAAATATAAATTCTTATTATTATTTTTTAGTTAGTTGCAAGTTTTGAATATGAAATGGTTAAATTCTATCATTAAATTAAGGTTAACAAGTTTTTGTGCCTTGTCATTTTTTTTATTGGAACAACTATTAAATTTTGTAGTAAACTATTTTCTTTTTTGATGGCTAAAATTGTTATTTATTTGGTGCTTAATTTTTTTCTCAAATCCTAGCTAGGTGATTAGATTATAATTACATTCTCTTGTTAGTTTTAGGAATACATTTTAGGATTTAATCACCCGAGTTTAAAGCTCATACCTTTCATTTGGCAATCGAGCCAACAAACTAAAGGAGTTTTCTATACCAAAAAGAGAAAGCGATAATTGGGCCTAATATTTGGGACAATCCCTTAGTTTGGCTTATAAAACTTGTCCAAGACAACATTTTGGAGCTAGAAGGTTGAATAAAAAAATTTCCCTTTTGGGGCCATTTTTAAAAATGTCTTAACAAACCAAGGTTCCTCTCAATACCCTAGTATATTATTTTAATATTCTAAGACCATTAAGATTATCCTGAAAGGGGCAATAGATATATCTTGCATAGTCAAGACCCTTGCATTAGGTATCTTATCCATTTTAATCTCATATGTCAAAATCTCATAATATTTTGAGCCAATGAAATATGCAAGTTGTTTAACATAACTTTACTTCAATGGAATTTGTTTCTTGATTGGGCGATGGATATTTGCACTTTACTACATTTAAATTAGTTCCTTGACTGACCTGGTGTAATGATCTGAAAATGAAACTTCTTAGATCTATTCTAGAGATTGACTGTAGGGGCATTTACTGGATATGTCACCTTTGATAAAAGGATGAGATCCAGAGGCTACCTAGCCCTTTACAGACTCTGTCTTTAGAACTTGTAGAATTTAACACTCAATGATCTGAAAATTAAACTACTTGTATTTTTTGTTCAAGGTATTCATTTCCATAAAATTATATGTGCAAAGTGTTTATATAGTCTTGCAACTGAAACAAAGTGTTTTTGGTAAATTTCTGAGTCTTATGTGTGAAGGAGTGTTATTTATTTTTATTTTTTAACATATTAAATCTAAAAAACACAGCAAGATAAAATCACATAATATAACACAGCAGCTGATGAGGCAGCTTATCCCTCCTGGGCTACATCTATCGGGTCCAAGGCCCCCAAATGGGCATGTCCTTACTCTTATTAGATGCTCAAATTGGTTATATAGTGATCATAAAGCATAAAAAAGAAAAATGAGCTGTAGAAATGAGTTCAAAACACATAAAATAGTAAATATTGGCTTTTGTTTCACCTCCAATGGTTAACCATAGCCCAATACAGCTCTAACACTCCATAGGCCCTAATGGCTCTCCAAGATTATATGCTAAAAAAGTACCTAAATATGAGCTCTGTTGCCTCTTCAACCTACACCATTGGCTCTGGAATGCTCAAAATACCTTAAATCAAAAAAAAATTCACTCCAAAAGGTTCTTCCTAGTGAAAGTTATGACCAACTGAAGTTTTGCCCAGTTTGGCCTAAAAACCCTCCACCAAAAATGGAAGGATTGGAGTTAACTCCGCTAGTTTTGGCCAACGTGCCTAAAAAGGCGGATTCCGCCAGATTGACCGCGCGATTTTTTCGGAATTAAATGTTAGGTGACAAGCGGTCACATGCAACCCGCACCCGTCACAAGTTATAACGTTAACTGACCATTTGAAAACCATGGCATTTAATAGTTTTCGTAACCTCCGGCGCTACATGTGAACAGAACAGTATAAACCTCAAATTTTGGAGGTCTTGTTACCCGTTGTTATGTTGTGACCCCACCGCGTGCAGTGATGACCCACGTGCATGTTCGACCCGCGGGTAGACACCACCCGGTGGGTCTTTGAACTCCGCCCTGCCACGTTCACACACCAACCGTTCAATGTGCAGACATTACCCGCACTTGTTCACAACTGATACGCCATGGCGTTCAACGACCAACCCGCCACGTTGAATGACCAATACACCACATTCACTGCTCACACTGTTTGCTGACCCGCATTCACACTCTGCCCGCAGGTGACCCGTGCCCACCCGGGTCGGGTCGGGTCGGCCCAATGGCCAATATATTTTTAAAACTTCAAAATTTATAAAGATTTAACCTTGAGGCCTGGGGCCACGTGGAAACCTCCAGGAAGGCCACGTGGCACCCACTAAAAGGTCATCCTATTTTTTATAAAAATAATAAAATTTGCTATTTTCCACAAAAATTCTGAAGATGTCATTTTTGCCTTCCAAAGTGTTGTTTTGAAGGTTATTGGGAAAAATTAAAACTTGAATGTCTTTCACATTCGACATCGGATTTGAGTGTCATTTGTGGCGTTAGGATCGTAATGACGAACACTATCTGGTCGATCAATTTATTACCAATTCTGAGCAGTTCCAAATTTGAGCATTTTTTCCACTTAGGACATGATCACCTGATCACACCTCCCCATTGGGAAGCTTTTGGACCCCAAAAGCCTTCAATTACTTATTAAGAAGATGAGGGTATAGGTCCCTCACCTTTTCCACCTCAATCCACTTTTCCTTACTCGGTTTGCTGCCTTTAAGACCAACCCGAACATAATCAACATTTCCCCTCCTTGAAGTGTGTGTCCTTCTGTCAAGGATAGCATCCTCTTTCAATTCATCCAAAAATTCTGTCGAGAAATCCTCTATGGATGGTAGCTGAATGTCACTTTCATAATCATCAGTTAAAGGAGGTTCATACAAATGTAAATTTTCCACATTCACAATGGAGTACATTTGCATGTATGAAGGAAAATCTAATTGAAAAGCATTATTTCCAACTTTCTTAAGGATCTTGAATGGACCATAATGAATAGGCTTCAGATTTTTACCTTCTCCTTGCATTATTTCCTTACTAATATGTAACCATACCTCATCCCCTTCTTGAAACTTATGATCAATTATGTGCTTATCATGCCTCTCCTTGTACTTGCCTTGACTTTTTTCAAGCTAGTCTTGAACTTGTTGATGTATGAGTTGAATTCTTTCAATGAACATGCGAGCTTTGTCAATATCACTATGACCATAAATGGCCACATCCTTCTCAAGAATCTAAAGGTGAATTAGGCAAATACCCAAAACAAGCTTCAAAAGGTGAAGTATTTGTAGAAGAGTGATTGGCCCGGTTGTAAGCATGTTGAATGTAATGCAAATGCTCATCCCAAAGCTTGGGATGCTTACTGCAATAACCTCTCAAAATATTTACAATGGTTCTGTTCACTACCTCTATTTGGCCATCGTTTTGTGGATGGAAAGCAGTACTCTTCTTCAACTTGGTGTCCATTATCTTCCATATATTGGACCAAAAATTCCCAAAAAATCTGGAATCCCTATCACTAACAATAGAAGTAGGCAAGCCATAATGAACCCATACATGTTGAAAATATAAATCAGCAGTTTGTTCAGCAGTTATAGTTTTCTTACAAGGCATAATAATACACATCTTGTTGAAATGATCAACTACTACATAAAGATAATCATGCCTCTTTCTAGATAATGGTAGCCCTCCAAAAAAATCCATAGAAACACTTTCCCATGGTCTAGAAGGTACTGGAAATGGTGTATATAAACTCGGCTTCCTATTGCTAGGCTTGCTTGTAACACATAATGAACAACCTCTAATGAAACGTGAAACACTATCTACCATGCGAGGCCAATAACAATACCTCTGTAAATGTGCCAATGTTTTGCTTACCCCGAATTGTCCAGCTATGAGAGAAGAATGAGCCTCTCTCATCATGCTTAGTCTCTCCCCCTATGGTATACATAACTTACCCATATGAAACAGAAAATTATTATGCAAATGATAATCATTCTCCTCAACATGATTCCCTTCACTCAAGTTAGCATACACATCCTTAAAATCAACATCTGATGCATATTGTTCTATGTAGCTCTCATTCACAATAGAATCATTCTTAAGCAAAGTAATAGCACTAATAATAGGCCTTGAAAGCATATCAGAAACCTTGTTGTAAATACCTTTCTTGTACCTTATTACCAAGTGAAATTGTTGTAGGAAGCCCATTCATCTGAAATGTCGTGACTGCTGCAATTTACTTTGCGATTGCAAGTATTGTAAAGGCTGATGGTTGGTATGAACAATTGTTTCTTTTCCCATCAAATAGTGTTTCCATTTTTTGACACTTTTTACCAATGCATACAACTCTTTATCATATGTAGGATAATTCACAACAGCACCATTAAATGTCTCAGAATGAAATGCACCAGGCTTACCATGCTGTAAGAGAACTGCACCCATGGCGTAATCGCTTGCATCTGTCTGAATCTCAAATGGTTGTCTCAAGTCCAGTAATGCAAGAACTGGAGCTGAACTTATCTTCTCCTTCAAAGACTCAAAATATTTTTGTTGCTTTCCTCCCCATTGGAAAGCACGCTTCACACTAGTCATTGCATGCATAGGAGCTGCTATGGCAGAGAAGTTAGAAATAAACTTCCTCCAATACTGAGCTGCACCCAAAAAAATTCTTACCTCTGTAATGGATTTGGGAGTAGGCCAATTCACAATGGATTATAATTTGGAAGGATCAATTCTCATAGCTCCTCCTCCTACTATGTGTCCCAAATAAACCAAAGAAGTCTTTCCAAATTCACACTTTGAAATTTTAAGACATCACTAATTTTTCTTCAAGACATCAAGTACTTTCTTAACATGCATGACATGCTCTTCTCGAGTCTTGCTGAAAATTAAAATTTCATCTAAGTATACAATAACGAAAACATTAAGAAAAGGACGTAAGACATCATCCATTACTCGCATGAAAGTTGCAGGTGCATTGCATAAACCAAACGGCATAACAAGCCACTCAAAGAGTCCCTGTTTGGTTTTAAATGTTGTCTTCCAAATGTCACTTTCTGCAATTCTAACTTGATGATAACCACTACGTAAGTCTAACTTAGTGAAATATTTAGCATCTTTCAGCTGATCCAACAAATCATCTATCCTTGGAAGTGGATAACGATTCCACACACATGCGCCAAGTTCCATATTTCTTTGGAATCAACACTATTGGTGACCCACATGGCGAAGTGCTTGGTCTTATGAATCCTTTGTCCAACAAGTCTTTAATTTTCCTCTTGATTTCAGCATTCTCCATGATAGACAAGCGGTACATGTCGATGTTAGGAAGAGGACAATCTTGATGTAAATGGATTTCATGTTGAATCTCCCTTTTAGGAGGTAAACCTGTCGGTTCCTGAAACATCTCATGATGTGCATATACTACATCATATAAATCTGATTTAAGCTTGGAATATTAATTTTCAAATGACTCATGATTCATATCAACCTTTTGCTTGATAATAAGAAGTACAAAACTCTTTCTAGAATTGACTAGCCTTTTTACCTGTCTTGCATTTACCATCGCTATATTTGTCTTCTTGCGATGTGCTCTGACAATGAACTCCTTGCCATATTTAAAGAGATGATATTTGTTTTCATGGCGATGCAAGATCACTTTCCTGTCAAATAAGTAAGGACTTCCCAAAACAATTCCTGATATATCAAGCGGTACCACATCAAGTTCAACTGTGTCAATAAAGTGTTCAGTTATGGCGAATCGCAATATGCACTTTCTTGAGACTTGTAAGTTTGCATCCTTGCATATCCACCCAAGTGGATAAGGCTTTGGATGTGGAATGGTCTCAAGTTTTAGCTGTTTGACTAAGTCTTCTGATATGAGATTTGCTTGTGACCCACTGTCAAACAGTGTGTCAATTTTAGTATGTTTTGAGACTACCCTCACATGGAACAATTCAATTCTTTCTTCCTCATTAGGAGCTTGTACATGACAGTTTGAAGTACTAGTGCTTGCTCTAGTTTCAGTTTCCTTTCCCTTCATACTTTTCAAACCCATGGCTGCAATTTTGGTTTCATCCCCTGAATCATCACCTAAATCTTGAGGTGTAGTTGTAGTAGCTGCAGTTTTCTTCTTTCCCTTATTTTTTTTAAACTGGTTTCTTTTTTTAGGATGTAATTTCCAATAGTTTTTCTCCTCATGGCCCTCTCTTGAACAATGTTTAAAAATGACCTTTTCACCCTCTTGTTTTATAGATGCATTCTTTTTACCTTTTCCCTTAAAGGTTTTATCTTTTTTCTTCCCTTTGAAAGGCTTGTTTCAAACCCTCATCAAAAGTGTTTTTTCCTCTAGCCTCTAAATGCGTAGCTTGTACACAAACTTCGTCTAGACTAGTAGGATTAACATAAGGATAGTGTGTTTAAGGTAACTGTGCAAACCACCTATATACTTCAGTAAAGTATCTTGACTTTGTGAGTCTACCCCTAATAAGAGTGCTCTTCTCCTAAATTCCTGGGTATAGTCTTGCAAATTTTGTCCCTTAAGTTGTCTAAAGTTTTTCCAGTTCATTATAGCCTTTTGAAGATGAGCAAGAGGATAAAATTTCTTCTTGATGGCAGTAATAAATTCAGTCCGTGATAGAGTAATCTTACCATGTTTCTTGATTTCCTCCTTGGTCTTGGCTTCCCACCATACCAAAACTGCTCCATCCATCCTTAGCGAGGCTAATTTTATTTTAGTGTCGTCGTCATGCAGATTTTGAATCCTTAAATAGACTTCCAATTGTCTGATCCAATTATCTAATTTCTCTGCATTCACTTCACCATTAAACATTGGCAATTCAAATTTGACATCAAGCTTTAGCAAAGTATTTTTACAAGTGGTTTTCGACTTATGTGACTGAATTACTGAAGTAGAGGAAGATGATGACGAGGAAAAGGATGACGATGGAGATGGTGGATCACCATTTCCTCCATTCCCTTTATTTGGCTGATCATTACCCTTCTTTCCTCCTGAGGAATCCTCTCCTTCTTTTTGGTTTTTAGACCCTTCTCCAGCAATCCTATCATTTCTTTCTTGATAGAGGATCCTTACCATTTCAGTCATATCCAAGAAAGCTTTCTGAAATACTCTTTCTTCTTCCTTGGGATCCATCTCTTCAAGAGTTTCACCTTCTCTTGAAGACATGCTTGTAGCTACTTCTAGGGCTCTTGGAGGTGGTTCTTTGACCCTTCTTGGTTGTGGATTAGTTTGTGCATTAACCAATTTTCCTTCACCTCTCTTGAGTTTTAACCTAGTCAGCATCAAAACTTGCAAACAAATGACTTAATCTTTGCACAAAACAAATGATGAGTAAAAACTCTAGCTCAAAAACCATATCTTTGATACCAACTGATCTGAAAATGAAACTATTTAGATCTATTCCATAGATTGACTATAGGGGCATTTACTGGATATGTCACCTTTGATAAAAGGATGAGATCCAGAGGCTACCTGGCCCTTTACAGACTCTGTCTTTAGAACTTGTAGAATTTAACACTCAATGATCTGAAAATGAAACTACTTGTATTTTTTTTTCAAGGTATTCATTTCCATAAAATTATATGTGCAAAGTGTTTAAATAGTCTTGCAAGTGAAACAAAGTGTTTTTGGTAAATTTCTGAGTCTTATGTGTGAAGGAGTGTTATTTATTTTTACTGTTTAACATATTAAATCTGAAAAACACAGAAATATAAAATCACATAATATAACACATCAGCTGATGAGGCATTTCACCCCTCCTGGGCTACATCTGTCGGGTCCAAGGTCCCCAAATGGACATGTCCTTGCTCTTATTAGATGATCAAATTGGTTATACAGTGATAAGAAAGCATAAACAAGAAAAATAAGCTATATAAATGAGTTCAGAACACATAAAATAGTAAATATTGGCTTTTGTTTCACCTCCAATGGTTAACCATAGCCCAATACAGCTCCAACACTCCCTAGGCCCTAATGGCTCTCCAAGCTTCTCTGCTGAAAAATCACTTAAATATGAGATTTTTTGCCTCTGAAACCTACACCATTGGCTCTGAAATTCTCAAAATACCCAAAATCAAAAAAAAAATCGCTCCAAAAGGTTCTCCCTAGTGAAAGTTATGACCAACTGAAGTTTTGCCCAGTTTGGCCTAAAAACCCTCCACCAAAAATGGAAGGACTGGAGTTAACTCCGCTAGTTTTGGCCAACGCACCTAAAAAGGCAGACTCTACCAGATTGACCGCGCGGTTTTTTTGGCATTAAATTTCAGGTGACGGGCGGTCACATGCAACCCGCACCCGTCGCAAGTTATAACGTTAACTGACCATTTGAAAACCATGGCATTTAACAGTTTTCGTAACCTCCGGCTCTACATGTGAACAGAACCGTATAAAATAAAAATGTTGGAGGTCTTGTTACCCACCGTTACGTTTTGACCCCACCGCGTGTAGTGATGACCCGCGTGCACGTTCGACCCGCAGGTAGACACCACCCGGTGGGTCTTTGAACTCCGCCCTACCACGTTTACACACCAACCGTTCAATGTGCAGACATTACCCACACTCGTTCACAACTGACCTGCCACGGCGTTCAATGACCAACCCGCCATGTTCAACGACCAACATGCCACGTTCACTGCTCACATTGTTTGTTGACCCGCGTTCACACTCTGCCCGCAGGTGACCCGTGCCCACTCGAGTCGGGTCGGGTCGGCCCAATGGCCAATATATTTTTAAAACTTCAAAATTTCTAAAGATTGAACCTTGAGGCCTGGGGCCACGTGGAAGCCTCCAGGCAAGCCACGTGGCACCCACTGAAAGGCCATCCTATTTTTTATAAAAATAATAAAATTTGCCATTTTCCACAAAAATTCTGAAGATGTCATTTTTGCCTTCCAAAGTGTTGTTTTGAAGGTTATTGGGCAAAATTAAAACTTGAATATCTTCCACATCTGATATCGGATTTGAATGCCATTCACAGAGTTAGGATCGTAATGACGAACACTATCCAGTCGATCAATTTATTACCAATTCTGAGCAGTTCCAAATTTGAGCATTTTTTCCACTTAGGACATGATCACCTGATCATATAATGAAGTAATGCCTTATTAAATGCTTAGAAGTAAGTTTCATATTCAATAAATATTTAGTAATCATAAGGAAATGACTCAAACTACAGGGTTTTGTCTCTTTCCTACATGTACATGGTCACAAAGACTAGCATAAAGTCTTCAAGCATAGTCATCACTTGTCTTGGTGTTACACATGAGATGATATATATCATGATAGAGATGAATGCCTCATGTCATTATTTAATCTCATTCATAATGGTTAAATAATAATTATATGTGATATGAAATGACTGTATTATTTTTGTTGTGCTAAGTGTATTTTTAGTTTATAAACATGTGCATACTTATCTCATTAGTTTGCATAAGGATTAAGGTTTTTGACCATGAATTGAAGATGATTTTTAGTGAATTAGAAGCATAAAACAAGCTTAAATAACACTTAACAACAATGTAAAATATATAAATAAGTCACCACATGAAATTTACACAGCAGGCATGATGAAGCAGTTCACCCCTCCTGGGCTACATCTGTTGGTCCAGCTCCCAACGGCATGTCCATCTTTCATTATGCTCAAAATTTTGCTATTACATGTAGTTAAAGTGCTCTAATGGTTATTTTCTCTGCACCAATGGCTCCAAAATTCTCCAATTAGTCAAAAATGACTCTTCATTCACTCAGTTCTGTAACCACCTCCGCGCAGTCTATGAAACTTGCCAGCATTCCGCGCATATTGTCACATGGCATATGGTTAACGTAACCACCTCCCTCACGGTCTACGTAACCCAACACTTCAAATTGGAGTTCAAAACGGTCAACCGAAGTTACTACCCCAGGTTTCGCCTAACGGTTGTGATAATCGCGATTTGCGGTTGACATGTGGCCACCCCAATCGCAAAAATTTATTTCCACAGTTAGTTTCAGTGGAAATTTTGGCGAGCGTGCCATTTTTGGTAGCTTGTGCCTAATTTAACTCCAGTTAAGTGGAGTTCTCCACTTTTAGTGGATCTTTTCTAGGTGAAACTGGGAAAAAGAGTAGGAGACTTAAGTTTTGCCCATTGGGTGAAAATGTGAAGCTGGGTTACACTTTTTGCCCTTTTTTGAGAAAAAATTTTCATTTTTTTCGGTTCTTCAACTTTCTGCAAACTATAACAATTTTTCTGTGTAGAATTTCATTTTGCGATAAAAATAAAAGTTGTGAGAAATTTTGTTAGCTTTCTATTACTTATTTTTTGAAATTTTTTTATGTAGATTTGATATGTCAACTTAGCGTTTCTTTGAGTGTGTGTTTCTTAACAATCAAGGAATTCATAAGAAGTCATGTTATGTCGCAATGCTGTATTCATTGAAAATTTGTGTTTTTGAAAAAACAAAATGTGTTACAACAATCTAGACAGAGTCTACTTTGTTTTTGTCATATTTACAAAGCCAATGGATGCATATCATAATTACTAGAATTTTTTGAACTGGTCCAATACGAAAAACTGCGTATTTTTTATATGTTTCGCGTGGCAACAAATTTCTTAACATATAAGTTATAAACTAAAAATCTAAAAGCTACCCATTAGATTCAACGGACCAATGTAATGCCCCATAATTTTTTCAATTTTTTTTACAATGTATTTTGGGAGATACAAAATTTTGATTTCACTGAATCACGATGACCCTCATAAATTGTTTGCACTCATTTTATTAGAAAAATAATTAAAATTAATAAACGTTTACGAAATTCCATAAAATTTATATTTCCTGAAAGTAGATTCAATTCTGAAAATGCTTGTCTTGGTTCCGACAGTTAATTAACAACTTTTCATGGAGTTTAATCAGTCCAAAGTTGCAGAACCGTTTTCAGAGCCTGGTTTTGCGTAATTGGTGACGCGTTAGTTCGGCCGAACTATTAGTGAAAGTTCGGCCGAACTATGTTTTCCGCTTACGAGTCGTTAAAACTAACGTCTTAATAGTTCGGCCGAACTTCTTATCAAAAGTTCGGCCGAACTATTGTGTAATTCTTCGTCGGCCGGAAACTTTTGTGGAGCCCCCTACAAAACACATATTTTGCGTCAATATAAATTGCCGCGAAATGATTCACAATTTTCGCACATTTCGCACTTCATTTCATTTTACAACTTGGTTTGAATTCAAAAACTTTTCTTCAAAGTTTGGGTTTAAAGAACTTTTTTGGAGGCGGCGTGATTTTTCTTGGAGGTTCAAAGTTTGAGTTTAAAGAACTTTTTTGGAAGACATTTTTTGGAGGCGGCGTGATTTTTCTTGGAGGTATGTATGTGTTTTGTGTTGAAATAAATCTTTTGAGCTTCTTTGTTCAAAAACTTTTCTTCAAATTTTGGATTTAAAGAATTTTTTTGGAAGACATTTCTTGGAGGCGGTGTGATTTTTCTTAGAGGTATGTACGTGTTTTGTGTTGAAGTACGTGTTTTGGATTGGATTGCGTATTTTTTAGAAAAGATTTTTTTAAATTAAATTTTTTGTGATATTGTTTGTAATTGAGTTATTGTCTAATTTTTTGAACCTCATACCCTATTATCATGGGAAATCGAAGAACTTGTGTGAGAAAATATGATCGAAAAAGAAAGCCTGAGGAACGTAGAGAAGAGACGAGACAATATCGCAAAAGAAAGTTAGAAGCTCTCTCAAATATTGAAGAGGAAAATCAACCTCAAACAGAAATTGAAGCAGGTATGTAAATGTAAATATTACATGATCTATTGATATATATTTAAAATTTTCCTAATGTAAAATATGAAGCTTAATTTTTATTTGATGAACTAGTTTGAAAAATATTTTGTTTGATGTAAACAGACAGAGATATTCCTCAAAGTATTGAAGAAGAAAATCAACCTCAAGCAGAAATTGAAGCAGGTATGTAAATGTAAATATTATGATCTATTGATATATTTTTAAAGTTTTCCCAATGTAAAATGTGAAGCTTAATTTTTATTTGATGAACTAGTTTGAAAAATATTTTGTTTAATGTAAACAGACAGAGATACTCCTCAAAATATTGAAGAATAAAATCAACCTCAAGCAGAAATTGAATCGGATATGTAAATGTAAATATTATGATCTATTGATATATTTAAAATTTTACTAATATTTATTGACATATCTATTAATTTAGTTATTTATTGAATATGTACTATTTTTTCGAATATGTACAGATGAAATCACTATCGATAATGAGATGTTAGAAAATGTCGACA
Source organism: Pinus albicaulis (assembly GCA_034641835.2). NCBI lineage: Eukaryota > Viridiplantae > Streptophyta > Pinopsida > Pinales > Pinaceae > Pinus > Pinus albicaulis. The sequence goes on along the minus strand of CM076569.1, from coordinate 957,885,360 downwards.
CTCACACATATGGAGATAAAAAACCTGACCATGTTATACGATATCGTGTCGATAAAAATTTTGAAATGTTTTTCAAAAAAGAGCAAGTGACAGTTCAAGCTCAAATGTTGAAAGGTCTCCTATCATCAAGGAAATTAAAAGAAGCGACGACACTATTGGGTATTCGAAAATCAACCAAAGATTAAAAAAATGAAAGAAGAGGTGATAAAAAATATGAGTAGTGCTATAGAGTCAATTAAGAGATCTAGAGATAAAGATGTTTCAAATATACGTAGAGGAATACAAATGGCAATGGTTTCACCAAGTACTCAAGAGAATCGTTTGAATCTAACATCTATGGCACGAGCACCGGGAACCTCGCGAAAAACTCTGCACAAACATCGAAAATTTCGATTGCAAATAGATGTAAATGATGAACTCGCTTGTTGGAGAGCTATTTGTAGGCAACCATACAAAGATAGACTTGGAGAAGATGTTAAAAAAATAATATATGAATATTGGAAGAACAATTCGCGTGTTTCATCGACTGCAAGACATGTGATGCGAAGAAGAATAGCACGAAATCAATATGAAGAACATGAAAAACATCTCTTGGAAACCACTCAAATAGAGTTATTCAACAAGTTCAAAGAAGAGAATCGTCAAATTCAAGTTTCACTCAATGCTTTTGTTCAACAAAAACCATGGTATGTAAAACCTATCACCGTACGCGACACTTGTTGTTGCCGTTATCATGTGGAATTTGAGTTATATTATGACACATTCCTTGATTTCTGTAGAACATTATGGAAGGATTCACCTCCTCCTTCCACTATCCGTGAATTCATATCTCAAATTCTATGTGAAAGAGAAAGCGATGAACTATTTTACAAAAAGAAATGTGTTGGTGGTAAAAATGCGATGATTGTGGAAATTTGACTAAATTTCAAAACAAATATCGTATTGATATAAATGATCAATCATTGTCCAACATGAAAGTGAAATGGAAGAGATATGAATATACCAGTACATTGATTCAAGGTGCAGATAGTGTTAAAAGAATCGAATTACGAGAAGACGAAATTTTTCTAATAGACTTTTTGAGAAATTTTGAAGCAGAAATTTACAAATACACCATGCATTCCCATAGAGCTCGATGGCAAGACTTGCAATTCAAAAAATCTCGTGAAGTTTTTCCACCAGGAACCATTTTGTCAGTGATTGATTTTGCAAAAAACTACACATTTGTTCCACAAAAAGAAATTCAGAGTGAATACTATCACTCTGACCAAGTCTCCATGCTCGTCCATATTCTATATAGACATGCTGAACAAAATGTCGATCATATAGAAAGCACGAGTGAAAATCGACATATCATTAAATAATATCACTTTTATATCAGTGACGATCGTACACATGATACATTTTTTGTACAACATTGTTTTGGAAGAATTTATGATTCATTGAAAAATCGTGGGATGACATTCAATGAACATTGGATATGGTCAGATGGATGTGCAGGTCAATTCAAATCTGCACGATCATTTTTTTGGTTGTGTTGTCTTCATAAGAAAACCTGCATTAAACATTGTTGGAATTTCTTTGAGACTGGCCATGGAAAAGGAGAACATGACGGTGCAGGAGCATGCATAAAACGAGTACTTCGAAGATATAAAATGAACCACTTTGCACGCCGACTTGTGAACGCTGAAGAAGTTGTTCAATGGTGCAAAAATGCTCTAAGCCATGAGATTAACCCATCAAGAGAAGTGCGAAGGTACATTCAATTTAATTTATATTGGAAATTTAATTTTAAACATTGTACATTTGTCATGCAATGATTATTTTTAATTGTATTTTGATATCATATTTACAAATTCTTTTTCTAATTTTCCATATAAAGATTTTTCTGGCATATTGGAATCGGAGACGTAAATAGATCAATTGGAAATGACGTTGAAATAATAAAAGGGACTCGAAAATTGCATTCAATTCAAACAAAGTTGTCCACAAATGTGTTTGCATTGGATAAAAGAAAATATTCTTGTTTTTGTGATGTTTGCATAGACAACACAAAATCCAATGACGTCTGTGAAAACAAAATGTATGTGAATGATTGTAAACATACAGAGCTAAATACAAAGGGAAAAATGTCTGTTGCAATGTTTGAAGAAATGCAATCAGAGGAAACTACAATATCATCCGATGGTGATCGAGTTTCTGATCTTGTTAGAGAAGGTAACATTTGAATTACTTTCTAATGATTTAAAGATCTACAAATAAATTTAAATATGCATAATTAAATGTTAAATTTATTTTATTGTGCAGGAGATGTTTTTGCTGTAATTGCACCTATTGACAACGATGAAAATGTGAAGTATTATTTGATGCGTTGCAATGAACAAAAAATGAAATTATTACAAGACTATAATGATCACGGATTTCAGTATGACAAAGGGTCTATTATACTGAAAGGTTATTTTTTCAAACAAACTCGTCAAAGTGGAGACTTTGTTTACTTTGAAGACTATGAACCCGATTCCATAAGTTGTCAGTATAGTCACTTGGTGTGTGCAGCACGCATAAAGTTGATAGAAGTTCAATCAAAGAAAAAATCAAAAATTAAGAAATGGAAAATGTCAAAATCCGATCATGAACGGATTATTGAGGATGGAATTCCATTAGAATCTTTTTGAGTGAAGTGTCCAACAATTTATTATCTTTGGATTAAATATGTTTTAGAACTTCCAGTACTCAACTAAAAATTGAGCTGCTTATGTTATTTGTGGTTTCCACATGTTACAAATTGTTTGGGTACAAGCACGTGCTCTAGTATCAACCGAAAGTAGTTTTTCTATACATGTGCATTGATTAAAAATGTTATATATGTATTGGATATATATATATCCAATATTGGATAAATTAATTGTTCTTGTATATTAATTGTTCTTGTATATGTTCTCCGACCATATGGTACAAATTATTTCACTTTATTTTGTAAGGTCAGATTCGGTCCCCATATGGCCTAGCCTCCAAGGGACGAGATAACAAGTGGTTGTCCCCACTTGCCCGAATCTCAGCTTTCAAGTACAGTTTTACTGTTTATGTCAGGCATCTTACATGATGTCCTAGCCAAAGATAGATTCTCTTTGTTTCAAGTTTCCAGTAAAAGTTGTCACCGAATGACATGCTCGAACTCTTGTAGTAAACACCATACCTTATCTCTCTTGCTCTCCAATATTATTAGGTTTAATTATTATAACACAAAAATCGTTCTACATTGTCAATAATTTTTTGCGCTTACACTATAATCAATGAACACTATTAATCCAATGTCTTTACAAGTAATGTACCATCATACATGCAATTATATCAAATTAGAAATCAACATATACAATGAAATCAATGGGGATTGTCTTGTTACAAGTAACATAATTTCAATTTACCATATGTGCAAATGTAGGTTGAAACCATCCAAAACTTTAAGTTGTAGATTGAAACCATCCAGAACTTTAAGTTTTAAAACCCTTTTGATTATATATTGTGCAACATTAAAACATTAAACATTTAAAGTTCATTAAATATCACATGCAAAATGTAGATTGAAACCATCCAAAACTCGAGTTTTAAAAACTTCACATGTCATGCCAATTATAATTCAACTATCCAACAAAAACGTTCAACAAATTAAATATCACATGCCAAAGTTGATTCAAGTTTCCGGTAAAAGTTGTCACCGAATGACCTACTAGGATATTATAAATACTAACTCTGTAAGATCATTTGGCATTCGGAAAAATTAGAAAGTCTTAGACTGTCAATCAATTTAAAGTATCATTCACCCTAGGGAGTGTAAAATATTCAATGTAGGTTGGTGACGATGCTCACTCCTAGCTTGAAGCAACGCCAATGACCAATTCTTTAATGAATTCCAATGCACTAGACCAAAGTTGGTTTTTCACCCAAGAAATTCCAAGGATGGACTATCTGGACAAACTGCTGAAATTGAAAAGCTTGACATGGAGATACGACAAGGTGAACAAAGACTTCAAGAACTCTTTATTGAAAGGGCTCACTTGAAGGAAAGAAGCACCACGTTGCAGGCTAAAGTCAAGACATTGGAGCAATTAGACAGAATTCGAAAAGGAAAGAGCTTGATCCAATTCAAGCAGACCCAAGATCGGATTGTTCTATGGAGCTTCATGAGAAGAGATATGTGAAAAGGACTGTTAAGCCAAGGGCTAGTTCGAAAGACATATTGGAAGAGGAAATGTTGAAGAAGATTGCAGAAGTAAGTCGCAAGACAAGGAGAAGGAATGATGATGAAAGTTCCTTGGACTTGAGATTCGTGTCTACAACTGTACATGGGAAAAAGTTCTCTACTTTTATAGACACGGGAGCTACCCATAGCTTCCTAAGTCGAAAGGAAAATTCATCTCTTTGGAAAGATAGACTTAAGAGTCATTGACATGGATGATCATTCTATGGTGTTGGGACGAGACTTCATGGTTGCAGCACAAGCCATACCAATGATGGACCGAGACATTCTCTTAATTCTTGTGATCAATCATAAACTATTTTCTAAACTTCTATTCTTATCGTCACCCTTATTAGTTTTTTCATCTTTCCGTATCGATTATATTAAAAAGAAAGAAGGCATGAGAGGCTTAATATTAAGCAAAAATAACCACCAAATATCTTCCTTGAGAAAACAAAATAAAGGAAATAAAGAGTCCCCAAATAACTAAAACATTGTTGTTTTGTGGAACCAAGATATAGTCAACAATATATGTGCTACACAAAAACAAATGTAAACACAATGGAAAACTAAAACATATCTCGCTATCAAATTCGTGAATTCTTATTTTAAGATGGTAGAACTTAAGTCTCAATTGTAATTGGATTCTTTCTAAAGTGTAATTCCAAGCCCATTAAGCATACTAGGTGACCAAATTTTTAAAGTAACTTGAGATTCACAACAAGAGATACACAACATGCACCACAATACACAATGTGCCCTTGTAGATAAGGATTTAGACAAATATACTTCAACAAAGATGGAATCAACCTTCAAAAAGAATGATATAATGGAAGCAATATATCAATACTAGTGTCCTTTTTCATTCCTTAATAGCTATGATGACTAGAAACTTGAAATGCTAGAGATTTTAGCACTTGAGAATGGAATGGACCAAAAAATTATTGACCGCAATTGTTTGGTGACCTTCAACTTTATAGAAAATGTAGGACTACAGGGAAGTTCTCTTTGAACATGAAATATGTAATTTCATTCCAATTACCGATAAATAATATGTTTTATTTCTGAAATTATATATATATATATATATATATATATATATATATTGATGTCCAATGAATGACCACAAGGTTGGTCAATAGGATTCAAAAGTATAGACAATGTGATTGCATATTTATATTTCAAATTAAAATCAAAATTTTATAAAGTGCCTAAATCTTCTTCAAAGATTAACATTTCTAAGATTAGTGGAATCACTAAACAACATCATAAAAATATAACAATAGAATAGTGTACATGCTTCTATTCTATGGTTATCCCTCTATCCTTGTAACTTAGATCTATTTAAACATTAGCAGTTTTAGGAGGAGATCCCATGTCAGGTCTAACTTTGAATGAGTTGCACAAGGACTAACTAACTAACGTACATATGTGAGAAAGAGATTAACAAGAAGTATATAAATGAAAAAGTAAGACAAGGGAAAATCAGAGTAAGACATGAGAAGAGTAAGAAAACGCTAGAGCAGAGTAGAGTAAGACATGAGAAGAGTAAGAAAACGCTAGAGCAGAGTAGAGTAAGACATGAGAAGAGTAAGAAAACGCTAGAGCAGCGCATTTTTATAGAAATTCAATCCATTGTCCTTAACATGCATGATCAGAATATTTTTCTCATACAACAACTATAATGTTATCATTTCCTATACCAAAGATTAATTATACACTGAAAAATACCATCTCAAATTGAAAATTATGCATATGTAGCATGTCGAGAGAGATAAAAGCATAGGAAGGCTTTTGTATTGACATATTTTGGTCAACCTATAGAGCATGTACATGCTACAGTGTGACATAAACTTCAGATAGCCTTTTGTTGAAGTTCTAGGAAATGTCTCTACTTATTTGCACTATGTAGCTTTTAAAGTTGCAGGGAGGAAAAAATTACCCGCATTTGACATCAAGTGAATGGAAACCTTTTTTTTCAGTAAGAACAGATAATGTATTACACAGCACAGGAACAGAACAGATAATGTATTACACAGCACAGGAACAGAACAGATAATGTATTACACAGCACAGATAATGTATTAATGTATTAGTTGGTTTGGAATTGACAACCATATTAACACGCTACATGGCAAAGGTGAAAGGGTCTTGCAGACTGTACCACAACCATGAGATATTTTTTTATAAAGTTTAGTGTCTATTGAATTTGGATCTCTACTGTGCATTGCAAGTTGAGACCAGGCCATTGCCACACAAGCACTACACTAGATTATCCTTAGAAAATTCCAAACTCCACAAAACTCTTGCAGTGAAAATCGAATCACTGTGTGTCTTGGGAATTCGGCAGATCAGGCTTGATGTTCACGATGCACCTATTCACTTTTCTAGCATCCAAATTATGCTTCATAATAAGAATAATAGCATCAGTGCATTACTGGTAAACATCACTGTTTAGTAGCTTCTGCGCTGATTCTAGGTCTGATTCAAATTTATCTGTTGTCAATTCCTCAGCAATGGATCTAAGGTGTGCATGAAAGAATGCACCCATTACTGAGTCAAAATATGGAGCAAAGCAGGCTTATGTCAAAATATAAAGTTCTGCGCTGGGAAAGAGGCGATGTCAAGTTTTCATTTGAGTTGGTGTCGAAGTTGCTTTCAATTTTATGCTATGTTTATAGATGAACTGAGCATCATTTTTTTTGGTGTTAGTTTACAGGCAAATGGCAGTCCAATTGTGACACTGGTAGGTTCTATGAATTATGCAGTCAGTGTGCATCTATTGTTTGATTTTTGAAACTTCAGGGAATACAGGCAATGGAAGTCGTAGTCTTAAAAAAATTTACAGAATAATCTACAGAATAATCTAAAAAATTTACAGAATTTACATTTTGATAAGATTAAAATTACAATTTACATAAAAAACTAAATATACAGATTCGTAATACCCAATTACACGACCGTGGGACGAGGACGACCGTGGCGGCGACGAGAAACAGCGACAGCACCAGCGCGGCGACGAGGACGACCATGGCGGCGACGAGAAACAGCGACAGCACCAGCGCGGCGACGAGAAACAGCTACAGCACCTGCGACGGAGAAAACGCGGGAGAAACAGCGACAGGAGAAAATGCGGGAACAATAAACCACATAACTTCGCGGGCGATTTATTTATAGAAAATAGTTCGGCCGAACTATTTTAAATGTAAAAGTTCGGTCGAACCCCATGTTCAGCCGAACTTTAGTTGCCGGTTTTCCAATCTCCGGCAACAATTCTGTTTGCCCGCGCCGTCAATAGGCCGTCAGGCTAAACGGAATCACGAGTTCGGTCAAACGTTAAAAACAAGTTCGGCTGAACTATTTAATAGTTCAGCCGAACTCGATAAATGTTCGGCCGAACTATTTCCGAAAAAAAAATTTCAACCCGCAATTCTCACAAAAGTGTAACCCAGGTTCACGTTTCCGCCCATATATTATTTTCCATGTGAACACTCCGAGGAACCGCTAGCGGGTTGAGACCGTCGACAGTTCCCAACCCCCCCATACACCATTTCATTAAACGATAATACCAGCCCGACTTGCAATATGGTTAAGTAACTCATGTAGCTTGGGTGGTAAGGTGTGCACGTGCTCAGCAAGAGGTCCGGGGGTCGATTCCTACAGACCCTCAAAATAATTTTAATACTCCATTTCAGGGACACATGGAAACCTCAAGGCCATCCATGTGGCGCCCTTTAATTGGCTCCTTCGAACCCCGTACAACGAATAAAAAAAATGACACTTGTCATCCATTAAATGGCCCAGTGGAAAGGAATATTTTTTGAAATATTATTTTTTCTGATTGTACCTCCACCTTGTTGAATTTGCATTCCAGTCAAACCTGTTCAAACTGTTGAAAATTTACCTGTTTGGCATTTCAATCATAACACGATATCTTCCTCATATGATATCGGTTTTTTGAACCGTTCGTGGAGCCAGAATCAGGAAGAAGAGATATACGCAACCATTCTAGTTTCAACCCAATCCTGTAACTTTGAATTTTAAGCAAAAAATCCTGATCATTCCTCCCCATTGGGAAGCTTTTGGACCCCAAAAGACTTGATTAAATTTTCAGTAGATGAGGGTACATATCCCTAACCTTTCCAACCTCCATCCATTTTTCCTTGTTTGGTTTAGTGCCTTTGATCCCAACTCGAAGGTAGTCAACACTTCCCCTCTTGGATGCTCTTGTCCTCCTGTCAAGAATTGTATCTTCTTTGAGCTCATCCAGAAATTCTGGTGAGAAATATTCACTAGAAGGTAGCTGAACATCACTTCCTTAATCATCGATCAAAGGTAGCTCATACAAGCGTAAGTTTTCAACATTAACAACTGCGGAATACATTTGCATATAAGAAGGCAAGTCAAGTTTAAATGCATTATTACCAACTTATTTTATGATCTTGAAAGGACCATAGCGAATGGGTTTGAGCTTTTTACCTTCCCCTTGCATCCTTTCTTTGCTAATGTGCAACCATACCTCATCTCCCTCTTGAAACTTGTGATCAACCCGTTGTTTTTCATGCCTCTCTTTGTATTTTCTTTGACTTTTCTCAAGTTGTTCTTGAACTTGTTGATGTATAATCTAAATTCGCTCAATGAACTTTCAGGACTTATCAATGTCACTATGACTATCAATTGCAACATCCTTCCCAAAGATGAATTCTAATGGCGATTTTGGAAAATACCCAAAGCATACTTCAAAAGGTGAAGTTTGTGTTGAAGAGTGCTTTGACCGGTTGTAAGCGTGTTGAATGTAATGCAGTTGTTCATCCCGCAACTTAGGATGTTTGCTGAAATATCCTCTCAATAGATGCACAACGGTTATGTTCACCACCTCGGTTTTTCCATCTGTTTGTGGATGAAAAGTGGTACTCTTTTTCAACTTTGTGTCCATCATTGTCCATAGATTTGACCAAAAATTTCCAATGAACCTGGAATCCTTGTCACTAACAATAGAAGTTGGCAATCCAAAATGAACCCAAACATGTTGAAAATAAAGTTTAGTTGTTTGTTTAGCAGTAATGGTTTTCTTACATGGCATAAGTATACACATTTTACTTAATATATCCACAACTACATAAAGATAATCATGTTGTTTTCTTGACATAGGTAGACCTCCAACAAAGTCCACGGAGACACTCTCCCATGGCCTTGATGATACCGGTAGTGGAGTGTACAACCCAAGCTTGCTATTACTAGGCTTACTTGTTGCACACATGGAACAAACTCTTATAAAACGTGACACACTATCTATCATGTGAGGCCAATAAAAATACCTATGTAGATGTGCCATTGTTTTTCTTACCCCGAAGTGTCTAGCAATAAGAGAAGAATGAGCTTCTTTCATGACACTTAGCCTCTCTCCTTGTGGAATACATAGCTTGCCCAAATGAAATAGCAAATTTTTATGCATGTGATAATATTTTTCTTCAACTTGATTCCCTTCACTCAAACTAGCATACACATCTTGAAAATCAATGTCATGTGCATATTGTTCTATGTAATTCTCATGTACAACAAAATCATTTTTGAGTAAAGTAGAAGCATTGATAATTGGTCTTGAAAGCATATCTGCAAATTTATTGAATATAACTTTCTTGTACCTTATAACCAGGTGAAATTTTTGAAGAAATCCCATCCACCTGAAATGTCTTGATTGCTGCAATTTTGTTTGTGACTGCAAGTACTGTAATGGTTGGTGATCGGTATGTAAAATAGTCTCTTTACCCATCAATTAGTGTTTCGACTCCTTGACACTTTGTACCAACACATATAGTTCTTTTTCATATTTAGGATAATTAGTCACAACACCATTAAAAGTTTTAGAATGAAAATCAATAGGCTTACCATTCTGCAAAAGTATTGTGCCCATGGCATAATCACTAGCATCGGTTTGAATCTCGAATGGTTGTCTCAAATTTTGTAATGAAAGGACTGGAGCTGAACTGATATTGTATTTTAAAGCTTTGAAAGCTTTTTGTTGTTTGCCTCCCCATTGGAATCCTTTCTTCACACTTCTCACTGCATGCATAGGAGCTGCGATGGAAGAAAAGTTAGCGATAAACTTTCTCCAATATTGAGTTGCACCTAAGAAACTTCTTACCTCGGTAACTGTTTTGGGTGTGGACCAATTCACAATGGCCTCTAGTAGAAGGATCAATTCTCAATTCTCCTCCTCCTACAATATTTCCCAAATAGACCAAATAAGTCTTTCCAAACTCACACTTTGGCATCTTAGGAAACAATTTCTCTTTCTTCAAAATATCAAGCACACTATTCACATGCAAAACATGATCTTCTCTTGTTTTTTTGAAAATCAATATGTCATCTAAGTACACAATAACAAATTCATCAAGGAATGGATGCAAAACTCTATCCATCACTCGCATGAAAGTTGTCGGTGCATTACACAAACCAAAAGACATAACTAGCCACTCAAAGAGTCATTGTTTGGTTTTGAATGCAATTTTCCATATATCACTTCTTGCAATTCTTGATGATATCCACTTTGTAAATCTAAATTAGTGAAAAGCCTTACTTCTTTCAATTGATCATGGAAATCATTTATTCTTGGGAGTGGGTAACGATTTTTTATTGTAATCTTGTTCAAAGCTCGAAAATCTACACACATGCGCCAAGTCCCATCTTTCTTTGGTATCAAGACTATGGGTGAACCACATGGCGAGGTGCTTGGCCTTATGATTCCTTTATCCAATGTCTTTTTGATTTTCCTCTTTATTTCAGCATTCTCCATTATCGACATGCGATACATATCAATGTTTGGAAGAGGACAATCTTGCTGCAACTGAATCTCATGTTGAATTTCTCTTTTTGGAGGCAATATTGTTGGCTCCTGAAACATCTCATGATGCCCATTAACCACATCATATAATTCTGATTTCAACTTAGGATCAAATCCTTCAAAATATTAGCCCATGTGGTGTAGAACAGTCGGTGATGGGGTGCACTGTTAAGGCACTCCCTTCTGTAAGGTCACCGGTTCGAAACCCATGGGTGGAATGGAAGGAGAAAAAAATGGGAAGATTAGGATTAGTCTAAACGAGCAAAAAAAAAAAAAAAATCCTTCAAAATATTCATGATTAATATCATATTTAGGCTTAATCATAAGAAGAACAAAATTCTTACTTGAATTTACCAACCTCTTTACCTGTCCAGCATTTACCAAAGCAATGTTTGTCTTCTTGCGATATGCTCTAACAATGAAATCCTTGCCATCTTTGAATAAATGATATTTTTTTATCATGGCGATAGAAGATCTCTTTCCTGTCATACAAGTAAGGACTCCCTAATACAATACCAGTTATGTCAAGCGGAACCACATCTAATTCAACTGTGTCAACAAATCTTGCAGTGATTGCAAACCGCAATATACATTTTTTTGAAACCTGTAGATTTGCATCCTTACAAATCCAACCCAATGGATATGGTTTTGGATGTGTTATGGTCCCAAGGTTAAGTTTCTTGACCAAGTATTCAGAGATTAAGTTTGTTTGTGACCCACTATCAAACTATGTGTCAATCTTGGTATGCTTGGATATGACCCTCACATGAAACAGTTCTATTATTTCTTCTTCATTTGGAGTGTTTATGTGACAGTTTGATGTACTAGTACTGGGTTTAGTTTCAATTTCTTTCCCTTCATGTTATTCAATCCCATGGCTGTAATTTTATATTCATCACCTGAATCAGATCCTAAATCATGTTGAGCTGTAGCAGCAGTTTTTTGTTTCCCTTTGTTATTGGGTTTCTTTGGCATCAATTCAGGATGTAATTTCCAACAATGAGTTTCATCATGGCCTTCTTTTGAACAATGTTTACAAACCACTTTTTCTCCCTCTTTCTTAACAGATGCATTCTTTTTATTTTTACCTTTTTAGGTCTTTTCTTTGTTTTTACCCTTAAAATGTTTCTTCCTACCCTCTTCAGAAATGTTCTTCCCTCTAGCTTCTAGATGTGTGGCCTGAACACAAACTTCATCTAGATTGGTGGGGTTAAAGATGGAATAGTATGTTTTAGGTATCTATGTAAGCCTCATATGTACTTGAGAAAAGTATCTTGGCTCTGCAAATCCACCCATAATAAGAGAGCTCTTCTCCTAAATTCCTGGGTGTATTCTTGCACACTTTTTCGCTTTAATTGCCTAAAGTTCTTACAGTTCATGATGGCTTTCTGCATATGAGCTAATGGATAAAACTGTTGTTTAATATCAGTAATGAAATCTGACTATGATAGAACATTCTTACCATGTTTCTTGATTTCCTCCTTTGTCTTGGCTTCCCACCAAACAAGTGTTTCACCTTCCATTCTCAATGAAGCTAATTGAATTTTTGTATCATCATCTTAAAGGTTTTTTATTCTCAAATAGACCTCCAATTGTCTAATCCAATTATCAATATTTTCTGCATTTACTTCACCATTAAACATAGGCAATTCAAACTTAACATCAAGTTTTAAAAAAGGACTTTTACTAGTGTTCTTGGACTTGTGTGGCTGATGTACTGAAGAATTAGAGGATGATGATGATGAGGGTGAAGATGGTGGCTCTCCATTGCCTCCATTGCCCTTCTTTGACTTATCTTCATCATTTTTATCTCCTGAAGATCCTTGTCCTTCCTTGTGAAGTTTAGATCCTTCTCCTTCTAGTCTCTCATTCCTTTCTTGATAAAGGATTCTATCCATCTCAGTCATGTCAAAAAATTCTTTCCTGGACACTCTTTCTTCCTCCTTGGGATCAACTTCTTCATGGATTTCTCCTTCCTCACAAGGCATGCTTAATGGAACTTTTGCTTCTTTAAGAGGTGAAATAGGTGGTGGAGATTGTGGCAATCTTGCTCTCCTTTTCTTTGGCTCTTTTTGAGACCCTTCTGCTTCCACCAATTTCCCTTCTCCTATTTTGCGCTTGAGCCTTGTAAGCATCTAAAACTTGCAAACAATTAAAACATTCTTTGCACCAAACAAAACCAGAGAATAAACTCTAGCTCTGATACCAACCTGATCTGAAATTACTGTATTAGTTTTGTTCTGCTAAGTGGCTTTTCAATTTATAAACATGTGCATACTTGTCTCATTAGTTTGCATAATGATTAAGGTGTTTGACCATGAATTGTAGATGATTTTTAGTGAATTAGAAGCATAAAACAAGCTTAAATAACACTAAACAGCAGTGTAAAATAGAGAAATAAGTCACCACATGAAATTTACATAGTAGGCATGATGAATCAGTTCACTCCTCCTGGGCTACATATGTTGGTCCAACTCCCAATGGCATGTCCACCTTTCATTATGCTCAAAATTTTGCTATTACATGTAGCTACAGTGATGTAATGGTTGTTTTCTCTGCACCAATGGCTCTAGAATGATCCAATTAGTCAAAATGACTCTTCATTCACTCAGAATGGGCGAAAATTGAGTCTCCTACTCTTTTTCCCAGTTTCACCTAGAAAAGATCCACGAAAAGTGGAGAACTCCACTTAACTGGAGTTAAATTAGGCACAGGCCACCGAAAATTGCGCGCTCGCCGAACGATCCACCGAAACTGACTATGGCAATAAAATTTTTCGGTTGGGATGGCCACATGCCATTCCCAAACCGTGGTTATCGCAACCGTCGGGTGAAACTTGGGGTAGTAACTCCGGTTGACCGTCTTGAACTTCGATTTGAAGTGTCGGGTTATGTAGACCACGGGGGAGGTGGTTACATTAACCATATGCCATGTGACAATATGCGTGGAACGCTGGCGAGTTTCGTAGACCGTGCGGAGGTGGTTATAGATATTATTTGCCATGTGAACACTCCGGGGAACCGCTGGCGGGTTGGGATTGTCGGCGATTCCCAACCCCCCATACACCATTTCATTAAATGATAATACCAACCCAACTTGCAATATGGTTAAGTAAATCATGTAGCTCGGGTGGTAAGGCATGTGCATGCTCGGAAGGAGGTATGGGGGTCAATTCCTGTGGACCCTCAACAAAATTTTAACACTCCATTTCAGGGACACGTGGCGCCCTTTAATTGGCTCCTCCAAACCCTGTACAATGAATAAAACAATGACACTTGTCATCCATTGATTGGCCCGGTGGAAAGGAATATTCTTCGGAATATTATTTTTTCTAACTGTACCTCCACCTTGTTGACTGTGCATCCCAGTCAAACTTGGTCAAACTGTCGAAAATTTACCTGTTTGGCATTTCGATCAGAATGTGATATCTTCCTCATACGAAATTAATTTTTCGAACCATTCGTGCGCCGGAATCAAGAAGTTGAGATCTACAAAACCATCCTGGTTTCAACCCAATCCTGTACTTTGAATTTTGAGCAAAATTTATGAACTCCTGATCAATATGCATTGTTTTACATGTGTTTAGGGGTATGGTGAATTATCTCTTTTTTCCCAAAGGAGGCCAATAATGGACTAATTAATGGAACTAAACAACTCATAACAAATGTATACACCTCATTTAATCCCTTAAGAACATTAAAATAGATGAAACAATATCTCATGCACAACAAACATCTTTTGGTAAGGGTATGTTGAATTTGAACATCTTCAAGGCAATTAAAAATAAAGGAATGACCATAGATTCATTCAAATCCATTATTATACATCAATAAAATTATTCTTGAATTTCATTTTTCATTCATGACCTTTATTACCCTCGTAAACCAGCATTCCCATCTTCAAAACCCCAACATTCATCAATAAAGATTTAAACAAGCACATACATGGCATGTTTGTGCATGTTCAAAGGGAATGTAGAGATTGTTAATAATGGAGAGGGAGCTTGTGGGATAAACTTTGATTCGGCATTAATATTTAATCCATTTAAACATAAAATCCTAGCTCTATACCCACAAGTAAGAAGAAATAATAACAAGAACATATACCATTCATTAAATATTCGTAGATTGGAAATGGAATAAATAGAATGCATCACATCATTTAGATACCATAATTGAAAGTGAAAGTGAGGGTTTTCATTCATCATATTCATCATAATTATTACAATCATCTACTTGCAACAATAATGTAAGTCTCTCGCAACAATAAAATCATGTATCTCATCAATAGATAACCTATCAACACTCCTAGTGACAATCAACCTTTGAACCTTCTCGTCGCTATATTGGGTCTACTTATATAATATTTACCCCTATTGGGGTTTAATATGTCAAGGCCCAACTAACCTAATCTAAATAAACACAATACATTATAAAATAAATACCAACTGACTTCGATCAGAAAATGATCATACTCTAATTGTTGCATAGCTATCTCAATGCATCATTTGACATGGGAAAGCTATCCAAGTGGTAGCACCCAAAAAAAAAATAGAGGAAACAAATACTAACAACTTAAATATAAACATTTGATACTGATATATTGATCCAAATTGGATCATTATATAATTTTTCATCTATCTCAATGCTTTCATAGTGGAAAAATTGGAGGAATTGGCTTGCAGGAGCAATTTTATCAACATGACCCAATTTGGAGAACTAGGGTCCAAAATATTTTGAGGTCATTTCGAGGCCTTAAATGATAATTTTTGGGGGTAAAAATTTCTTACTTAAATGTTAGATCCCCTGATGTTGTTCTAATCTTAGATACCTTTCCAATGGTGCAGCATGAATTGTGTCAATCAAAATTCTTATGCAAAAGTTATGTCTCCCAAATTTTGACATACCATGTTTGACCACCATGGAAGAAGTGGATGCCAAGTTAGCCCCCATTAGTCATGGAAAAGGGGCTATTCACATGAAGGTTATGAAGAAGATTCTAGAAGGGCCAAACTTGTAACCCTAGTTGAGATTTGAAAGAGTCAAACCTGACCCCTAGTTAATTATCAAGCGATGTTATAATAGGGCCACTAGGAAGAAAAGGGGTTCCATTCTATTCAATTGTATCTTGTTCCATAATATATAGCAAGGGAACTGGGAGTGGGAGTGAAAGAGCATAACAAAGGGAGTTAGTATTTTATAGTAGCTTATCAAGCCAAGGGTCTCGAGTGAATCTATAGAGAGTGCCTTCTCCTTTGTACTTGTCTTATTTCCATTCTAGACAAAAAGGATCGTAGCAACATAACTTTTAATCTAGATTTTCTCTCATCAGGGATTCCCTAAGCATATATTTGTGTTCATTGTGGTTGGTGTGATTGAATTTTATTGTTCTTTATTTTCCACATTTTAACTATTTCATAAATTTAAGCTTCATAGTATAGATTTCCGTTTATTTTTTATCATATCTATTATGACAAATTTTCTAATGGAATATTCATTGGAACTTATAGATCACATTTAGCTTGCTTCTTTTAATTTGTAGACTTTCAACCAAAACTTAAATAATAGTCAATATTTTAATTCCAGATTTAAAAGGATAGTGGTTACAAGTAAAGTCCCTAATTGTGAAGTGGTCTATGGAATAGTGCTTGTTTTGTGTTAACTGTCTACTTCATAGTTAACTCACATGGAAATTCTTTATAAATGGATATATAGTGCTTGTTGAAGACATTATTGAGATTGTTAACTTCGATAAAGATATGCAAGCATAGGAGGCTAAATCTCATTTACATGCAAGTGAAGATGAAGAGGATGAAAGTTAAAAGGTAAGAATGAGGTGATTGAGATCAATGATGATTACAATGAAAACAATCATATCCATCGGTTCGATGAGTTGAACAAATGACTAATTTCAAGACACGTGACATGGTAAAATGAAACATGGATTATTTTCCTTAATATTTAAATGTATCATTGATTTAAACCAATAGTTTAGATCATGTTCATATCCATAAAATTTTAATATATAATCCCTTTGACTAGTTATATGGGATTTTTTTTAGTTAAAGATGATTCTCTTTTTTTGCAAATAAATACATACTTGTGATAGTTTAGAAAAGAAAAATTAGGACAAATATGAAGCCTTACATACTCAACATGGGGATATCAGGAATCATCAATCAACAAATGTGTAGAGCCACTTTGTCTCAAGACACTTAAATATGATTCTAGTTGACTCAATAGATTAACTCCAAACATGAACGCTTGTCTCATGAAATATGCAAGCTATAAGTCAAGAAGTGTGCTTCATCCTCTTTCAAGTCATTATATGTAGTGTTTTTTTATCTTCATATTAGGTATTTACTGCAAGGACTATGAAATATGCTTCATTCTGAAATATTTGTTTTCCTTTGTATATTTTTAAGAATCCTCATAAAAGCAAAAAAAACCATTTAGAAGATAAACTAAATGTATTTGAATAGTTATAAATTCATGACACGTCATCTTGTTATCAAAGGATGTATTATGCATATATGATGTAAATAGTAATTAATAGTTTTCTCAAGGGAAGTAAATTTGTAATGG
This sequence comes from Pinus albicaulis, assembly GCA_034641835.2. Classification (NCBI taxonomy): domain Eukaryota; kingdom Viridiplantae; phylum Streptophyta; class Pinopsida; order Pinales; family Pinaceae; genus Pinus; species Pinus albicaulis. Next base: position 957,867,695 of record CM076569.1, on the reverse strand, counting down.
TTTGAGTGGATGATCAACCACTCTTTCAAGACATTATTTTTCTATTTAACAAGCAAAAAAAAATTATACAAATTATTATTATGATCATCTAATCACATAGATGAGTTCTCATATGTCCTTCCTCTACTAGTTGATATCCTCCTTGTACATTACATGTCCTCCTTATACATTCCCTCATTCACTTAGAGGATTTACTTAAACATGACAGCTCCAAACACTCGTTTCCCTACGTTATGTTTACAAATACTAATGAATAATAAGCATCCCTTTGTCAAGCACATACACTACTTTATTATTATCTTTATTGAGTGCACAAACAATATTTACTATCTTTCCCAACTCCAATCAACTTAACATTAAGAGGTGAATGTGTGAATAGGTGCTCCAATAAACTTAACATTAAGATGTGATTGTGCCAATAGGTACTTCAACTTTTCAACTTTTCATTATTTATTAATAGCAATGCCTTTACATTTTCAACGCATTCACCACTTAACATTAAAATTTGATTGTGTGAATAGGTGCTCCAATCAACTTAACAATAAGATGTGGTTGTGTGAATAAGTACTTCAACTTTTCATGATTTATTAATAGCAATGCCTTTACATTTCAATGCATTCACCACCATAACAAATCTAAGTAATGTTGTATGGGATATAATTAAACTTATTGTCTACTCCTTATTGTCTACTCAAATGTCTTCACTTTCTAAAAATAATAATAATAATAATATATATATATATCTTTAAAAACCCATAATGATATCACATATAAAACTCTTCTAAAAATAAAATTTCCCATTGTTACCTCATTTTTACCTCAAATTTTTGTGTCTAGTAATAATTCTTCTTCAAAAGTAATGGCATCCAAATTCTTGCATTTGCTAACTTGCATATCATACTTATTATTATATTATTTCCATGCATGCAAGACCAATACTTATTATTATATTATTTTCATACATGCAAGACCTGCATGCGGGTGACAGCAGAAGCACGCATGAAAACAGTCTCTCCCACACTCGAGATGATGAAGATCTGCAGCACAGGCCTTCACTTGAAGTGGATCCACACTTCTGCAATAATTCGCATGAGGTGACAGAGACCAGGCATCATGAAGACACGCAAAGACAGCAACATCCCCTCCGGGGTACCTCTCTGCTGCAATCTTTTGAATGATCCCCTGGACGGATATGACGTTCGGCCATAACTTGACGCACATGCTTCCTCAAGAAAATAGTTGCAGCATGTAGCTGTGAGCGAGGCATAATAATGCTCAGCATCTTCGCATGTGCCACAGGCCTACAAAAAGGGAGGACCTACAGCACAAAGCTACTCATAGTCTGCTCCTTATGGTTTTTTTGTTTCAGTTCTAGCCCTCCTGTGCACCCAGTCTATCATGCAGCCTCCCCCAGAGCTACATTCCGCAAAATCCCTCGGGCTGCGCACCCCCTAAATTTGCGCCTCACCTCGGCTCCACCTGTCTTGCTAGCTTCACCTGCCTGTGTGCTCCCATTATCCTGCTCCCCCTATTGCGCATCCTCCACCAGCATACCTCCCTATCCAATAGCACCTCGTTGCGCACTTCCCGTTTCTAGTCAGAGCTGCTCCTCCACACCTCTCAGACACCATCTACCCTCTGCTACATTTGTCCATGGCTCCCAGGTCGCTACCAGTCCGTTGAAGGCTCCTCTTTTGGCAGACACGTTAGGGAGGCCCCCCAGAGCCCCAAGCTCAACTTGGAGGAGGAGGCCCCCACTCATGTAATGCAGAGGGGCAAAAGCGGACCAAGGAAATCCACCATTGCGCACCAGGAGCACCCCTTGCCCCGCAAAACCGAGCCTCTTCCGGCACAGGAGGCTGAGGGGGAAGACACCGACGTTTGGATAATGGACTCGGAAGGCACATGGACATGAGTGCCGGATGCCGAGTACCCAATTGCTCCCATCCTCTGCGCACTTGCTTCCAGGCCTCCGCGTCGACCCACTGCTGAAGAGGAATTCGTTGCGCTGGAATACCCCTGTCCCATCATGGAGGAAGATCCAGATAGAGAGGATGATGCAAAAGACTCATGACTACACAGCAACTCGACTCTTATTAGTTTTTTGTTATTCTAGTTACTATCACGAAACCTCTACTTTCGTTGGTGCTATGGCACACTTTGTAATCTTCTGTTTGATGCTTTTCTAGGCTGGTTTCCTCCAAAGAGGTAGCCCCCCCGTACTTGCGCAACTATCAAGGCTACAAAGGCTGGGATTGGTTAAGCGCAGCTTACCAACTCAGCCTGTAGCATATGTACTGTTTTATTTTCGAATTAATATAGTTTAGCCTCAATTACCTAAAAAAAAAAATAATCTTACCAATCAAAAGTGCATATTCCTCTTATATTTATATTATAATATATCATTATGTAAAATTTCCCATTTTTACCTCAAATTTCTATGTTGAGTAATAATTCTTCTTCAAAAGTAATGGCATCCAAATTTCCCATTGTTACCTCAATTTTACCTTAAATTTGTGTGTCAAGTAATCATTCTTCAAAAGTAATGGCATCCAAATTATTGCATTTGCTAACTTACTTATCATACTTATTATTATATTTCCATACACTGCATTTACTTACTTACATATCATACTTATTATTATATTATTTCCATACATGCAAGACCAATACTTATTATTATATTCTTTCCAATATTATATTATTTCAATACATGCAAGACCAATCAAGTGTATATTCCTCTTATATTTATAAGATAATATATCATTATGTTTTTATTATTGCATTGGCTTAACTTTACAAATTATTATTATGATCATTTAATCACAGATGAATTTTCATATGTACTTCCTCTACTAGTTTATATCCTCTTTGTACATTCCATGTCCTCTTTATACATTCCCTCATTCACTTAGAGGATTTACTTAATAAACATGAGAGCTCCAAATGCTCTTTTCCTACATTATGTTTACAAATACTAGTGAATAATGAGCACATACACTACTTTATTATGCTATTTATTGAGTGCACAAACAATCTTTACTATCTTTCCCAATTCCAATCAACTTAACATTAAGATGTGATTGTGTGAATAGGTACTCCAATCAACTTAGCATTAAGATGTGATTGTGTCAATAGGTATTTCAAATTTTCATTATTTAAAAATAGCAATGCCTTTACATTTTCAATGCATTCACCATAACAAATCCAAGTAATGTTGTATAGGATATAATTAAACTAATTGTCTACTCAATGTCTTTCCTTTCTTAAAAATATATATATATATATATATATATATATATATATATATTAAATAATACTTCTATAAATCAACATCTTTAAAAACTCATAATGATATCACATATAAAACTCTTCTAAAAATAAAATTTCCCATTTTTACCTCAAATTTTTGTGCCCAGTAATAATTCTTCTTCAAAAGTAATGGCATCCAAATTCTTGCATTTGCCAACTTGCATATCATATTTATTATTATATTCTTTATTTATGTGTCCAATAATAATTTTTCTTCAAAAGTAATGGCATTCAAATTCTTGCATTTGCTAACTTGCATATCATACTCATTATTATATTTTTTCCATACATGCAAGACCAATACTGGTTATTATATTCTTTCCATGCATGCAAAACCAATCAAAAGTATATATTCCTCTTATCTTTATACTATAATATATTATTATGTAAAATTTCTCATATTTCTGTATTGAGTAATAATTCTAACCAATCAAGTGTATATTCCTCTTATATTTATAAGATAATATAATTTTTTTTATTATTGCATTGGCTTAACATTGCATATTATTATATTTTTATATTCTTTCACACATGCAACACCACTCAAAAGTGTGTATATTCTTCTTATATTTATTACGTCGTAAGGCATTCTTATTTGAAAACAATTTTCCTACCTGCAAATGTGTCCATGTTTGAGCCATTGGATCAACTGTTAGACGATTGATTTAGAAATGATAAGAAATATATGATACTTTATTGTAATTTTCCCTACAAATGTGATGGCAAGTGTGCTCTAAATGTTGACAATTTTCAATGCATGTAGCTACGTGCAAATTGACAGTGTTGTATGCAATATCAAGAAATCTATGCCCAATATCCAACACCATAGAGCAAAACATGTTCACCAATTCAATAGTTGCCTATGCCCAATATCCAACACCCTAGAGCAAAACATGTTCACCAATTCAACAAGCCATCATTGTTTCATATAGGAGCATTTAGTTCTGATAAGAAAATTGTGATACTCTCTATTATCCCTTGTTAGTTTTTTAATAATTCAATTAATGCTAACATTTGTATTTTGTCATGAGGAGATTTTTTTGTTTTTCATGTCAATTACTTTTTATAACTCTAGGAGGTTCTTAATATTGCCTTTGCTTTTAATAAATGGAACTCAAATATATTTTTGAAAATATGATTAGGTAAGATAATTTTAAGATTATAATTTTTTTTCAAAGTTGACAATGTGAATGTTTATTTACCTAAAGTTGGCTCCCATGTTCGATAACTCCCCATGGGGTTTGAAGATAATAGGTAATGGAAATTCAAGGAGATATAAAACAAATAATTTATACATTCTATATATTATAGTAGTTCTCGCTTGAGCAATCTTTCAATTTGGCATTCAATTCTTTATTAATAAAGTTGTTTTACGTAGTAGGGAGAAAAATAATTTTGTAATCAAATAATAAGAGAACATTTTCACAATATAATTTATTTGAATAAATAGATGTGTAAAATAGTTTAATAAAAAACTAGATTTGTATTTACAAAACATAAAACTATAACTTAAAATGGTGAAATTACTTTGTATTTTTTGTTTCTTATGTATATAGAGAAAGAATAAACCAAATTTGGAGTTAAGAAAAAAGAAAATACACCACAACATAAAGAACAATATCTCCTTCAAAAAATGTCTCCATATTAAGAAGACATTCACTTTCTTGTATGCCAAGACTATTGTTATTCATATACAATATAAAATTGCTAACAAGCATGAAATTAGTGCTCAGATATGTAGAGGAACTTGGACTAAGCATTATTTATGTCAATAAAAATTCTCTTTATTTACATCTATGCTAAAGAGATTGTACTTAAATGTATTTAAAATATCTTATTTGAGTTACATGCTCATTTCATGCTTGTTTGAAAGGGTGATTAATCACTAAAGGATTTTCATCCCCAATTTCCTATTTCAATATCAATAAATATATATATATATATATATATATACATGGGAACATATTATTTTGGTTTATATATATGTTTTCACCCATAATTGCCTATTTCAATATCTATAACAAAATTTTATGGTTGATAACTCTTATCATCAATATCTTTCAAACTTCCACGACCTGCTTCTATGGAAGCAAAAATTGTCTTTCATTCTTTCACAATGGCTCCTTATCTACAACTTATTTCTTCTAAGCTACTCTTTCCTATACTATTGTCTTACGTCTTACAGCGTTTCTTTTGCAACATGTAGTGCAATTGCTAATATTATAATATTATTAAAAAATACATTACAATTAAAAAATAGATTCAATTTCTTTTGTAAATATCTTCACTCATGATTATTCCTCCTAATATTTATATTATAATACTAAATATAATAATTGAAAACATATTAACTATGGAATCATCGAAAAAATAGATTGATTCAATTCTTTTTTGCTCACCTGATCTAGTTGAACAAGTCGTCAATTCTTAATGAGAGCTATTTTAACATACTGTTATTAGTACACAAGTCAATTAGAGCTATTTTAACATACTGTTATTAGTACACAAGTCAATTAGAGCTATTTTAACATACTGTTATTAGTGCACAAGTCATCAATTCTTAATTAAAGCTATCTTAACATATTGTTATTAGTACATAATACGAGTGCATATTGCGTATTATATCTATAGAACAATGCTCCCCGAGGATTCCTAATTGATATTTTAACTTATAGTTATTAGTTAACTGGGCAAGTATACCTTTTTCCAATCATTTTTACAATTATTTTTCCATTCCAACAACTCCATAACATGTAGACTTAAATCCAATAACGTCTACTAAATATTCTACGACCAGAGTAGGTCTCATATATTTCATGAAAAAATAAACTACTAAACATACTAATATTCTATGACCTGAGTAGGTTACTGATAAAATACTTTATTATTATGGAAAAATTTAACTCGAATGGTTATTAACCAAACATAAAACTTCGTAACTTCTGTCACAGTTCTCTTGATCCCCTCAGGTTGGACTCATTAATCAGCCTGGCTAATGGCTTACTCCACTTATCATGTTTTTTTGTGAGAGTTTCCATCGAAAGAAATGAGATATTAAAATAAAATCTCAAAATAAATCAATGAAAATTATTTCTTAGAAATGACTTGAAGGAGGTTCTTAATGAATATTACAGGTCTCCCATGCTATCAAAAGATCCCCAAGAGTATAACGATTTATTGTTGACATATAAAACGAAGAAACAAAGACTTGAAAGACACCAGCAAATGTTTTGTCTCCATGGCCTTTGGTATATAAACTACTGATCCCAAACGCATGTTCCATTCTAGCCCCTGATGGGTTGATGGGTAGCCCAGTTGGTCGAAGACCCTCCACTTAGCAATCAAAATAGCATGGACCCTCCAGTTACCAATCAAAATAGCATGTTCCATTCTAGCCCTGATGGGTAGCCCAGTTGGTCGAAGACCCTCCAGTCTTGGTCCTCTGTCATGAGGGTAGTGGGTTCAATTCTCTTTGGGTGTCATGAGGGTAGTGGGTTCAATTCTCTTTGGGTCCAGGGTCAGGCTCCGTGTGTTGAGTTGGCTGGGTGTGCGGCCCCTTTGGGGAGGCCTGCCTATGCGTCATTCTAGCCTTGATGGGTAGTATGTTCAATTCTCTTTGGGTCCAGGGTCAGGCTCCGTGTGTTCAGTTGGCTGGGTGTGCGGCCCCTTTGGGGAGGCCTGCCTAAGCGTTATTAGGAGGATCAAAAAAAGGCATGTTCAATTCTCCTTCGACCGTGTGTGTGTTGAGTTGGCAGAGTGTGCAGCTCCTTCCCTAGGACTTATTAGGACCCAAAAAAAACATGTTCCATCCGTCAGCTGCCTTGCATCTTTACCACATGCAAAAACCTAACATCATTACAACTTTTAAGTACAACAAATTGAATACAAAACAAAGTTTTCATAAAAAGTCGACTGTCAACACTAAAACACCAATATTGTATTTATTGCAGCATAACTCCATACTTATTTAATCTGCGACAGAATGAAATAAAGCTATAGTTTGAACCCAAGAAGCCATCATTCTTTTTTGAAAAAAGGATTCAGCATATATTCATTTCTGAAACCTCGACTCTGAAATTATTCTAATGCAAAATATATCCAATTTTGCCACACAGGATAAAAGGTCCACGTCATAAAAAATCAAGATGCTACATAATCTGAATCACACAAAACATTAGCAAATCACTGCATACGAACATCCAACATCGTGCATTGAGCATGATAAACCATTGAAAAGCCAGTCATTAAAAATTGAGAGAAGTTATGACAATATAAACATTTGCGTTATTTAAAATAGAAGCCAATCTCAAATGATTATCGAACCTGCGATCCTAGTTAAACTAATTTGAAATGTCATGCCACAACAGCACTCGACTGATTGCTGGAATTGCTCTTAGACAATTGAACTTAAAAATTGTTTAATCCTTTCGCTGTGGTTCCAAACCACATACTGAAAACCAATTTATGAAAAGCATATCTTTTACCAGAATATCAATATTTGACATTGATGTCCATGCCAATTCAAGAACTTGTTCCAGGGCTCTCTCTGAAAGCAGATGAATCTCTGATAGGGCTTGGGCTTTGATTTTTCATGGCAACTGGGCTTACATCATGACTGGGCTTGCCATTTGCAGCTGGACTTTGGGATCTTCCAGGAGTATCCCTCTGAGGACTAGCAATGTCCCTTGACGCACGGTCAGTGTCTAGTGCTGGACTGTCACTCCTGCGACTGTTTCGTTTCGGACTATATCTATTGCCCCTCTGGCCACTGGCATTGTCAGCTGAACGACTGCTGCTCCTGCGACCATCTATTTCTGGACTTTGTCTCCTTGCCCTCCTAGGACTGTCTATTTCTGGGCTTTGTCTCCTCACCCTTCTAGGACTGTCTATTTCTGGGCTTTGTCTCCTTGCCCTTCTAGGACTGTCTATTTCTGGGCTTTGTCTCCTTGCCCTCCTAGGACTGTGGCTGTAACTTCGACTTCTTGATCTCCTTTCCTCCTGAACTGCGCTACGGCCATCTGTCCTTGGTGATCTGGGGGATCGACTGATATTTAACAAAACAAAAGAGACTAGCATAAGGTAATTTAAAAAGTATGAAAAAAAAAAAATTGGTTGAGTCTGATTATCAAAGATCAAAGTCTACAGTCATTTGCTCAAACACAGTCAGTAAGCAAAGAAATATTTATCATGAAGACCTGTAGCTACGACTTCTGCTGTTGTAGCTTCCACTGCGACTTCTTCCACGACGATGGGACAATGACCTAGAACGTGATCTTGAAATAGACCGCTCACGCCTATTGCCCACACATATTATAATAAAAAACATTTTTGTTAGTTCTCAAGAAGTTGTTAGTTCACAAACATGGGTTAAAAGTACTAAAACACACCTGGTTGATTTTGGACTGTTTTGACAGTTTCTTTCAATATGACCTCGCTCACCACACCGATAACATTTGTTTTTCCAATCCCCTGCTTTACAGTCTCGAGCCCAATGGCCATCATTCCCACAATTGAAGCACCGCCCAGACCCAGGGGGAGGGCCCCTTCCTAGATATTCTCTGGTTCGACCAGCTCCTCGTGGTCCCTATACAGGAAGAAAGTTTATATATAAATTAGGGTGTAAAAATGCAACAATAAATAAACTTAAGCATAAACAACAACACATCTTGCCAAGGTCATTTTTCCTGGCTAGAAGTACCGTAAGGTCATTTTTCCTGGCTTAAAGTACCGCAAGCCCGGAAGTCACATAGAAAAGACAGAAACCGATTAAACTGGGAAAACAAAATTTAACATTACCCCTCTTGCAAACTCCACAACAATGCGGCTCCCATCCAGATCTCTTCCATTAAGATAGTATCTTGCTTCATCCGCATCACGAGGATCGCTAAATTCCTAAGAGAAACCAAGGGTAACACATGGAAAAACTACTCATAATTGCATGACCAGGATAACAAATATTATTCAAATAACCTCAGATTAGGGAAAAACCTTTGCCTGCTGCAATCAGATCGATGTGTTCAATCCATTTCTTAAATTATTTGAATATTGATATTTACAATATTGACGTAGTCCAAGGACTACATAATATTGGTCTTCCGAAAGTTAACATGCATGATACAGCCACATCCATAAAACATATATATGCAGAATCGATAAGTAATTCATAAGACATTGGATATGGTTTTGAATACTTACAATAAAGGCGAAGTCGTGCTTCAAATCCACATCACGGACTCTGCGGAAACGTTTGCCAGAAACAATGAGCAGTGCATCAAGGTATCGAATCGAATGATAGTTCGCCTCTCAGATGAATCAAACACCATTTTGCACCCTTGCACGCAAGAACATTACAGAAAGATGCACGTCTAGATGCGCCAAAGTCTCCTATTAACACCCTTGCAAGAATAGCCACCAATCCCACCAAGGTCACTCTCTCCCCATTGACCTCCAGGCCGGGTAAGAGCCGACTTACCTTCAACAACATCATTCAAGTTAACACGCAACTTGGGCTGGAACTTCCTCAGAGAGCTAAAAGGCACAGAAGCAGTGAAACAATATCCCAACAATAAGGAATCCATGGCTTGGCTAGGACCCACCCCACCCCATCTCCTTCATTCTCGAAGGAAACAAAACAGACTAACCCATTATAGCATACAATATTCCATAAAAGGAACTCCATGGCTTGGCCATCTTCTAAAACATTGAACATACCAAACCATTGCAGCAAAACAGAAGAAAAGATGAAAATACCACCAGCATTCAATACCCCCCACCCCAAATTGCCTGACAACAGGAAGAGAAAATGATTTTCCCATATGCCCATAATACCACAAGTACTCCATAACCCCCAAGCAAGAATAAAAGAGGTATGGCCCTAGAAAATGAATATGTACACAAAAGGATAAAAGCCAACTGTGTCAATGTAGAAATAGCGCAAAACCAAACCAAACCAAAAAAAAAATTGCAATACAACACCCAACAGAAATAGGAAAGGTGGAAAAAAGAGGGGAAAATGTCAATGTGGACTATACACTAATAAAGGCAAACCGTGTAGAGTACACCCAACCAAGAAATAGCAGAAGATTGAAAACATGACTTGGCAACCCTAATGTAGGAACGACTAAATTAAAAGAAATGATTGAGGGGTATATAAACAATAAATGATAGATTATAACAGACTCTTGTTTGGTAACTAATTAGATTATACTTTAGGACAGACATCTAAAAAAATCACATGCAGTGAACTAACCTTCCATATCTGTTGAAAAGATCCTCAAGATCACGTGTACGGGTACGAGAAGACAGTCGGCCAACATAGAGCCGTGTGTTTCCAGAACGATCACGATCATCATAGCGGGGCATTTTTAATCACTACAACAGGAAAATAAGTATTAGCCTCTGTAAACCTTGGCCAAGTACATATCAAAGTTTTCTGAATACATCAATAACATGTTTTAAATATCCAAAACCAGGAAAATGTAGAAACTGGCCACAAGAATTCTACCAAACATAATTTATGAAAAAAACAAGAAAAGAATATGTAATGCAAATAAAATCAAAATAAACAAGAAATTTTCCTTTTTCTTACTATTTATGGAAAGATCAGATGCATTATCCACTCCAGATATTATGATGTGATGGGCCAACAAAATTAGAACATAAGATGCCGATGCCTCTGATCAACATCCACCAATTATAATTTTTAAAAAATAAAAGTCAACAAGTGCCAATGAGCCTGGGTCAGTGAGCAAGGGATCTGTTTTCAGAAAGAGAGCTTCCCACAGTTTAACTAAATTCCTACACTATTTATACAATTATAATAAGCTTTGTGTCGGGAAATGGGTAGCGTTAAACCCTTGGTTTGTATTTTTGATATGTACGGAAGACTATTTGTCTATACAAATTTCTGACAACATATTTCTAATAACTCTCCTTTTGAGAATCAGAAATATTCTGATTTCATGTCAGAAATATCTACGACAAATAGTTTTTTTCTTGGATGTCCTTGAGAAAAGTAGATGGTGGGATAATTATGTACAAAATATATTTATGTACAAAATATAATAAGGTAGAAAATGTCAGCAAACAGATGCAAACACTGAACCATAATGTATTTTCAATAGATTTCAAGCATGACAAAGGTTTATTTCAAAAGTGCAAAATGCAGAAGTATAGATCGTGCAAATTCTTGAATAATACCCAAGCTTTATAATGCATCGGATGACTACAGTTTCAGGCCAACGATTGAATGCAATTCCTGTGGCACCAATTTGAAATTAAATTGATTAAGAAAAAAATTAAAAAGAGACCGATATATAGTAAAAAGAGTTTATGAAAAATAAAATAATAAGATGCATTTGCATAAAAAATAATAAGCCAAAAACATAGTCAAATTTATTGATCAACTGCAAACATATATACAAACCGACCTAACGGGTTGTCTCAGCCGGCCATCACCAATGTAACTGGGCATTTAGTCTTTTTTGAACTTTGAATAAAATAGGAATAACAAACCTCTGGTATCTAATCATTTATTTGGTGAAACTTTATACATAGAAACCTTTACAAATAAACTTTTCACTTCCTTCCTAGTATAATGACAAGAAATGAAATACACAAACAAGGCTCTATAACCAGAGAAGCAACACAGACTATACTAGCGTGAATCTTCAGAGATACAGTACCCGCAGTCTAAAGAGGAATAAAGATACATTCAGCAACAAACCTAACTTGTGTAGATCTATGGCTTCGCATACACACTCTTGCACAATATGATAGTACATACAAACAACCACAGTACTACTGCACAACGTGGCATGGGCTGTAGCACCACATCCAGGCATGAAGAGGATCTGAGATCTACAAGCAACCATACTGATTTGGCAGTTATTTGAGCACCTACCCAGATTTAAAACAAGAGGAAAAACACACAAATGATAATAAAAAATTAAAAATATACATATAAACCAAAAAAGCCCAATAGACACCGACTCCCCCCAGAATAGATCTCCCCTGCTGGCACCCACAAGCACAAACATCCATTCAGCAGTGCATGCAACATCCATCAGATAGTAACCCTACTGATTTTTTCAGCTGGGATTTATAATTCTGAATACAATACCTATCGGATACAAGGTTAATATTGAAGCCCCAACACAGCGCTTTAAACTAACAGGAAAAAATAGATCCAGAATAAACAGGCGAAGGAAAACAGGAATTAAAATATTAGGGTCTAAAACAAGGGCAAAACTCCAGCACAGAACTATATAGAGAGATTTGGCCCCAAAAAAAGGGATAACCAACAAAAAACCCGAACAATCCATCGGCCGCACTAATCTTTAGTATAACCAGATGTAAGAGTCATCCTTAAATCTCTGAACTTTAAACAGAGAGATTTCAGACCCACCATTAAAAAAAAAAAAAACGAACAAACCCTCCCCTAATCAAAAGCCATGATTCTTTAGATATACTTTTCAATCCTTGAAAAATAGAACAGAAGAAAGATTTGAAGGCATAGAAGAGTACAGCGAAAGGGTTTTACAGACATTACCGTTGAAAACTGACTGCACCTTGCGAAAATCGAACGAGTTCACCTTTCGTTCTTCTTCGCGTCCTTCTGTATTCGAAGGCTTAAAGAAGGGTGTAGATAATAATGTATATATCTCGATCGATCTAGATATATAGATATATATTTAATGTATATATCGGTGAATTATACTGGACTGGGTGACTTTTAATAGACCATGGTTAACTTACCGACCCCCATTTGAGGCGTGGTTTACGTGTAGTTGACCCCAGGGTTTTTAAAATTCCACACAAGTGAATCATGGTGGTAAAGGAAGACCCATATCTAACCATGGTTACGGCTCTGGATTATCCATTTGGATATGCACCAATTTGCTTCTTTGTTGACTTCATGAGGAATTCCATGCTTTGTTAATTGGTGTGATTATCCTCGTGATTAAGAAGGTTTCTATGTGTCCGGATAATTAGCCCACAAATTATGAAGGGATATTAGTGAGCCAAATTTAGTTCAAACATTTTGGAAAAAAAAAAAATTGGAAAAAAAAATTTGATAAAAATTTTGGAAAAAAAAATTATTATTTAATTTATGTATTGTAAATATATAAACCTATTTAATATCTAAAAAAATAAAAAATTTAATTTAAATCAACTTCATATTTTAAATTTATAATTTCAATAAATTCATATCAAAATTTAAATAAAATTACTCAAATAAATATAATTAAAAATAAACCCCTGTTATAATTAAACTACTTATTCTAATTAAAAAATACTAAAAATTAAACTATTTCTTTCATTATAAAATATTAAACTACTTATTCTAATAAAAAATATTAAAAATTAAACTATTTCTTTCATTATAAAATACAAAAGAAAAAGGTGCTGTTTAAGAAAAAGGTGCTGTTTTTAGGGTTTGCGTGATGTAGAGTGTTAAATAAATGTTTTTTGTTTTTTTGGAGGGGGTGTTTGGTTGGTTAAGGTTTCATGTTGAAAATGTTTAAAGTAGATTAATGAAAATATATTAAATATTTATATTAATGGTTTAATAAAAGGATAAAAAATAAAAAATAAATATATTATGTAAATTTTGGACTCAAATTGGGTTGACTAAATGAAGTTTTGAAGAACAAGCGAAAGAAATTGGTCATAATGGAAAAATAAGGGACGTAAATTGTCTTGTTCCAAAAATTCTTGTTTACAATGTGATCTTGCTATGTGTACGTTATGATGTTAGTGGACACAAGAGAAGATAGGTTTGGAATAATTTGTTTGGAAACCTCAAAAAAAAAGTATACGATGCGCTAGGTCAACAACAACAAAGAGGACACACACCATGGGTTCATAGGTTCATGTGACTTGATTGAAGGTTGTCCTTCCCAAATTAAAGATAAAGCTTAGCAAGATGACAAGGATAGGTGTGAATAAGATAAAAGATAGTTATGGGCATAAAGGTGTAGAAAAGATAAGGATAGTCATATGGAGAGAGGTAGAATTGGATAACTACAGTGATTATTGGAAAGATAGTTATAATATTATTACATTTGTTTTATTGTTTGTATTTATTTTTAAGTTTTGAAATTATATATTAATTTAATGTTATGAAAATTGTAAAAAAAATGATCTTTTATTATTCAAATTTTTATTTGTTAATTTTTGATGGGGTGAGAATCTTGGAGCATGTGGTATCTTGTGGCCTATGTTTGTAAATCATTGGCAAACAGATGGAGGATTGGCTTCTCTATCCTCTCAATTTATCTAGCGTTATGGCGTCTGTGTGAAACATCTCAATGCATCGTCGAGTGTGGGAGGTAAGGATGTAAGGTGTAGGGTGGGTTATGGAAATGGCATTTGTGTTGGTGTTTCAATACAATTTCATGCTCTCGGTTGGTATTTTGCATGCAGGAGAAGGAAACAGAGTCGGTATTTCTGGGCATAGTGGCATCTGCAAAGCTTCCTCTCCAACTCTTGGCTCTGCAAATTTGTCCTTCTTCTTTTCCAAGGGTGGTACCCCATGCTTTTCTACGCATGCACAGTGAGGCCTATAGTGGTGCTGACTAGTTGGTATTTCTAGCTCAGTTGGAAATTCGAAGGTGCGGGTTGTTGGTTTCTTGGAGGTTGGTATAGTTGGTGGTGCTTTTGGAGGTGGTGGCAGCTCTGTGTGGGGCACTCTTTCACTAGTTGTTGGACTGAGAACTGGGTTGCTATGTGTTTCAATGTGTGGCTTTTTGTGTGTTGTGGGGAAAGGGGAGTCTATTCCTTGCAGGTTACAGTGGTTGTTTACTGGTGCGTTCTGCGAGAAACTCCTCGGTGTGCTTCGGGTAAGGTTGGGCTTTGCCTAACCATTTTGCATCTGAATTTCCAAAATTTTGATGCTTTTAAGAGTTGGAACCTCGAGGGGGGAGATTGGCGGGGTGGCGTAATTCTAGTTGTTGCTCATTGTCGCCTCTGGAAAAGGAAGTGTTTGTTATCAACCCATTTTAGGTGATTGGCGGTCTCGACATTGGGCGAGGAGGTCTTGGCAGTTAGAGGTCGGGTGTGCCTTGAAGGTTGAAGGTGGTTCTAACGCTCTTGCTTCGGGTACCGATAGTGTTATTGTAGGTATAACCAATATGCGCCCATCTTTGTGGCGTGGGAAGTCTTCCCTCCCTACTAAGCCAAGCTCATCGAGACAAGGGGACCCGGAAATGCAAATACAATCTCTAGATTTAGGAATGGAGGTGTGAGGAAATCGCCAAGATGGAAAGACAATAGGTCGCTCCCTTTCGGATGGGAGTTGGTGTGCGAGGTGGTCATGGAGGTGGTGAATAGGTGACGCGTCGTGGAGGGTTGTCTCAACAACCTTAGAGGCAAGGCAACATGTGGCATGGTGGTAAGGCGAGTCGTGGGTCTGGCAGGCATTCGACACCTGGTCTGCGGGCAATTCAACACTGTTGCCTAGAGAATTGTCGTGAGTTAATTCAATCCTTTTTGGAATGGTTGTAGTCGACTGAGAGGATCAAAAGGGAGGAGCATGTTGAACTGCTAGTGATGCGTACTTCCAGAGCCAAGTTCGAGAACGAGTGGTGGTGGTATAGCGTGGCCAAAACCTGCTTTCAGAAAAGGAGGAAAAGCTGGAGTCGTGGATGGCTCACTTCGAAGGGCATGTCTGATGCGCCTTCCTCCCTCTGCCTCCTTCAGGAACAATACATGATAACCCATCTTCCATCACGTCGGATGACTAGAATGACCATAGGTGTTCTCTTTGTGTTACTTGTATTTTGGTGTCTTTGGCCTTCTCGGTTATGGACGATGTCCTTAGTCTCTTTTTTGTATTTTTGTCATATGCTGCAAACGGTGGTCAACAAACCTGGTCGAGGTGAGACCACCTATTTTTTGCTACTCCGAATGTATATATTTTTTACCAAATGAATATAATTTTGACTTACAAAAAAAATGTTAAAATATTTTGATATCACTAAATATTTTTCATGCTTGTCAAAGTTCAAAAATCATTTAAAAATAGGTAATTTGAGAGTAGATATTTTAGTAGGTTCTAATAATACAATCAAGGTTTCCTAATAATGGTGCATTCCATTCTTTGACCATTTTCCATCCAAAAAGAACCTTTTCTTCACTATTAACCAACACCTCACAACTTCGCTAACTTTTCACTATCTCACTCATTACCCATCTCCTTGCACATGTCCTTGCCGCCTATAATTACATTATAAGTTTAAACCACCAATACATTACATTTTGTCAATGGAAGCCTTAGCAATAGAGAGCCACAAAGCTTGGTCAAGGAAATCTTTGCAAAATTGTTAAATGTAGTCAATGACAATATTAGAAGCACCCTTAACATGAATGAATAGATTCAGTAAACAATTGATAACATAAATGGGACAACTATCTTGCATGTCTAATATCACTCATGCATAACAAGTTGTGATTGAGAAAATTTTCGAAGTGTTGGTTTAACAAGCCATGCATAGTCTAAAATTTTCGATAGTGGTGATAAAATTGTATCTATTTAATTATAGTCATCTTGCCTTTGTAACTTACATGCATCAAAAAGGTAGATGAATATCTTGGTTTTGCACCTTACATGCAACAAAAAGGTAGATGAAAGTAACAGAACTATAACAAAGTTACAATATTGTTAGCTACTTTGAATTGGCATATGTTGCAAGTATCCATTGAATTAATTGCACAATATTAACAGTTTCTTTTAGACATATGTTGTAGTTATCCATTAAATCGATTTCTTTGAATGTAGTTGTAAATGAAAGGAACTAGTGGTTTTCATTATTAACACTAAATTGATTATTGGTTCTTATAGAAGGCCCCATAAACATACCAAAGATTTCATAAAGAAATAAAACTAACCATACTACATGCTAAAAGACAAATAATCATAAGATAACTTGGATGGACTATAACTATCTTTTATGACATAAACTTTAGGAATTACTCGCAAAAGGAAATAGAAGTTTGTTTATTCTTTAGATAAATGATGATTACAACAATTTCTATAACAACATTTATTTTTCTAAAATAGTAGGTTTTTCTCTAAAACCCACTATCTTAGGGACTTGATTATAGATGTTACAAGCCTATAAAATGCATGGTGTCTGGTAATTTTGTTATTAAACACTTACCCCTGAGTATTTAGGCATGAAATAGAAATGAAGCTAGCTTAGATGCTAGAAAGGGAAAAATGTCTTTGTCAAATATGGGGTCTCCATAATAGTGTATGTTGAGGGGTTACATAATGATTGTGAATCAATATACATTTTTTTGTTCCTTTTCACTTATGTTCATGTCTTCAATCTTGAGCCCCCTTTGTGAACATCATTTTTCCAAGTTTGCAGAAAATAACTTCTTAGTTTATTTAATATAGCCTTTCAAACTTGTTTGACCATGCCTTCTCAAGCTTGTATCCTGGAGGGTACCTGGGGATCCTCCCTTCATCAACAACCTCAACATGACAAGTGGCCTAAGTTGGCCTTCTCTCACAGAGTTGATATTTTCCTTTAATTAGATATATCCCTCCCTTCTCCTTATAGGAAGTCGTGGTGTGGTGGTTATTCCAATAGTTGTAGGCAGACACATCATGGCCCGAAGGGTAAGCTCCACATAAACCTAGAAAACAAATCTCACGTAGCAAGCATGTTAGTAACATGTCCTTCCCTTACTAGCTCTCTCTTTTTTATGTTCATTTGAAGCCCATTTCTACTCCTATATGAAGTTTTCCATTAAGTTCCTCAAATTACAAAGAACCAATCATAAAAAATGTTAGGCCCAAACAAGAGCATGTATTGCAAGATGGAAAACAAACAACAACAACGTCTCCACATGTTATGTATCACTTGCTATGTAGCCACTATCATCAGTTTTCCACCTCTAACTTCTCCACTTACTTTAGCAGGTAATTAAAACAAATATATTTGTAAAATCAAACTAGCCAATAGGCATTCATGATGTTGGAATGGATGAACAATAGACAAGTAAAGCTCTCTTGGTTAGAAAGGATACTAAGTGTGTTTATTGTGTGGCAATGCAACCTTTTGTACATAATGCATGTCATGTAAGGTCCTTTTATTACAATAGAATATATATAATCAAAATCAAAATTTTACAAAGGTGACTGGGAAAATTGCCATATACTATGAGAATTAACACATTCTCATTATAGACTCTTTCCCACTCCTAACACGATAAGCACCAGAGGAACCCCATTACATAAATCAAAGAGACCCCAGAGCAGAATGATCATCTCAACCGGGGAACTCCTAAATATTGACTGCAAATTAATTCCTAGGACAGGACCTGGGTTTTTCCTTCTTCCTTTTTCTCTGACATACATCGAACCAAGTTTGGACATCAACCTGCCTGTTGCAGAAGAAGCAGTGGTCGCATTGCCTTTATACAATTTCAATGCCATGGAATCATCCTTAGAGTTCAAATCCTTGTCACGATTAGAAAGGTCTGAGTCATGAGTTCGTTTTGTCTTCTTATTGCAGTCGCAACCATGATTGAATCACTATCATGCTTTTTCCTTGGCTGGATCACCCCTGTTGTGGAGTGAGATGGAATCCTTGGGGACAGTGGTATTCTCGAAATTGTGTCTAAGTGTTGTGACTTATCTTTTCCTTGACCAACTAATTCATTAGAACCAGGTCATTCCTTTGGATTTCTCCAACCTCGACTCGAACTCTTGGGCGACGATGAGACAATGTATTTCGAAAAAGGAAATACAGTTTGAAGGTGGCCAACTTATTGGAAATTCCAACATCGGAAAATTGTGTTTTCATAATCCAAGAGCTGAGAAAACACATGACCCCTCCATTGAAGCTCTATTTTATCAAGAAAACATTTATGAATATCCACCTCAATGCATATGCATACATAAGTAAACATTCCTTGAGATAACCTTTCCCCATCATTTTTAATAAATCGCCCAAGTAAGTTACCCACATGTTCTAAGAGCTTCACATGGGTAAAGTGGATGGGAAAGTTGGGCAACCTTACCCAAATTAGAGTAGACATTTCTGACATAGTGAGAGGATTAAAGCGAGGGAACCACCACTTCACTGAGAGACCTGCGCGACCCCAAAACCATGGACCTTGGTCAAGGATTATTTGCATTTCCTCGAGATATTTAAAGACCACCATGAAAAAAACTTTTGAGCAGAATATCATCTCCAAATTTTGGGTCCAGTTCTGATAGACCCAATCTCTAAGGGTAGCTGACGATGGCCAGAATCCATTGAAATTTTCCAACTTTAAAAATGTTACCATCGTCAGTCACTTCCAGGCATGGCATGTCCTTGGAATGTTCCACCACAAAGCCTAGGCCATAAAGATCCTTGGTAGGCAGAGAGTTAGAGCCAGGTTGAAGGACATCTTTAATAGATAGGGTTTTAGATTTAGGAGTAGAAGGAGCCCCCCCCCCTCGCCCCTAGATCCCCCTTTGAGCCCAGAAATGAAGAGAACAATAACATCCTTTTGAATGTCACATTCTTGAAGATCCCGTGACAAATTTAAAAGCTTCTCTTTGAAAAGAAGACATATCACACCCAAAGGGATTCCACTCTTGTTATGAATTCGAGCTACAAGGGAGGAGACGGTATCGAGTTTCCTGACACTTAAGCATAGCGACCTTCCAACTAATGTTTTGATGAAAATTAGGAAAGAAACAAGTTCTACAGACATGGAATCCTATACGTATGGAAAACTGCACAAAATTAGACAAAATATGGTTGAGGAGTAATGACAAACACATTGTTGGAAAACCCAATCAACCCCTAAAAAGTTTGGTTAGACATTTTGTTGAACACTTGGCAGTCATAATTCCCAACATAATGTTCCATACTCACGAACAATTCCTCAATGTCATTGTTGTTGATCAGGTAAATCCCCTCTACAGACAGAGGCGATCCCTCTAGCACTAGAGTGGGTCTAGCAACAAGGGAACAAGTTGGACTTTCGGACTCCTAGCTTATAAATGAAAATGAGTTGGGATAGATATTGACCTACCTCAGTCCAACGCTTTTGTTGTAGTCTGTAGCAATCTGCTGATCTTTGTCTTCACGTCTTGGTCCTTCGGTGATAATGTCCGTGTACCTGCACAAGGATCAAATGAACGGTGACAGCAAACGAAAACATACTTTCATTTACAGCTATTCGATTAGGCAAGGAGAATCAAACAGTTTGCATATGATCGAACACAAAATTGGAACCAAAAAACCATTCATGTATTAATGATATAGAAAAGAAATTTACAACCTTAATGCCTTGACGTTGCAGCCTCCTTCGACGGGTTCAGTCAAGCGCATCTCAAGAATTCGTCGGGGATCGGACTTGATGAGGCAATGGGCCTAAACTCTCTCTCAAGAATGGATTCCTCTCTATCTTATTCTTCACACCAGCTATAGTAAATATTGCTCAACTAGCTGAAACTATGTGAGAAAGAAGTATTTATAGGAGAGGAGGAGGTGGTTTGGGATCCCTCATAAGGTGGAAGAGAGGCCTTATCCTTTGTGGAGTTGCTCAATTGTAGGAAACAAGAAGCCAAAGGGAGGACTTCTACATTATCAGTCGAACAAACCATGATGAATCCGCTCACGAAGTGGTTAGGCATGGAAACTTCGTTTCTATTTTAAAAAACTTTCCAAAAACAGCTCGTCGCGAGTGCTCCACTGAGACAGAGCGCCAATGGGGGCGAGGCCCAGTGTTAATTTCTCTATGGGCACGAGGCCATAAATGCCTACCAGTGCCGACCCAAAATTATATATTTTTGAGAGCTTGCTTGAGGAATGATCAACAAAGGAAATGTTCTTGACATACCAAGGGATGCAATGACACTTTTTTCAAGGTATGACAATACACAGAAGTCACTAAAATGGTCCTCCAATGTTCGGGACGGGGATTGCAGGGACGGTGAAAAAATATTGTGTAACAGATGCCCCCTAAAGCATGAGGTCCGAGAGAGAGGGAGGAGTGAAATGCTTTATGAGAACATGCCCTAACCAAACACCGTCCTCGGAAGACCTGCAAGAACAAGTACAAATGATATCTCTGATACATGAATATGTGGCATGGGCGCAACCATCCATAATAGAGTACATATAAAAATAAAATCCGAGGTATGGACGTAGCCATCCAGCAAAAAGGATCAATAAATAGACTCAGGTATCGTCGCAGTCATCCAATCAGAAGAGTCATGCATATAGTCATGATAAACCAAATCGTCTCGCAACCTAGGATTTATCAGACAAAACCCAGGGTCTTGCACTCTATCTCGATCCAAACAAGTACAAATTCAAGCATGCGAATGAGTGAGATGAAGTCGAACATGCGAGAAAGTCGCCTGAATACCAGCCAATGATGAAAGTTGTTAACGAGCAAGAGAAACCACCAATAATGACAATGGATCTCAAGGTACAACTAGTACAATTCGCAGAATGTGAACAGCGAGCTGGAGTCGAACACCCGCGAAATCACTCAATTGAAGGCCAATGATGAGGACCTATCATCGAATGTGAATAACTTGCCATTGAGGCATGCAAGATCCAAGGTATCAGAAGGGAGTCTCTAGATCAGCTTCCTGGATAATGAGTTGAAGTCAACAGGAAGTGATATGGTCGAAGGAGGGCCATAATGTTTCCCACATCATCGACATGAGACAAAGAAACAAGATGATAGTGAATCAGGACCAAACAGGGGTTGAAAGGTTGAAAACTGCAGAAGGAACTTCTCTTGAACATATTGGCGACGCAACTCTGGAATTTGGTAGTATTTGACATCAGGGGGTCTGATGTCATGATGACGTGGCAAAGAGTAGATGAGAGGTCAAAACAGATAACCCAAACCCATTGAGGAAAAAATGACGAAATGGGATGTCCCCAACCCGACATGAATTGTAGACAAGTGTCATGTTCAAGAGCGACATACTGCCGACATGACTGAGAACTGGTTCCATTTTCCCCTGCCATTGCTGGCGAGTACCCCAATTATTTTTGGAATCAAGATTGAAGGGGATAGCATATGCTTATTATATAAGTTTGTCCTTCTGACAAATCCATCCTAGTACATTTTATGAGCCCTAGGAAGGAGGAACTCGGTGATGTCATGGTGACGATTCTCGATGTCATGTAAGTTTTAATGAGTCTAACAAAGGAAGAACTCAGCATCTTTTCATGTATAGAGAGTTTGAAAAGAAGCGGAAAAGAAAACTCCAACATGTCCCTTTTCATAGGTAGTCTCACAGATCGGAAAAGGTAGAAATCCATATCTAAGAGAACCTCTTAGTCGTGATAGGATAAGGTATTCATTTTTCGTAAATAATCTATCCCAGGCCGAAAAAGGGGTAAACGTATACTAGGTATATGTTGTTTCACAACATTTAATGAGTTCAAAATGACAAGAGTCTCGGTAATATTTTCAATTTTCAAGAGTCAGAAAAGAGCTAAAAGATTACTCTAGGGGTGACTTTTTCGTGTGTTTACCGAGTTCAAAAAAGTAATAAATACAACTCGTCACTTCATCGCCATCATGTTGAGGACCTGTTGCTACACAAGAAACGCACATAAAACCCATTTTTCAAGATAAAATATTAAAGCAATAAAAAAAATACGGTAAAAAACCTAATTAGGGTTTCGAAAAGTCTATAAGATGACAAAAATAGTAAAAATAAATTACTTTTCACTTTTTACCTCTTGTGAGCATTTTTTACCCTTTTTCACTGTGATCTTGTGGAGCTGACAGCAGACAATCCAGGAGACCAATCGTGAATCCATATTTTTCAGGTGAGAGCTCGTATCCTTACCTTCATTTTGAGTTAATTTTCATTGCATGCATTTTATTTTTTCACATTTAAGGGGGGATTTTGTTCAAATTAGGGTGCGGCGGTTGGCGCGGGTTTCGGGCACGAACTTGCGCCAACCCGCTTTAAAATTCAACTGGGGCGCGCCAACCGCGACCATGATTTTTTCTTAGAAATTCAACCAACTGGCCCATTTGAAACAATTCAATAGTTAATATTTTGACTAATGAAAACCCCTTTGATGGTTTTGCAGGTGTGTGAAAGAGAAATGGTGATCGAATGGAAGGAAAGAGAACATGGGGAAGAAGATGAGCAAGCCTTAAGCAATGTAAGATGCATGGATGTTCTAAGGGACTGCGGGCTTCTAAAATTCTTCATGGGCCATGTCTCCGAGCTCAACTGGAGTTATTACAGTACCTGATTAGTGTATGGGACATTGATCAGGAAAGATTTGTAATTCATGATCAGGAGCTAGAAATTGAAGTCTCTGATGTATACTTCATAACCAGATTATCACGGAGGGGGGCAGTACCAATCCTGACAGGTACCCGACCCACAATGGAAAACATGAGCATGGTCATGGACAGGGTTTTCCAAGGGGCAAGGAAAGGATCAAAGAGCGGGAAAGCAGATATTCAAACCATTCCCGATTTGGCACTAAAAGTAGTGTTGCACATCATCACTCGAGCTGCCAGATCTCAAGCTCTGCATGAGGCCACAAAAACACAGCTTCTACTTGCCGTAGTTTGTATGGTCCCAACTCTTTACAACTGGGCAAAGGCGGTAATAATCAATATGAAACGCCAACTGACAAAATGTAAGAACAACAAGCTGAAACAGTTCGACTATGGGTCTATCTTGGTGCCGTTCATCCAGGAACGGTTACCAATCTTTCAACATCAGGAGGTGATAGTCCCTGCACCACCACCACGATAGGATTGCGATGAAGCATTGGGTAAGACTCATTTTTTTATTTTATTTTGATGAGTATTATGATTTTTTATTATTATATATGTTCTAATGTTAATCCATGTATTTGTAGATGTTGTCCCAGAAAGACCTGCAGGAATGTCTCCAATAGCATGGAGGGTTCCACGCGATTTTGAGGTGGCCCCTCATGGTGAGGGAAGCAAGGAGGAGGAAATCGTACGCAACCTGGAGGGACTCACTAGTAGAATCCTAGATTACGCGAGATTTGACGATGCTCCTCGTGCATACCAGAGGCACACTGCAGGGGTGTCTAACCGTGTTCACCGCTTATTGAGGCGGCTTGTGCGTGTATTGACATGCTACCATGAGCATCATGCTGATTAGACGCCTAGGCTTTTATTTCTGCATATTTTTTGAGATTCGTGATGTCTTAGGATGTAACCAAACATACATATTTTTTGAACTTATATTGCACGTGGATGCAAACACTCGATATATATATATATATATATATGTGTGTGTGTGTGTGTGTGTGTGTCTGTTTTCCTGTATGAATCTTATTATGTGATGATGATGTTTTACAAATTACGCAAATGTCTATCTAATGCAATATTGGCTACTGTATCAGTTAACGCATTTATTCATCTAGGAATATGCTGATATGTGATGTAATCAAAATTCCTTTCTAATAAAAAAACACGCAAATAGAACCTTAAGGTTTGAGGATTTCTAATAGAATAATGCCCATTAAGCTGAAGAAAAACAAGCTGAGAGTCTAGATTAACAATTAATGCACGAATGTCGAGAACAATGGCCTCGGTTAAGAGTTCAATGACAGCACTATATTCAGTGACATTGTTCGTTGTTTGTCCTATACAAATACCTTGAAGGTCTATCAACTCACCATTAGGATTATAAATCACCCAGGTTGCGGAAGACAGATTCTGGGTACTGCGGGAGGCACCATCCGCGAAACCAACATAAGGAGTGATAGACATAGGCACAGTAATCAACAACATAATAAGCAAAAAAACGGCTCGCAAAGCACACCAAGCCAAAAAATGTACAAAAATGAAAAAAACACCTATGTACAAAAGAACATGCACAAGAAACTCATGCATAGTATTTTTTGAGATAGAACCCATTTCTGGGCTAATCCAAAGGATAGCCTTCATAATCAATTAGCTCATAAGCCCCGTTCTAAAGAATGCGCTTAATGATATAGGGCCCATGCCACATGGGTTGGAGTTTGCGTGCCCCCATGTTATTATGAGCTTGGTCATACAAGAGGACGAGGTCTCCTTCTACAAAGGAACGAGAAGAAATCGACTGGTCAAAATGAGCTTTGACCCACTTTTTCTGTGCTTCCATGACAAGAGCAACAAAGCGGCAAGTTTCATCAAGCCTTTCTAAATATAGAAGACGCTCTTCTTCTAGCGAAGTATTAGGTAGCAATTCAATAGTTATCTTGAGAGAAGGGATTTGGCATTCAATCGGAAAGGTAGCTTCCAGACCATAAACAAGCTGGAATGGAGTGAATCCGGTCGCATCCTTCAACCTGAAGCATAGTGACTAGAACCTTGTTCACAACTTCAACCTGGTCATTGGCCTGAGGGTAGTATGGCGTTGAGCTGTCGTGGCGCAGACCCAACTTGGAAGTCAAATCAGCCATCATGTAATGACGAAAATGAGAACCACGTTCGTTGATAATGGCTTGAGGGACACCAAACCTAGTAATGACATGATTGAACAGAAATTGCGCGATTCTCTTACCGTCAGCTGTAAGTGTAGGCATTGAGTCAACCCATAT
The DNA here is from genome assembly GCA_034641835.2 of Pinus albicaulis. Classification (NCBI taxonomy): domain Eukaryota; kingdom Viridiplantae; phylum Streptophyta; class Pinopsida; order Pinales; family Pinaceae; genus Pinus; species Pinus albicaulis. Next base: position 957,841,812 of record CM076569.1, on the reverse strand, counting down.
AGTGAAGTAGTCAACGACTACGATAATATAAGAATTCCCCCCAGCCGAGTGAGGGTTACACATCATAAACTCTATGCCCCACTTCTCAAAGGGACCAACGGTAATGACAGGATGGACGTGTGTGGGTGGCGCGTGCATCTTGGGCTGGTAAATTTGGAAATCGCGACACTTGTAAACAGCAACAATGTAGTCTTTAAACATAGTAGGCGAAGAATGTTCTATGTAGTAGCATATCCAGACATGTGACTGCCACAGGCACCATAGTGGAAATCATTGAGGACCTTTTCAACCTTCTCAAGAGTTAAACACCGGTGGAGATCAGAATCAGCTTCGATGCGGTAGAGAGTATCTCCAACTATGAGATAGGGTTGCGAATGATGGCGGATGCGTCGACAAGCATCCTTCATCAACTCAGATCATAAGGTAGAAGTCTGAAGATATACAATGATATCACCGTACCACGGATCGAGGGTGCTAATGAGAAAAAGGGTGTCGTCCGAAATGAATTCCTCAAAACCAGATGGAGCATAATCGGAAGGGAGAGAGTAAATCAAATCGGCAAAAACCAATGATTTCTTCGACTTGGCCGTAGTAAAATCCAAATCAAACTCTTGGAGGATAACAATCCACTTTGAGTATTTTCCCCCCAGCAATTGACGAGTCAATATTTAGGTCATGGGATTGTAATCATAAATAACAATTACTGTGCATAGTAGAAAATAATTGCGAAAATGTTGGATGGCTTGAACAACAGCGAACGTCAATTTCTTGACTCGTGCATAATGTATTTCGGTATCGAGAAGATTGCGGCTCAAATAATAAATGACGTGCTCATTACCATCATCATCGTCTTGCACCAGAACCATGGCAATAGTGCTAAATGCAGCGACCAAATAGAGGGAGTAGTCGTAATGGTAATTGGGAGGATGCAATAGAGGAGCATTGATAAGCAATGTCTTCAGTGCATTGAAGGATTTTTGGGCGATCCCATCCCAAAGGAACGAGATGCCTTGCTTAAGTAATCGTGTGAAGCCTTTGGCCACTTCAACATAGTTCGGTATAAAATGGTGTAGGAAATTATCTTTCCCTTGCAGAATTTGCAACTGATGTAAAGAGGAAGGGGAGGAGAGATTGACAATAGCTTCGACTTTGAGGGGATCGAGATGAATTCCATATTTAGAGACGATAAGCCCTAAGAGTCTACCAGAATCAATACAGAAGACACACTTATGCAGATTAAGCCGAACGTTATAGCATCTACAACGAAGAAATATTTGATGGAGATGATCTGGGTGGGCTTTACGCTTAGCAGAATGAGCTGGAAGGTCATCCAGGTAAAGTTGAACAATGCGCTTGATATCATGGAAAGCATACAACATTTCTCTTTGAAATGTAGCCCCGACATTCTTAAGACAAAAAAGGAGCTTCTTATAGGTGAAGGTACCCCAAGGACAGATAAAGGAAGTCTTGTGTTGATCGACCAAAAGAATATTGATCTGTTTGTACCCATAAAACCCGTCCATAAGGGAAAAGATCTCACTCCTAGCACATTCATCAATGATCTGGTCAATAAAAGGAGTGGGATAGTTATCCTTAGGGAAAGCGCGGTTGATATCCCGATAATATACACAGACATGAATAGTACCCTTCTTTTTATCCATAGAAACAATATTAGAAACCCGTTCTATCAAGGGAATCAGATAAATGAAGCCATCTTTAAGAAGTTTTTCAACTTCTCCCTTAATAGAAGTTTCCTTTCTAGGGTGCATAGGACGAAGATGTTAGCGAACAGGCTTGGCACCAGGATAAGTAGGAATCTCATGAACAACTATACTCGGATCGATGCCGGGAATTTCTTCATAATACCAAGCGAAAACGTCACTAAACTCACGGAAGAGACTAGTATAGACCTCGATCAAATCAAGAGAACAGGTCACCCCAATGTGGATGTTCTCGACAACCCCCGGATTGACGTAGATGTCGATAGGCATCATTTGCATGATGTTTCCCAGGTTGCCTTCCACAAAGACTTTATGTGTCAGGATGGGTGTTTGAAGTGGATGAGAAGGAACTTGGGAAGCGAACTCCTCAAGACAAGTAGACATGGTCCCAAGGCCATGCATGAAAGAGGAATGATGATGATTATCGTCCCAAGGAGGATCCTCAAGAGACATAGTTTCCACGATGGCCTCATTAGTGGGAAATATCTCATTTAAGGGATCGAGCAAATCTGAAGTGTTGAGCCAAGGGGATTGAGAATATGTGTCAAGAGACATATTCATAGGAGTATGATCAGAGGGAGGAGGAGACGAAGCTGAAATAAGTTTACAATAATCAATTTCTATTAGGCTTAACGGAATCGAGTCACCAAATGAATTAATCTGCTCGGGGGAAGGGATGATCCACGAATTAGCAGACCTGGGGATCATGTTAACCTCAGAGTATTGGGTGGAGGAAGAGAAAAAGGACCCATGAGGGCAGGATATTTGAAAATACCCGGTCCTATGCTCTCATAAGGCATAGGAATACGATCTACATATGGAATGTTGCTCTTAGAAGACGAGGAAGTGAAAAAAGACAACTGATCGACAATGATGATCTTTCCTTCGTACAGAAATCGAAGAACACAAACGAGGGTGGACGGGATGCACAGCATGGTGTGAGTCCAACTACGACCGAGGAGAATATTGTAATTGAGCTTGGCATCAACGAATTCAACCTCAACGTTAACCTTTTTCCCTTTTTACGTAATAGGTAAACTAGTGAGAACACCAAGAGGGCGAGATTCTCTTCCGTCAAAAGCTTCTAAAGCATTTGGAGATGAATTGAGGGCTAGAGAACCGATGGATTTCCAACAAACAGAAGACATGACACACGTAGATGCACCCTCTTCCATGACTACTTGGTGGACATTATTTCCATTAATCCCAATTTGAATGATCAGTGCAAGCTGGTGAGGGAGTTGTGGGATGAAATTTTCCAAATCGAAAGTGATAAGGCTAGAATCGGTGGGATCAATCCCTCCGATGGCAGATAACAAAGTCTTCTGTTGTGATGAACAAATATGAAGTACTTCTAACGCAGACATAGCAGATGGCACCTGAGCCAAATCCTCAACAATACTGTAATGTTGAGCAGCACAAGCATTTGGGTTGTAGGAAGACTTTCGTAGTACACCTTTGGAAGGTGGTCGTACAACGAGCTCAATACTGGGCCTTTCGATATGAAGAGGGCCAGAAGCAGGCGGGGGAGGAGGACCATCATCGATTTGCTTCCCTGGTGCCTGAAACGATTTGGTATAATATTTTGATCATGTGGCAATAGAGACGGGTGCAAGACCGTTCATCATGAAAACCTGAGAGCCAAACGGGGTGGAGTACTGAGGTTGCTCCACCAACTGAGTTTGTTGTGATGGGAATGGTTCTTTAAGAACAATCAGAGTGCCTTGGGTTCCCTTAAGTAGTCAACTCACCTTGGCCCATTGTGGACAGTCCTTGGTGTAATTCTCTTCGTCACAAATCAGACAAGGGTACTTCAGTTTGCATTTGGAAACATCATTAGTGCTAGGTTTCAGAGAATCCTGTTTTGGGGTATCGGATTTGGCCTTACCTTTACCCTTCTTCTTACCTTTGGAAGTTTTATCCGCCGGATTGGAATGGATGACATTCACTTCCACGATTTTACCAGAATTCGGAGGTGGCTAAGAAGCAACATCAATGGAAGGAGTAGATTTTTGCTTCGCAGGATTTGGAGAGGACTTCCAAGAAGTCTGAGACACAGAACCTATGATACCATCAACAGATGGTGTCACTGGTGTTTTGGAAGTTCCAGGTCGTGGGGCATCGAGCAAGAGTTCATACAATGTGTTGGACTAAGAGTACACAAGATTAAGGTACTGGGCACGAGCGATGGCTTGTTCCTCAGTAATACATGCCCCCATAGCAATGTCCTTAGCAGTCAGAGCAATAAAAGAGGTAGTGAACCAATTAATCAGAAGTTGATCAGGAATCTCAAACTTGATAAAACGACGATGTCGCCTCCATTCATGAATATGATCAGAGATATGGGTAGCTCGATCATGTTTCAAGGATGTGAAAAGGTGTGTCCTAGTTTCATACCGAACTGGTAACTGAAAGTGCATGAGAAATGCCATGGCTAGAGAGTTGAAATCTGGGAAGACGTTGTGGGAAAGTTTAATGTACCACTTAGTAGCGGCACCAGTGGGAGTCCTTTGGAAACGATGTAGTCGAACGGAATCATCAACCCAAGAGTTAGAGGAGCACCAAAGATGGTACGTCATAACATGCGCTTGGGGGTCTTCTCCGGACTTGCCCTCAAACTTGGGACAATCGCCAGGGATTTTAGTCAGAACTGGAGGCCAATATGGATTATGAAGGATAGGATCATTCGTCAACTTCGACACATTGGGTAGTTCTAGCATAGTAAGGAAGGGAAATTGCGGGTTGAAAGGCATTGCAGGCCGTTGATAAAGACCAGTATTGGGATTCCAATCAGGTTGGGGAAAAATTTTCCCCCATATGTTCTGTCTCGGAAGATTTTGTCCATAGGGGTTATAAGCCTGATAATTCTGCCCATACACTAGTTGAGGACCAAGATATTGATTCTCAGCGAACCACTGAGGTCCTGTCTAAGAAACATATGGATTTTTTTGTGGAATGTAAGCACTACCTTGAGGTGCATTATATAACACTCGCGTTTTACCTTGAGGAATATAAGCAGTGCCTTGAGGCGCACTGTATACCAGCTGAGATTGGCCTTGAGGAATGTAAGAAACGCCTTGGGGCGCACTATATACCACCTGAGATTGACCTTGAGGAATGTAAGCAACACCTTGGGGTGCACTATATACCACCTGAGATTGGCCTTGAGGAATGTGAGCGGTGCCCTGAGGCTGGATGGGTTGCCCCTCGGGTGCAAGTTGACCCGGATGCTGTGGTTGGATAGGTTGGCCTGGTTGTTGGGGTTGAACAGGCTGTCCTTACGATGCAGGTTGGCCTAGATGTTGAGAGCCACCAGATTTCCCTTGTGGAAGAGGTTAGCCCAATGGTTGGGATGAGCCAGTTTGTCCCTGAAGAACAGGTTGAGTTGGCTGAGCAGTAGAGGGTTGACATTGTTGTACAAAATTTGGGCCTTGTTGAACGTAAGGCTGGTGTTGTTGCATAAAAGGTTGTCCCTGTGATGGATAGATTTTCCCCTAGGGAACATAAGATGTTCCCTGTTGAACATAAGGTTGACTAGCAGGACCGTATGGTTGTCCTTATCGGACCGAAGGTTGTCCCTGAAAGGGTTGTCTTGGCGGACCATAAGGTTGTCCCTGTGGACCGAAGGTTGTCCCTGAAGGGGTTGTCCTTGTGGACCATAGGGTTGTCCCAGTAGGTACGTGAAGTAGTTGGGGTTAATCGGAGGAAAATAGGCAGGATTTCTGTACTCATCATAATGATGCGGAGGATTAATAGGAGCTTGTGGCTGCTGAGAACCCTGAGGGGTGTAATTTTTCTGCTGAATAGCCAACATGTACTGATCCTACGTCAAACATTTAGGAATTGGATTAGAAGTGATGGGTGCACTACTAGCAGGTTGGATTCCTGACACGTGAGGCTGTGAGCCACCCACAGTGGGCCCAATGGGTATCGTGGAAGCGATAGGAATCAACCCACGAACAACAGAAGATGGCGGCAATGACTGAACCACACTAACATATGGTGCAAACGTAGCCACACAGAGAGTGGGTTGGGTTGGGATAGATGTAATGAACGTCGACGTCATGGGAGTCGAGGGTGACACACCCGATACTATTACAAAGGACCTTTAATAGGGAGTCGATTTACCTATCTAGATCGGGTTCTGATACAATAGTGTAGCACCAGAAATAATCTGACTCAACGAACGATAACCAGTTTTGAGAGAGGAAGGTTGACCTGAGACATAAGGAAAATTCTCCAAAGGGAGCTGATAATCTCCTATAGAAACATAAATATCTTCACTACTAATGGGACTTGAAGCATCCATGTAAGATGAAGCCATATTATCATCGAAAAGGTGATGAGCAGTGGCAAGTAAAGATGGTTCTGAAGTAAGCGGAGGAAACTCTTCCTCATTTCCAAAACCAGCCCAAGCATCCAGAGGTTGCTAATTGATATCAGATGGCTCCTCAAGAGGAGATCGGGTAGCAAGTGGTAAGATACTTGGAAGAATAGAATGCCAGTACCCGATAGGCCTAGTAGGCTGAGGTGCTCCTAAAGATATTTCAAGAGAAGGATCTCCACTAGGAGGTAATGAAGGGGATGACGAAATTGGTGGTTTTGCCACCGTGACTTTGTTTAAAAAACAGGAGAGAACCGAGATGACCAATTCGAGGCTTCAAGACTAAACGCTAGGGAATTACTTAAGAAAAAGCCAAGAAAATATATTTAATGGGCGTGTGATCGTAGGCAATTGATTTTATGACATTGAAACAAAACTATGCCTTTTCATATTTTAAGAGTCAAGAGAAAGGCAAAAGGTGACTCTAGTCACTTTCGGGTTGAACGAGCACGAAAGGACAAGTGCTCGATGTGTTGGACATTGGATTCAACGCTCCTCGTGTGTTTTGCAACATGGACTAACCACCTCCCATGGATCCTAACTCTGGAGATTGTAGTGGAGACTAACGCCTGCGGGTTTTGGTCTAACAGAAATCGTGATTCCAACAAGTGGTATCAGAGTGACAGGTCTCGAGTTCGAAACTCACCTAGCTCGCGTTGGGGGGGAGATCGTTGGACATTGGGTTCAACGCTCCCTGTGTTTTTCACGACATGGAATAACTACCTCTTGTGGATCCTAACTCTAGAGATTGTAACCGATACTAACGCCTGTAGGTTTTGGTCTAATGGCAATCGTGATTCCAACATGATGATCTTTTCAATTTTAGAGAGTCACAAAAAGACCAAAATGACTACTCAGGAAATCTAAGCAAGAGGGTGTACCAAGTTTCAGTGAACTGCAATATACACCTTGGTGACCAAATGAAAGAGAAATGATCAAGCACTTAACGTACGTGCAGGTAGTCTCCCCAAATGTTGTGTTCGGTGTATCACAATTACAGGGTGGTAGAATTGGCTTCATATGGATAAAGGATTCCAACCTATGAGGGTCTCCCTTTATATAATCGATGGTACGGGGAGCACAAGTCCATGCTAGTGCTATCTATGACCAGGTGGCAAATGACAGCTACTAGGTTTAACGACGCCGGAACACGTCACTAGCCTAGACCTCTAAAATGTGAGCGTTAAGTTTCAATGCTTCCTTAGGTTGTTTGAATTCATTTTAAGGTTGATCTTGAATTAATGTTGCAGTTTCAAGGCCTTACCGAATGTAATCTCGAATCCTTAATGCACAACTATATGCGAATGAAAATCATTCCAATTTGATGAACAACTAGATAAGAGAGGGATAGTAATTCATAACGAAGCAACGATCAATCGAATGCAAGAAGAAATTTTCCTAATGCATCTAAGACAACCAAAGCAGAAAACAAAAAATGATTTCCTTGTTCACTAAAAGTTACTAATGCAAAAGAACGTTTTTCATTTTCCAACTAAGAGAAAGAATGCAAATTTTGTCCTTTTAGATGAATGAAAGGAAAAGTGCACTACTACACTAAAGACAAAATAGACACTAGTTTTGAGCAATTCGAATGAAATGATCTAAAACAAAGAGACCATTTCAACACGAACACCAAACACACTCAAAACATAAACACATTCCTTCAAGCAAAAAGAGGGATTTCAAACTGATTCAGTGAGCAATGTAATCGATGCTCAAGGTGACATATGGAGAGCTAAATGAACACGAAGATGATCATTCAATGACCAAATGACACGTAGAACCGAAAGAAAAAATAAGACAATCAGTCAACAAATTGAAAAGGTAAAGACCAAACTGACTCAAACTCAACTCAGAAGGTTCAGTGAGGAGGTAGGCAAACATGCAACAACACCTAGAAACCCTTGGATGACAAACTTCATTGATCAGATGAGGGACAAACAGCTGAGAAGAACGAGACAAGAGAGTCAAAGAAATTCCAGTAGACTAATTGAAAAAATAAAATCCAAACCAAAGGTAAGACATACTGACAAAACTCATAATAAAGGCCAAAATCCTAACCTATAGGATTTGATGCGTCTATCAAGTTGTAATCCATGCTAAACAGAGGATGGTGCGCCTGTGAAAAAGGAAACAAGCACCAATTGGCGCGAATGTTCAAGCAACAGTAGCGCCGAGCCAAAAAACTATGGAAAAGACAAAAATCCATTGAGAAAAGGTCAGACTTGACACTCTGAGACTAAATGTGATGGCTGAAAACAGTCAGGCAGGTAGAACAAAGCAGAAAAATAATAATACGACCAAAGTCGAACAAACAAGCAAAACACTAGATGAACAATGAGAGACGAAAAGCACACTCTTCCCCAGTATGGTCGCCAAATTGTTGATCAGGTAAATCCCCTATGCGGACAGAGGTGATCCTTCTAGCCCTAGAGTGGGTCTAGCAACAAGGGAACAAGCTGGACTTTCAGACTCCTTGCTTGTAAATGAAAACGAGTTGGGATAGATGACGTACCTTGGTCCAATGATTTTGTTGTAGTCTACAGTGATCTGCTGATCTTTGTCTTCACGTCGCGGTCTTTTAGTGATAATGTCTGTGTACCTACACAAGGATCAAGTGAACGGTGACAGCATTCAAAAACATACTTTCATTTACAGCTATTCGATTGGTCAAGGAGAATCAAAAAATTTTCATATGATCGAACACAAAATTGGAACCAAAAAACCAGTCATGTATTAATGATAGAGAAAATAAGTTTACAACCTTAATGCCTTGACGTTGCAGCCTCCTTCGACGAGTTCAGTCAAGCACGTCTCAAGCATTCGTCAGGGATTAGACTTGATGAGGCAATGGGCCTAAACTCTCTCTCAACAATGGATTCCTCTCTGCCTTTTTCTTCACACCAACTATAGTAAGGACTGCTTAGCTAGCTGAAACTATGTGAGAAGGAAGTATTTATAGGAGAGGAGGAGGTGGTTTGGGATCCCTCATAAGGTGGAAGAGAGGCCTTATCCTTTGGGGAGTTGCTCAATTGTAGGAAACAAGAAGCCAAAGGGAGGAATTCGACGTTATCAGTCGAACAAACCGTGATGACTCCACTCACGAAGTGGTTAGGCATGGAAACTTTGTTTCTATTTTAAAAAACTTTCCAAAAAAAGAACAGCACGGGTGCTCCACTGAGGCAGAGTGCCAATGGGCACGAGGCCAAAACTGCCTACCAAAGCTGACCCAAAATCATATATTTTTGAGAGCCTGCTTGAGGAATGATCAACAGAGGAATATTCTTGACATTCCAAGGGATGCAATGACACTTTTTGCAAGGTATGACAATACACAAAAGTCACTGAAATGGTCCTCTAATGTTCAGGACGGGGATTGTAGGGACACTGAAAAAATACTGTGTAACAGTTGTGACCATCTAAAGACAGACCACCTAAAAACATAACGTTGATGTTCAATTTATACTCTGAATTTAAAGCCTTTGTATTGCAGGTCATAACATGGAGCGATGGTTGTCCATGGAGTTGTAGAGAAATATTAGCAGCGGTAGATAGAGGTCCCCCAACGAGCTTTGATGAGATTGTTAACATTGTTGGAAATTGGACAAACCAACATTCCTCGTGTGTTTCACGACATGTGCTTAACCGCCTCTCGTGGATCTGTTAACTTTGGCAATGCATCCGTTTACTAACACCTGTGGGTTTTGGTGTAATAACAATCGTGATTTCAACAAGTGGTATCATAGCTAAATTTTATTGGCATTATGGCTAATTTGTTGTCCTTGATGGAAACCTATTTGAAAAAGATATCGTTGATGTCAATTTGGTCATTATATAATTACTATGGAACTAATGCAAATAATAGGTATTATGGTACAAGCATTACAGAAGATATGGAAAATGTAACCACCCCTCCCATATTTACCCACTTTCAGTGGCCTGCCAAGGTAAACATGAGCTCAGGACTACTATGGAATGACTTAACCTCCTAGATGTAATTAAGGAAGTGGATTCAACAAACCAAAACTTTGATGACCTTCCTAAGGAGCCACAGGACCCCCAAGAGATAAACCGCCCTTCCAAGTGCCCAAACCCTAAGTTAAACTTCTTTTTCACTGATATGGACTCCCAGATGCTAGCATAACACTGTAGAAATTTAACTGTAACCCTCCAGTCACATTCATAAGCCTGCATGGTAGCAACTGAAGTCTAATTTTCCCAGTTTTGTTCATGCGAATGCAAACTTTTTGAGCCGCCTTTTCAGGGCTAGCCTCCAAACCTCTGCCCAGAACTTGATGAGACCTTCCAAAACAATGAATGACATTAGGAAAAATCCATTAACACAAAAATTAGACAAGAAATTAACCTAATAAGGCCTATTCATTACAATAATTTTGTCAAACACATGGCGAACATGAAATCTACAGGTCATAAATGCATATCTAAACATAGAGATTTGAAACTTATTTGAGAATCATCAAGAAGGTATAATTCCCTCTCACAATAGCTATGATAACATATATTATGTCATGCATTCAATAACCATTCATTTACAAATGAAAACATGATAAGATACATAACTTGAATTTGTCATAAAACCATGCTTATAATCGACATATAACCAGATAAATAAAAATGATGAAAAAACCATTAAATCCACATAATAAAAAGTAGAATTACTCATGAGTTACAAGGGAAAAGATCTCTTATCAATCATATGCAAAATCCAACCAAGTTAGGGACTTCCACGTACCACCCGACCATAGATTAGGTTGAACCAAATATCTCTTTCAGCCAATCACCCTTGTGCCATATTCCAAGCATGGATTTGGGATCTCATGGGATAAACCAATGCATAAACAACCAAGGCAATCCAAAGGTTAAACCATCTCTACCCTCACACTACTGTAATCTCACCTAAACCAGTCCAAATATCACAAAACCAACCCAAACTTGGATGCCTCAGAATTCCTTCACCATCCCTTGAGGAATTTTCCTATCTCCACCCACATGTTGAGGGCTTCTCTGAGAAAATCATCTCCACCCCCAACCCTTGGGATTTTCCTAAGACTATGTTAGGTCCCTATAATACTAGTATAACCCCTTATTGTTTTTAGTGTATCCCCCTTATTTTTATTGTTGTGCCCTTGTAGTCCCCATATTTCTATTATTGTGCCCCATAATAGCCCATTATTGTTATTGTTGTGCCCTTACATTATTATTTTTAGGTCGGCTAGGATTATATTGTGACCCCATGGACTCCTATATAGAGAAAGGAGGTTTTGTAATTTGTATCATCCAAGAATTGTTCATTTATGTAATGTAAAGGAGGTTTCCCCCTCGAAGTTGTTGATTTCTAAGGCATTGATATCTCTTTTATTCTATTTTGGGAGCTGGTTTCATAACATTTGGTATCAAAGCTTTTGATTCTAGGGTTTTGCTGCTTCAAAAGTTCATTGTGAAATTTTCGCTATAACTCTTTTTATACGAGGGTTCAGACACTAAAAAAACCCATTTCAAAGAAATCCTGAGGAACTTCATGTAAAAATTTCAGATCTTGGTTCGCAATATTTTCGGAGATATTATTTGTGGAAATTAGGGTTTTTGCAGGCTCCCGAATTTCATCTAAAAGAGGTGACATTGGGAAAATCCTCATAACTCTCTCTCTGAGCATCGGATTGAAATTTTGTAAAAAGTGGTCGAAATTACCTGACTTTAGTTTCCTATGTATCAATTTTAGAGTCGAAGAAGGAAACAATGACACGTGGCACGCCGTACAATTTCTCTCTACTGAACCAGTCCATAATTAGGTCACTGTGGGAGATTGGGCATAACTTTGCCTTGAAGAATCCAAATCAGGTCAGAACTATGGCATTCGAAAGAAGATTCAGAGGGCTAATACAAGACCAAATTTCAGATATTGAAGATCTGAAATCACAAATATAATTCAGTTTCAATATCAAGCTCCTCAAACGTAAGAAAAAGGTGTGTATTTTTTTTTTCAAATTGCATAAGTCTTGTTTGAAAAATCAGTTTGAAGTGATTCCGAGGGAATATTGAAGCATAGATATCAGTATTGGGTTATAAAATTCCGCCTAAAAAGAATTCAACGCCCATTAAGCCCTCAGAATACTCTATTATGACGCATGAAGAGGAATAATTGCAGTATGATATATCAAAATTACGATACCAAGTGCAACAAATTTCAATATTACAAAGAGCAATAAAAGATGACATAGATGGTTTAAAAGCATAAATGGAGGTTAATTTGGATGGTTTGAAGTATAAAATGAAAGCTAATATGGATGATAAAGTAGTGGAAGATCATATCAAGCATCAACAACAAGTTCTCCAACTCCCAAAGGATAACCTAACTTTGGTGCAGAATCAAATGAAACAACAGGCATATCAACATCGTAGCGAAAGAAGTTTTGATGTAGGCAACAGGGTATTTTTATGGATACAACCATACAAACAAATGTCCCTCAATCAAGCTAAGAAGGATAATAAATTATCTCCAAAGTATTATGGTCCTTACAGGGTGTTGCAAAAGATTGGTACCATGGAATACAAATTGGAGCTTCCTACATCTTCCCCAATGCACCCAATTTTCCATGTTTCATGCTTAAAAAAGGTTATAGGTGAAAAGCTCCCAGTTCAAACAATATTGCCAAAACTTGAAGAAGAAAGAAAAACCATATTGGAACTTGGAGCAGTCACAAAAACAAGAACTCGACAACTGCGAAATTGATCAATTTCGGAGTATCTCATCAAGTGGAAGAACTTACCTGCTGAAGATTCTACGTGGGAGGATGAGAATTTTATATAGAAGCATCCATAAATAATCAAGTGTTGAGGACAACACTTGTTTTAAGGAGAGGGGCATGTTAGGTCCCTATAATACTAGTATAACCCCTTATTGTTGTTAGTGTAGCCCCCTTATTGTTATTGTTGTACCCTTGTAGTCCCCATATTGCTATTATTGTGCCCCATAATAGCCCACTATTGTTATTGTTGTGCCATTACATTAGTATTGTTAGGTCAACTAGGATTATATTGTGACCCCATAGACTCCTATATATAGAAAGGAGGTTTTTTCATTTGTATCATCCAAGAATTGTTCATTTATGTAATGTAAAGGAGGTTTCCCCCTCGAAGTGGCTGATTTCTAAGGCATTGATCTTTCTTTTCTTCTATTTTGGGAGTTGGTTTCATAACAGAATACCTTGCCCTGATCCAAAACCTTCCGTCAATCCAAAGCTTAAGCAAGAATGAATACCACCACGTCATGGTTATACAGAAATGGCAAGGCACGACTGAAATCACTATCAAACTAGGCAAAGCCCATGTCAACGATAATAAATGAACCAAATACACACATGCATATACCATGCATGCCAAAACCAACTAGGAAATCATACATGCAACCTATTACCTACAAGTATTCTTGCTAAAGCTGCTTGATCCAACTCTTCCTTACTTGATCCTTGTTCTCCTCTATTTTCCTTGTCCTTCCTTTGTTTGCTTGCTTGCTTTTTCCTCTTGGTGCTTTTCTCCTCTCTAAAACCAAATCCAAAATTGAACTTACGAAAGGCCCCAAACTGATGCTTTGATGCCTTTTTATTATTTATGCCTCTAATTTGTTCATTTTCCCCTATTTTCCTTCATTTTCCTCCTCACATGAAACCTGTGACCTTTCACCTTCCTTTTCTCCTGATTTCCTTTATTTTCATAAATAAAATACCAATAATTCCTTTTTTCCTTTTTGAAGCCTTTATCGTTGCCTTTGCCAATTTCCCCTCAACCATAATATACAACAAGTGATGGCCATTAGGATTTTTTTCCCAACATTCAACTTGGAATACGTGTCCCATGACCTTGATATGATTTTGCCTTAATAAAGGTCGTTACAGACCCCTCCCCCTTAGGGGAACACCATCCTCGGTGTTCTATGACACCTATGACTGACAAAACCACTAAAAACAAAAACATACTTCCCATGGAGCTTTATAACTTAGCTCGATGTAGTATTTACAATGAACAACCTGCTCAAAGGAAAAATCATCATGACAAACATGGCAACCATACTTCTTATTGGAGCTTTATAACACAACTCATTGCGATATTTACAACAATAACTATACATAAATGTGTACATGTACCAAAAACTCATTTGCCTCCACTGGTAAATAATGAAGGATTCATAGCGCGCATCTGATCAACCATCTCCAATGTAGCTTCTTCGGGCCCAAAGTGCTTCCACTGCAATTTAACTTGCTCGATTGCTCAGTTCTGGAGCATGAGTTGTTTCTACTGCAATATGCACTAAGGTTCCGGTTGGAATTATCCTTCTGGCTCCACCTGTAATACAAACCAATCAATCACATGATAAACATCCTTTACATATTTTTTAAGCAATGAAACATGGAAAACATCATGGAATTTCACTGTTGGAGGCAGCGCAAGTCTATAGGCCACTGGTCCAATCCTCTCAAGGATATTGAAAGGCTTGCAATATCAAGGTGCCAGCTTGGCACATGACCCAATCCCCAAGGAGCTCCTCTTAGGCTTGATGCGTAAATACACATGCTCCCTAACCTAAAACTTCTTAAATGCCTAGTGTTGATCTACATAACTCTTATGTCTATCATGTTCTGCTTATAGATTCTTCTTTATAACTTGCATTTCCTGTTCCATCTCTGCCAACATTTTTGGTCCAATAAGTACCATGTTCATTAGATCACTCCAGCTGATGGGAGTGTTACAAATCTACCCATAGAGAGGCTCAAATTGTAATGTTCCCAAAATTGGCATGAAGCTAATTGGAACATTGATTTTTCTTATGTCATCTAGGAGGTGAATAAAATGGGTGAGGAGACCCATGAGTAGGAATAAAATTCCTCATAGTGTGAAAGGGATCAATAGAGTAGCTTTATTTTGCACCTTCCAGTGTGAAAAGGGGCAAATGCATGAGGACAAGGTCAAGTTTGACTAAGTCAACAACACTGCCAAAGAGGGTGTGGATTGCTTGGGAAGCCAACGCAGTTTGAATGGGAGGAATATCACTTGGTGGAGGAAACCCTAATGTGTGGTGTCCAAGGCAAGAAGGTTTTCATTTGCATGAAAGGAGAAGAGGCAGCCATAGAGGATTATGTTTTGAGCATTTGATTTTGATCTATGTAGACTCTTTGCATTCTCGGGCTGTTTAGCAGAGTTGCAGTGGAATTCTTGTTTAGGATTCCTTCTCCTTCTTGAGAGGCCTCTTGAAGGATTGCACTTCATTTCTCCACAACCAGGCTCAAGGCCAAGCCACCTCCTTCAGCTACATCGTTATTTCTGCTAAAGTATAACGTTGTGTTGCAGGGTGTTGTAGTGGAGGGTTCCACAACACCATTTCCTTGTCTCATCCTTTAGAGGAGGGAGCTTCTATTCTTCTGGGAGGTTAGTGAGGAAGGTTTCAGAGCTAATTTTCATATCTTGGCATCAGGCCAAGCATCTCCCATCTACTACAGCGCAATACCTCTCCTTGACTGCGTTATTTCAGTGTGTATCTGCAGTGGGGGTTTGCACCACTATTTTGGAGGGTGAGATCTTCAGTGTTAGGATCGGCTTATCACTTGAGAGATATATTGGAGGAGGTCTATTTTAGATTGTGCATCATCTTCAGCCATCTCCATCCATTTTCTTAGTTGCAATTGCTACCTTGCAACTCCAGCTTTTCTGGAGTTTTGCCATTTTGTATATATTTAAGCCAATCCTTCTAAGGGTTGTTGTATTATTATTTCCAGGGGTTGAGAGCTTGCTCCCCCACATTTCTTGAGCTATTTATTGTTATATATTTGTATTATCCTTCAGCATGTTGCAGTGTCTCCTATAAACTGCGCAGTCATAGCCTAGGGCATTCTCAGTGTAGCAGTATAGTTCAAATTTTATGTACATAATCTATTGAGGCTTGTATTTCCAATCTTGAGTGACTTTTTCCTCAAGATATTGCATACAATTTTGCTGCTATAATCAATATGATGGCTATTGAGATCTTCTGATATCTTATGCATCAATATAACGTTGTTATTCCATATGTGTTCTTACATTGTTGCATCTCCAACTTTAGAATATCTTAAGATATTCTTATTGTTGTAGAAATCCCCTATTTTGGGATATTGCAATGGTATCAAAGCTACAATCTTGGCTCAGCCTGTGAGTCTCAGCCAAAGGAGATCAGAAGAGGATGGGCTTTATCTTATCATATTTCAGATCCATGAAGAACCTCCCCAAGGAGGATAAACATATAGAACAGGAAGGACCTTGTACTTCCTATTCTCATCGAGAAGGAGACGGAGAGATGAACAAAAGAAAAACTCAATCTTCTGGAGGAGAAAAAGGGGATAGGCTTACAAATATTCTTCCTAAATCTGTACAAAACATTCATGAAGATCTCAAGAAGATAAGGAGGGAGATGTATGGAGAATCTCCAAAAGGGTTTGAATCTCAAGCAAACTCTAGATTTTCATATGAGGAGTGTGAGCAAGCAGCCACACACCATAATACACAATGCAGTAACATGTCTAGGATTGCCATGAGAGAGATGGAAAGAGGAGAAGAGGTTGCTAGGAGGTAAACCCTTAGTGATCTCCTGAAAGAGTATGAGTCTCAAACTCAGAAATTCCGAGATCATCTCAATTTTTCAGAGTTTTGTAAGATCAAGGTGAAGGGAAGAGAGCAGCAGGATATATTTCTTCTATCCACTTTTGAAGGGTCACCTACATGTTCAGCCAAAGCTTGGGTGGAAGAGTTAGATACCTTCTTGTAGCAGCACCAAATTCCTGAAGATGAAGCCATCAAAGTTGCAGCGTTGCATTTGAGAGGTACGACCTATGCCTGGTGGATCTTTGAATCCTTTTCTTTAAGAAATGTAAACACTACATCTTATACAAGTTTCACTAAGGCATTAGTGAAAATATTTGATAGAAGGATTCATGAGACACATATGGTGGAGCTAAATAAGGAAACCCAAACAAAAGCATTGCATGGAAATTCAAAACCACTTTAGAAAACCATGGAGGAGGCTGAAAACTTGCACCATACCTTGCTGAAAGAAAGACTTTCATCTCACATCTGTGAGCAAGGGGGCAAGGAGATCTCTTTTCCAAAAAGGGATCCAATCATTGGGAGATTGCCCATTCATGTTGCAGAGGTTGAGGGCAACAACATTGTCACATCTAGAGATTATCTAGTGCCTCATGCAGAGGAAAGAGGAGCTCTTGCTCCAAATGGAGGGATTCTTGCATCTTTGCAAGGAAGTCCCCACGATCTCATGTGTTATACAGTAATTTGTCACCGTCCCTACCATTCCCCGTCCCGCATAATGGAGGACCCATTTTGTGACCTGTGAACATTGTCATGCCTTGAAAACATCATCAATGCATTCCTCTAAGCATGAGCTTCATTTGCCCTAAAGACATCTCCTTGCAAAAATCATGAAAAACATCCCTTTTTTCATTGGCGCGGGGCAGACAGTTCAATACTCGCGCCAATGGGGAAAATCCTGCAAAGAGGTCGCGCCAACTGGCACTCTGTCACAGAGCAGTAGTAGCGCCACCCAATTTAAGGACTGTTTTTTAAATAAAGATGGCGGAATTTGAGTTCCAACAAACTCAGAAACCATTTCCTATCTTGAGTTGGGAGGTTTGGCTGCGGAAGTTCTATGGAAGGGAAGTGGTTTTGCCACCTCCCATGGAACCTTCCTTGTTGATAGGGCCAATCCCACAATAATAGGGATCCCAACTCCCTCCTTCCCCATCTATAAAAGCCTGCTCAATTCCATGGAAAGCAGGTCTTGAAGTGCCTAAGATTTGAATCTCCAAATTCCCAAGAGCCTTTGTGCCGTAAGAGCCCTCTTTCCTCCCTTAAGGCCGACTCAAGTAAGGAGACTATTGTTGAGAGACTCAGGAGAGGTTTGCCCTTTCCCTGGCGAGCTTTGCGAGACGTGAACAACTAGAGACCCATCCGAAGGAGACCACGACGTCAGAACTTTGGTTGTAATCACTTTCGATCATTATTTAATGAATTATTACGATTATGGTCCCACTCTGTTTTCAATGATGTTAATATGAGTAATATCTTCTCTGACTGATATTGAGTTACGTATGCCAGATTTTATGCTTGTATCTCTTTGTTTCTTGCATGTGCAGGTATTCGTTCGCGGGGATCGTGGAGGATTGTGATCTATCGAGGCCGAGGAATGGGAACACTCTCTTCTTCAGATCGTAGCATTGGAATCCAGGTAGGCTTCTATCTCTAGTCTTTTCATTCGTAACTAGGAGCTTGCGTCGTAACATTTCTGATTGTTGCTAGACCCCTGCTGGGCTAGCAGGGATCACCTCTGTCCACAGAGGGGATTTACCTCCCTCAACATCATGTATGGAGATCAAGGCACAACTCATGATCTACATGTTCCACTGAGTGAGGAGGTGTGGAACCATGGCGATACAAGGAGGAGGTAGGGAGGAGAACCAACATCATGGGATGAGGAGTACACACCCCTATCCACTTCAGGAGGTTGATGCACCTAAGAGGAAGACTAGATTATTAGCAAGAGCATGGACAGACGGTCCATTCATATATGCAATGCTATCCTCTTGATGATGATGAGGATGAGAGGAGACTCATCTATGAGCTACTCCCTTTGCATGAGCAAAACATATGGTAATGGTGTTGATTGTTTACATGATGATTTATATAATGTATGTATATATCCCTTAACCATATATGTGCGGGATGTTGCTCCAAGGAGGAGCATTCTTTCTTTCAGGCTTCATCTTCTACTTGAGGCCATAAGCATGATTGATGGCCATTTCCTAGGAGGACTTGGGGAGGAGGTGTATTATGGAGGACATGCTCACTTTACACCATGCATCAGTCACTTCCTCCATACTTATGAGGAGATTGGGGCAACAAGCAAGTGGTTGAAAAGCCACACACTTTATCAGTCTCTATTGCAGTTGAGAGTCAAGGTGCATTGGTTACATTTGAGGGACCATTGTCCTTCTCACTTATTACATATGGCAGCAATCATGATTCTCATTTTGGCTCCCTATGTTTCTATTATTTTTGTCTTTATGAGGAGCATGTGTGGGAGAGAGACACATTGGATGGATGTGTCCTTTGGGAGAGAATATCTCCATATTTTTTTCAGTACATGTTCTAAGGGGAGCATGGGAGATAATATGGCCACCACAACAACACATTTGCCTCTTTATGAGGGGGGCCATAGGATTGAATGGAATCCATATGATGGTGACTTCAAACTCATCATATATGGAATGGTTTGGGCCAGCCTGATTTGCAACATTGGAGGAGATATCTTTGGAGATCTAGTCCTCATCTTTCCACTAGAGGGCGATATTATTGCAGCCCAACATCAGCCAACACTCTACACTTATCATAAGCGGAGAGATGGACAACGTGGGATAGGCTACCTTGTCTACCATATGCAGATTTTCGGTCCACCTACTTTGCATGTGCCAAAGGTGGAGGAAAGTTTTCAGGAGCTGCTTAGTTGGGAGGTGACTCATTTTTCATGGCTAATAGCTTGGGGATGGAGGATCCATATGGGGGAGATAGTTCCCATTAGATTTTAGATCCCATTCCTTAAATGGACCTCTAGACATCACTTTGTTATCCTCTTGAGGAGGAGCATTGTGGATATTTGATTGATGACATAGCATATTTTTACTTGGAGGAGTTCATCATACATGGATGCTACACGGAAAGGAGGAGAAATAACTCAGTTCTATCCCTGCATTTGCTTGAGGACAAGCAATCTTTGAGATGGGAGGACTGTAATGTTCCCAAAATTAGCATGAAGCTAATTGGAACATTGATTTTGCTTATGTCATATAGGAGGTGAATAAAATGGGTGAGGAGACCCATGAGTAGGAATAAAATCCCTCATAGTGTGAAAGGGATCAATAGAGTAGCTTTATTTTGCACCTTCCAGTGTGAAAAGGGGCAAATGCATGAGGACAAGGTCAAGTTTGACCAAGTCAACAATGCTGCCAAAGAGGGTGTGGATTGCTTGGGAAGCCAGCGCAGTTTGAATGCGAGGAAGATCACTTGGTGGAGGAAACCCTAATGTGTGGGGTCCAAGGCAAGAAGGTTTTCATTTGCATAAAGGGAGGAAGAGGCAGCCATAGAGGATTATGTTTTGAGTATTTGATTTTGGTCTATGTATACTCTTTGCATTCTCGGGCTGTTTAGCAGAGTTGCAGTGGAATTCATGTTTAGGATTCCTTATCCTTCTTGAGAGGCCTCTTTAAGGATTGCACTTCATTTCTCCACAACCAGGCTCAAGGCCAATCCACCTCCTTCAGCTACAATGTTATTTCTGCGGAAGTATAACGTTGTGTTGCAGGGTGTTGCAGTGGAGGGTTCCACAACACCATTTCCTTGTCTCATCTTTCAGAGGAGGGAGCTTCTATTCCTCTGGGAGGTTAGTGAGGAAGGTTTCAGAGCTGATTTGCATATCTTGGCATCAGGCCAAGCATCTCCCATCTACTACAGTGCAATACCTCTCCTTGACTGCGTTATTTCAGTGTGTATCTGCAGTGGGGGTTTGCACCACTATTTTGGAGGGTGAGATCTTCAGTGTTAGGATCAACCTATCACTTGATAGATCTATTGGAGGAGGTATATTTCAGATTGTGCATAATCTTCAACCATCTCCATCCATTTTCTGAGTTGCAGCTGCTACCCTGCAACTCTGGCATTTCTCCAGTTTTTCCATTTTGTATATATTTTAGCCAATCCTTCTAAGGATTGTTGTATTATTGTTTCCAAGGTTTGAGAGCTTGCTCCCCCACATTTCTTGAGCTATATATTGTTATATCTTTGTATTATCATTCAACATGTTGCAGTGTCTCCTATAAACTACGCAGTCATAGCATAGGGCATTCTCAGTGTAGCAGTATAGTTCAAATTTTATGTACATAATCTATTGAGGCTTGTATTGCCAATCTTGAGTGACTTTTTCCTCAAGATCTTGCATACAATTTTGCTGCTATGATCAATGTGATGGCTATTGAGATCTTCTGATATATTATGCATCAATATAATGTTGTTATTCCATATGTGTTCTTACATTGCTGCATCTCCAACTTTAGAATATCTTAAGATATTCTTATTGTAGTAGAAATCCCCTATTTTGGGATATTACACAAATGGAATCATCCTCAATGACTATTAATACCCATTTTTGTAATCAAACTCAACTAATGGTAGATACTCCTCCCACCTCCATTGTTGATGCATGATATACATCCTCAACATGTCCTCCAGTATCATGCCGACCCTCTCTGTTTTTCCACATGTCTCTAGATGATAAGTTGTATTGAATGCCAAATTTGTACCCAATCCTGCAAATAACTCCTTCCAAAACCTAGAAGTGAACTTAGTATCTCTATTTTACACAATCTTCCTTAGAACACCATATAACGACACTATATATCTGATGAAGACTTGTGCTACTTCACTAGCTGAATAGGTAGAATTAACCACTATGAAGTGAGCTACCTTGGTAAATATGTCCACCATGTCCTCGACAAACCTGTAATGAAAGCCATGGAAATTACCTCTCATTTCCACTCTCGAATCAAAATAGTTTGTAACAAACCAACTACTCATATTTCACCTACTAATAGTCTAGACATCTAGCAAAAAACTCCACCACTTACTTCGTCCAATTCGACCAATAGTATAACTTTTTCACAGTTGTCAAAGTCTTTTGATATCTCGGGTGAACTGAGTCTGTATTTACATGAAACTCCCTCAAAATAAGCTTCTTGATTTCACTATCATCCAATCCATAGATAATGTCCCTAAATATGACCAAACCATCTTCCATGAGATGATAATAAATATCTTGTTCACCTATATCTTGTTGTAAACTGTGCCTAAGCTCCATGTACTTGTCATCATGTTGTCCTTCCTGTAAGATCTGATCATGTAAATTTGTCCAATAGGATCTCACAGTTGCAACATGGTTTACCTACACTCTCTTACTAAGAGCATCTACAACTTTGTTCTCCTTTCCTTTAATGTATCTAATCTTGAAGTCAAACTCACTAAGTGTGGCCAACCACCTAGCTTGTCTAGCATTCAAATTCGGTTGGTCAAACAAGTACCTCAATCCAATGTGATCACTCATCAAAACAAACCTCTTGCCAAGAAGATCATTGCCAAATCAAGAGCATGCGTCACATAATTCTTCCCGTGCTCATACAATTTCCTTAATTCATAGCGCACCACCTGTCCCTCTTGCATTAGGACTCTACCAAGTCCTCTCTTGCAAGAATTTGCACACACCACAAACTCTTTATCTGGATCTACAATCTTGAGAACTAGATAATTTTTCAACAACTGCTTCAACTAATCAAAATTTGATGCACATTCCTATGTCCATTCAGATTTCTTTCCTTTCCTCTGTAAGGATGTAATAGGATAGGAAATATGTGAGAAATCCATGATGAACCTCCTATAGTAACCTAATAACCCCATTAATGATCTAACCTCATCCAAATTTCTAGGATCTTCCCATTCCATGATAGTTCTGATATTTTTTGGATCCACTATTATGCCTTCCTTAGAAACAACATGTCCCAAGTAATGTACCTTTGTCTAAAAGAAGTTGCATTTACTAAGCTTCGCATACAACTAATGCTCTCTTAGCAATATCAATATTGTTGTTAAGTGTTCGACATGTTCTTCCTCATTCTTAGAATATATCGATATATCATCAGTGAATACAATAAAAAATTTATCCAGATAAGGACACACCACACTGTTCATCAAACACATGAAAGTAGTTGGAGCATTAGTCAAACCAAAAGGGACCACAACAAACTCATAATTCCCATACCTGGTCCGAAAAGTAGTCTAGTGTATTTCCTCTTCTTTGATTCGTACCTGGTGATATCCTAATCTCAAATCAATCTTTGAGAACACCACTGCTCCCTTCAATTGATCAAGCAAGTTATTAATCCTTGGCAATGAGTACATGTTCTTGATTGTCACCTTATTCAACTACCTGTATTCAATGCACAATCTAATACTACCATCCTTATTCTTCATAAACAATATTGGTTCACCCTAAGGCGATACACTTGGCCTAATGTATCCCTTATCAAGCATTTCCTTCAACTACAACTTCAATTCCAATAACTCTGCAGTGCTCATCCTATAAGTTTCCGTTAATGTTTTTGTTGCTCTTGGTACCAACTCAATAGAAAGCCTACTTTCCTGTGAGGCGACTACTCTGAAATATTTGCGGGGAATACATCATCTAACTGTTGTAAGACCCGTTACCTGTTTAAGACCTCTACATCCTCAACATCCTTACCTTTATCAGTCTAAATATGCATTGAAAATAACAAACACCATTTTCCGTGACTGCACTTTGCCTGCATGGTTGTGACCATCCTCACCGATGTAGGCTTCTTCTTTCCCTGCAAGATTTTGTTTTCCATATTATCATTCAAGAACTCAATAGCCTTGTCATAACAATCTACTAGTTTAGTTCTGTGGAGGTGCAACCAATCCATACCCAAAAGCATACTATATGATCCCAATAGAAGCACATTTAGATGTGTTTAGGCAGGCATACCATTCAACTCAAATGCACAAGCTCTTACCCAATGATGGACTCCCTTATTAGTACCTATATTCAACTACACCAACCAAGACTATGCATGCACTTATTTTCTCAAACCACACCTATCCACCAGTTCAGGGTCAACATAACTATAATTAGATCCAGGGTCAATAAAAATAGAAACAACTCCACCACAGAGCTTACCTTCCATCTCAATAATGGATGTCAGGTGATCTGACTACTTGTTATCTGCAACCACATAAATCCAAGGAATATTATGACCAACATACCCAACTATCTTCACCTATTGAGCACTATAGATCTGAGGCTTGCCACCCTAGTACAATGGAAAATAATTCTTGCGATGATCTTTGCCACAAATCTAGCACTACAATGGTTCCCTACCATCACCTCTATTTTGCTGCTCTATAGGCTGCGACCCATGTCCCTTCTTAGTTGCATTAAAATTATTGTAAGGAGCAAGATTTTCTTTCTAACCTATATCCTGAGGTCTTCCCCGCTTCGGTGACTACTTCCCTTTAAATTTTTCATTCCCCTTCAATTCATGCTGAGGCTTGACTTTATGCTTTTATTACTCATAATAATGCTTAAGTTTCCTGATGGCTTCCTCAACGACCTAGGCTCATCAACCCCAATCAAGTCTCTATATGTTGTTGGAAACCTGTTGACGAACCTTTGAATCTTTTCTTTTTCATACTTGAGGTAAGGCACATACCTTAACAACTCCAGGAACCTGCTAGTATACTCGTCATCTATCATAGAACCCATCTGCAGCTCATAAAACTCCTTAGTTATGTCATCATAATATCTTCCAGATAGGTACTTCTTCTTAAATATTCTCTCTAACACATCCCAATCCAACCGTTATTCCGTTGACATTGTTCACATCTTCCCACCAATTATATGCTTTCCCTTTAAGATTGAAGGTAGTTATTTTGGCTTTCATGGTCTCTGAATAATTATGCAATCTAAATAATTTATTCATCCCAAGCAACCATGCCTCTACATCTTTTGACTTCCTCATCTCCCCATCAAACGTAGGAGGCTTGACTTTCTTAAAATCATTAGGCAAGTACTCACTCCTCCTATAAGAATAGTGGCAGTGATGATGATGATGATGTCTCCTAGATGAGGAACTAGAATGATACCCATACATACTAGTCCTCGTGTCAATTATATCCAATTATCTGCCACCTCTGACTATGTCCCCTCTTTCCAACCTGTATCTTGATCGAGACCTGCTACCATATGCCCCTTTAGTATTCTCTTCCTGTTCTCGACTAATCCTCAACTGTCCATGTATCTGCAAGTCTGAAAAACTCTAAAGGATCATTGCATTGACCTTTGCCTGCTTTTCCTGAGCCCTTGCAAGTCTTTCCAGAGTCTCAACCAACCTGTCATTGTATGCCTTACAACTTCTGATCTCTACCCTCAAACTCCTCAATATGTCTGCTATAACAATAGAATATTCATCTCCTTGCTGCCCAACTAATTTGTAGGGAGACTCATGTGAACTATAGTCTACCATTTTGCTTGTAATATCTAATTATATTCTTCCTGCAAACATGCAATGTCAGATAACAAAATAGATACCATAATCAAAATCATACCTCAATGATGTTCAGGGGAGGCTATCTCATCTGCAAAATCATTCCAAATTAGCATGATACATATATAATCGTAATCATATCAATATATGGACACCATGCATGACAATCCCAACTGCATACCATGACCTCATGCATGAAAACCATTACCGTGACAATGCATGCCTAACAACATGTATCTAGCCCATTTGGTCCAAGTGTTTGAACCATGCTTTGATACCAATTTGTAACCACCCCTCCCATATCTACCCACTTTCAACAACGTGCTAGGGTAAACATGATTTGAGGGCTAATATGACATGACTCAACCTCTTAGATGTAGTTAAGGAAGTGGAGTCGACAAACCAAAACTTTACTAAGCTTCCTTTAGAGCTACAGGACCCCCAGGAGCTAAACCACCCTTCTAGGTGCCCAAACCCCGAGTTAAACTTCTTTTTCATTGATCTAAACTCCTAGACTGTAGCATAACACTACAAAAATTCGACTGTAACCCTCCAGTCGCATGCATAAGCCTACATGGTAGCGACTGCAGTCTAATTTTCCTAGTTTTGTGCCTGCGACTGCGAAATCTGAGCCACCTATTTCAAGGCTAGCCTCCAGACCTTTTCCCAGAGTTTGATGAGACTTTCCAAGGAAATGAATGACATTAATACAAAGCCATTAACAAAAAACTTATACAATAACTTGACCTAACAAGGCCTATCCATGACAATAATATCGTCAAACACATGGCGAACATGAAATCTATAGGCCATAAATGCATATCTAAACATAGGTATCTGGAACTTATATGAGAATAATCAAGAAGGTCTAATGCTCCCTTACAATAGATGTAATAACATCTATTAGGTCATGCATTAAATAACCATTCATTTTCAAATGAAAACATGATAAGATCCATAACTTGAATATGTCATAAAACCATGCTTATAACCAACATATAATCAGATAAATAACAATGATAGAACAACCATTATGTAACAATTTCTGAATAATTTGATGAATTATTCACCGAGATTATCCCGATTACACACTATTTAAGCTTCATGCATAATACATAACCTCTTCTACAATTGATCATCAATATGCGTAAATAGAAAGCAGTCGCATGCGCTCATTAAAACATAATCAAGCACACATATCAACACAGGATGTAATGGGGAAAGCAATAGCTGAAAACCCCCAACTATCTGTATATTATAATGATAGAGAACATGTAACAATACATAGCACAAATCTCTCACAGCTCTCAGCACTATCTCAATGCTACACACAAAACTAGTATGGAAAGTGAACTAGTCACAGGTTCAAATCTCCTCCACAAGTATGCCTGCGTCTACTGCGCAATCCAAGTTGATTAATGATGAGATCCAAGTTTGAATCCCACTGGATCCAACTGCGTAATCCTCATTGGCAATCTCCATCAATGTGTGTGCAAATCTCATGCACAGGTATAGTCACAACTGATAGTCACACTCACCCTTTCACCCACCTCTAACACTGGTCTCCACTGAACTTTCCATGCATTGCAGTTAACTGATGTGTTCTTTAGTTGATTTATGAGTTAATAATTAGTGAATTAATTAATAATTAATTCACACCACTCATCACTAGTGTGTTTGTCAGTTAGACTAAATACAACTAGTTCAACTAAGTTAAACAGAACACAACTCCACCAACTGTCTCATCAACTCCACCAAACTCTGCCACATGAGTTCTAACTGAAGTCAACCATGCAATAGCTAAAATAACCCCTAGGAATAGCATAATTCCTTCTTTCAGATTCATGTGCCACATCCAAGCATCAAACTGAAGTGCTCCAAGAAGATAAGATAATGTTTATAGTATAAATATTATTAAGGGTTAATAATATTTGACTGTTCTATTTTTAGCCCAGCAGTCTAAAAATAGAAACCGCCCAATGTCTAAAAATAGAGGTCCATCTATTTTTACCAACTCGACCAATCATCCATAAATAGAATCCTGCAACTCATAGACCATGATCCATATGTCTAAAAATAGACATAGTCTAAAAATAGACTTTGCGCCAAAAATAGCCTGCGGGCCCACTTAGTGAAGGCGACTTCTTTTCACTAAGCTCCATCATCTTGTTGCATTCTCAACACTCCCTCTCAAAAAGATATGGATTATCTGCAACCCCTATCCTGCCTCTGTGGTATTCTAATTTTCTCCTGGTGAGCGCCTTCATCAAGATATCAGCATCCTGATCCTCCGTGGGAATGTATGAAAGTAACATGATTCTCCGCTGCACACAATCTCTGATATGATGGTACCTGATGTCGATGTGTTTGGATCTATCATGAAATACTGGATTAGCCGAGAGTTTAATGCAACTCTGGTTATCACAATAAATCACAATAGGCTCCAAGTGTGACCCGAACAACCCGACCAGAATCTTCCTCATCCATATGGCCTTGCATGCAGCCAAGCTTGCTACCATATACTCAGCCTCTGCTGAGCTGAGTGCTACGGATCTCTGCTTCCTGCTGTACCAAGAAACTGTTGTCGACCCGATGCTGAAGATCCCTCCAGAAGTGCTCTTTCTGTCCGTTGGGCTCCCTGCCCAATCTGCATCCGTGAAGCCACAAAGCTTCACCCCATCCTCCTGTCTGTACCACAGGCCATATCCCGATGTGCCTCTAAGATAACGCAATACATGTTTTCCTTCCTTCCAGAAGAGCTTGGTAGGCTTAACCATAGCTTGCGAACGCTGGTTAACAGCATAGCATATATCGGGTCGTGTATTGACCAGATACATAAGCGACCCCACCAACTGTCGATAAACAGTGGCATCAACTACCTCCGCTGAAGTAGCATCCTCCTTCCTCCAACCTCCAGGAAGAGGAGTATCAACAGGCTTGCAGCCATGCATGTTGAACTTCTCCAATATTTCTCGGGCATACTTACCCTGAGAAACAAACAGTCCACCACTGCGCTGCCAGATTTCCAATCCCAGGAAATAATGAAGGAGGCCCAATTCCTTCATCTCAAACTCTCTAGCAAGATCCTCCTTGCATGAAAGTATCAATAGCTCATCACCCGTCAAAATCAGATCATCTACATACAGTACAATGATCAACAACTTCCCCTCCACCACAATCTAGTACAGGTTAGGATCCGCCTCACTCTTGGAGAATCCAAGTCTGGTGAAATAACTGCCTATCCGTGTACCAAGCACGAGGTGCCTGCTTCAACCCATACAATGCTCTCTTGAGTCCACACATGCGACTAATCGCCGAAGATCTCGAAACCTTTCAGGCCGCTCGATGTACACCTCCCTCCTCAATGTCTTGTTCGTTCAATGCGCCTTCACATCCATCTACATCCGATGGATGTGCCACCCCATCTCGCGCTGAGAGAGCTAGATCGGTCTCGTATGGAAGAGTACCCTGCGGCTGTGCAAAGGTCTCATATCTGATCCCCCTCTATCCGTGAGAAGCCCCGGCAACAAATCTGCTCTGTACTTCTCCACACTCCCGTCAGCCGCCTGCTTCACTTTGTAGATCCATCGCAAACCCACCATTGATTTCCTCTCCGGCCTTGGGACAATCTCCCATGCACTGTTTCTGACAATCGAATCATACTCTTCCACCATGGCATCTACCCATGCGGGGTCCTCCACAGCTTCCTCGAAAGAGGATGGCTCTGTCACAACACATTTGCTCACAAGAGCCATGTATCCAGTATACCGGTCTGGTGACTGTCTCTGTCTGTGCTGTGCTGTAGGTGGTCCTACAATCTTCTCTGCATCTTGAGCCAGTCACTCAGCCTCTGTAGTGCGCTTGCGCCCTCTGATGGTTGGCGCTGCATGAGTGGTCTCTTCCACTCCATGAACTTCTTCTTATGGCTGATCCACATCCGGAAGCTCATCCTTAGGAACTAATAGCTCCTCATCTGCATGCAAGTGTGGCTCCCTCTCAAGTGAACACTGCATGGCTTTCTCCTCCTGAAATTTGATATCCCGTCACACAACAGTCGTGCGACTGTCTAGCAAATACACACGATAGTTGTGGGGCGTATCAGTGTACCCCACAAATATCCCAACTTCTGCAGTCAGATCCAGCTTCTTTCTGGCTTCCTTCGTCACATGCATGTAGATAGGTGAACCAAAAATCCTCAAATGGGAAATATCAGGCCTCTTGCCAAAAAACGCCTCCTCTGGTGTACTCATGCCAAGTATCTTGTGAGGACAACGGTTATGCACATATACTGCAATATTGCATGCCTCCGCCCACAAGTGAAGGGGTAGGCCCTGATCATGCAACATTTCCCGTGCAGCACCCACAATCGTTCTGTTCTTCCGCTCAGCAACCCCGTTCTACTGTGGGTTATGGGGTGCGATGAGCTCTCTCCAAATCCCTTCTGTGCTGCAAAAGTCCTTGAATTCAGCAGAGATGAATTCACCACCATTGTCGCTCCTAAGAGCCTTCACATGCTTCCCCGATTCCTTCTCAACCAGCGTCTTGAACTCACAGAACTTTGAGTATGTCTCGCTCTTCTTCTGCATGAAGAAGATCCAGCACTTCCGAGAAAAATCATCAACAAAGATCACATAGTACTTGTGCTTTGTTGTCGAAGCTACTGAGAAAGGTCCACACACGTCTGTGTGGATTCTCTCAAGGATCGTCGTGGTGCGACTATCCTTCTCGTGAAAGGTGGCTTTCACAAATTTTCCCAAGGTACACCCCTTGCACTGATCTAACTGCGCAAGAGTGCCCTTAGGAAGCCCAGTAGAAATCTGATGCAATATCTTCAAAGCTCCATGGTGAAGGTGGCCCAATCTCCGGTGCCACAGCTCGCCATCATCCTGGCTCACCACTCCTTCAGCCTTGCATGCCATTGCTGCACCGCCATCTACATGCAATTGATAAAGGTTCTTGACTCGAACCCCTATCTTCCGGGTTTCTCCAGTTGTCTTACTGCGCAGGAAAGCCTTTCCCTCGCTGAAGACAACATCATACCCCTTGTCTTCTAACATCGCCACAGAGATCAAATTCTTCTTCAATCCTGGAACATGCATCACATCCTTCAATACGAAGGGTTTACCAGACTCCCTCTCAAAGGAAATGGTACCGATACCGGTCGCACTGTATCTACCATCATCGCCCATCTCGATGTGCACTCCAAGATCTTTCTCATCCACATCTGAAAACAAATCCCGATCTCCAGTCATGTGAAAAGACGCACCACTATCCAAGAACCATACTGATCCCATCACACTTGAGACCAAGCATGCGATCAGCGAAAAATCTAGCTCGAACTGCGAGGCTAAGGCCTCTCCTGCTGCAGTTCCAGCAGCCTACTTATTTTTCTTCTTCTGTGGACAATTAGTGGCGTAATGTCCGTGTTGGTGATAGTGAAAGCACTTCACCTTGGACATGTCCTGCCTCTTTCCTTTCGCAATGGATTGAGAAGATTTCTTGCTCTTCCCCTTCTTTGATTTGGCATCCAAAGCGCAATTTTATTCATCAGGTGCCTTTGATGAAGATTTGTCCCTGGTAGTCCACCTTATCTCCTCTTGCATGAGATCTGACCAAAATCGCTCCCATCCCGGCAATTTCTCCTGACCATTGACAGAGTCCTGATAGGAATGCCAACTCTTTGGAAGACCAAGGAGAGCTAGGTCCACCAAGTCCTCATCATCGACAGTCACCCCCACACTTCCCAGCTCATCTCTGCATTGAGTGAACTTCATGAGGTACTGAAGATACCGCTGTCGCCTTTCTCCATCTTTATGTGTCTGAGTTTATCCTTGAGCACCAACTTCCTCTGGTCGCTCTTTCTTTGGAATAAATCTGTCAACGCTTTCCACATCAAGTATGGAGAAGCTTTTCCATGCATGCTGGATACAATGTGATCCTTCATGCCCTCCAACAGAATCCTTCGACATTTTTCCATCTTCTTTTGCCAAGCCTCAACTTGAGAAGCATCAGTAGGCTTTGGGATCTCAGCTTCTATGAACTCCTTCAGCCCATTATCATCTAATACCGCCTCCATTCTATCCTTCCATGCAACATAATTCAAACTTCCCTCAAGGGCATATTCCAGTCGCAATCCGTTGAAAGACATTTCAACTCTGGCTCCAAGAAAACTGCTGCAAATTCGAATTCCACCAGCTCAAAACTCAACAGCTTCCGATCTATGAGAAAAAATTATTTCTAGCATAGAGATCGACTGTAGGGGCATTTACTGGATATATCACCTTTCAAGGAAAGGATGGATCCAGAGGCTACCTGGCCCGTTACAGACTCTGTCTACCGAAATAATTGTAATCACTGTAATAGATCTGATGATCAATCTCGCTCCGATACCATGTAGAAATTTGAATAATTTGCTAAATTATTCACCGATATTATCCTGATTACACACTATTTAAGCTTCATGCATAATACATAACCTCTTCTACAATTGATCATCAATATGCGGAAATAGAAAGCAGTCGCATGCGCTCATTAAAACATAATCAAGCACACATATCAACACAGGATGTAATGGGGAAAGCAATAGCTGAAAACCCCCAAATATCTATATATTATAATGATAGAGAACATGTAACAATACATAGCACAAAGCTCTCACAGCTCTCAGTACTATCTCAATGTTACACACAAAACTAGTATGGAAAGTGAACTAGTCACAGGTTCAAATCTCCTCCACAAGTCTGCCTACCTCTACTACGTAATCCAAGTTGATTAATGATGAGATCCAAGTTCAATCCCACTGGCTCCAACTGCACAATCCTCATTATCAATCTCCATCAATGTGTGTGCAAATCTCATGCACAGGTATAGTCACAACTGATAGTCACACTCACCCTTTCACCCACCTCTAACACTGGTCTCCACTGAAATGTCCATGCATTGCAGTTAACTGATGTGTTCTTTAGTTGATTTATGAGTTAATAATTAGTGAATTAATTATTAATTAATTCACACCACTCATCACTAGTGTATTTTTCAGTTAGACTAAATACAACTAGTTCAACTAAGTTAAACCGAACACAACTCCACCAACTGTCTCATCAACTCCACCAAACTCTGCCACATGAGTTCTAACTGAAGTCAACCATGCAATAGCTCAACTAACCCTTAGGAAAAGCGTATTTCCTTCTGTCAGCTGCATGTGCCACATCCAAGCATCAAACCGAAGTGCTCCAAGAGGATAAGATAATGTTTATAGTCTAAATATTATTAAGGGTTAATAATATTTGACTGTTCTATTTTTAGCCCGGTAGTCTAAAAATAGAAACCGCCCAATGTCTAAAAATAGAGGTCCATATATTTTTACTAACTCGACCAATCATCCATAAATAGCATCCTGCAACTCATAGACCATGATCCATATGTCTAAAAATAGACTTTGCGCCAAAAATAGCCTGCGGGCCCACTTAGTGAAGGCGACTTCATTTCACTAAGCTCCATCATCTTGTTGCATTTTCAACAAATTTTCCCTTAAAGATGATGTGATGGATGGTGGATGATATCCATAAAGTGCCATAAATGGGGTCATTTTTGCTGCAGTATGGAAGGAAGTGTTATACCACCATTCAGCGAGAGGTAACCACTTGACCCATTGTGTTTGTTTATCAGATACAAAACAACGAAGATATCCTTCCAAACATTTATTTACTATCTCAGTTTGACCATCAGATTGAGGATGATGAGATGAGCTATGAGCTAATTGAGTACCCAAACAAGAAAATAACTCCGTCCAAAAATTTCCAGTAAAAATGGGATCTCTGTCGCTCACAATAACCCTTGGGCTTCCATGCAGCTTTTGAATTCTGTCCATAAATGTAGTAGCAACTGTACTTGCTTTAAATGGATGAGATAATGCACAAAAGTGTGCATACTTGGTAATTCTATCAACTACCACCATGATGACACTCTTTCCTTCGGACTTACATAAACCTATGATAAAATCCATTCAAATCTCCTCCCAACATTGACTTGGAATGGATAAAGGTTGTAGAAGTCCCAGGGTCTTAATTGTCTCAACTTTAGTCTGCTGGCAAACCAAACATTCTGCCACAAAATTTTGAATATCAGATTTAAGGCCATCCCAAAAAAATTATTTCTTCACCCTGTGGTAAGTTTTTAAAAATCCTGAGTGTCCTCCTAAAGGGGAAGTGTGCAATTCCAGAAGAATCTTTTGTTTTAGTTGGGATTTCTTACAAAGATATAAGTGATCTTTGTACCATAAGGAATCATTTTTCCAACTAAATGTATCAGATGTACTAGGATCTTTCTGCAACTTTTGAATGAGTGTCCATACATCTTTTTCCTTCTTCCATTCATCTCTTGCTTTGGTTATCCAATCTAGTTGGATAATAGAAATGGCCCAAAGCAATGCTTCCACCTCTTCATTCTTTCTTGAGAGTGCATCTGCAACAACATTAAGCTTTCCTTTTTTGTAGATTATTTAAAAGTCATAACCCAACATCTTTGTGACCCATTTTTGCTGCTCTTTTGAGCATAGTCTTTGTTACAAAAAGTGTTTAAGACTATCATGATCAGTTTTTACCTTGAAGTGTCTTCCCATTAGGTAAGTTCTCCATTTCTTTAGTGCATGCAGTATTGCTAACATTTCCTTCTCATAAATAGGTTTCTGTAAATACTTTCCTTTGATTGGAAGACTTTCAAAAGCAATGGGTCTTCCTTCCTGCATTAAAACAACACCAATTCCATTTCTTGAGGCATCACATTCCACAATAAAGGTTTTTGTGAAGTCTGGCGTAGCTAAGACAGGCGCTAGGCACATTGCCTCTTTAAGATGTTCAAAAGCCTTAGTTGCTTCAGGAGTCCATGAAAATGCATCTTTATTCAACAATGTTGTTAGAGGTGCTGCTATTCTCCCATAATTCTTAACAAAATTGCAATAATACCCTGTTAACCCGAGAAATCCTCGCAACTGCTTTATGGTTGTGGGGACTTTCCATTCCTTAATGGCTTTAATTTTGTTAGGGTCTACTTTAACACCCCCGTGAGATACAATATGACCCAAATATTCCACCTCTTGTACTCCAAAGAAACATTTGAATGTTTTTGCATATAATTGTTTCTCCTGCAATAGTTTGAGCACCTTGTCAACATGTTCAACATGATCCCTCCAAGACCTGTTGTAGATTAGTATATCATAAAAAATACTAGCACAAATTTTCTAAGGAAGGGTTTGAAAATGGAATTCATCAACCCTTGAAATGTAGAAGGTGCATTGGTAAGGCCAAAAGGCATGACCAAAAATTCATAATGACCCTCATGAGTTCCAAATTCTATTTTCGGAATATCTTCAGTCTTCATTCTAATTTGATGATATCCTGAACGAAGATCCAACTTGGTAAAATAAATTACTCCATGTAATTCATCCAATAATTCATCAATCACAGGAATGGGAAATTTATCTTTAATGGTGAGCTTATTGAGCTCCCTATAATCCGGACACATGTGCCATGATCCATCCTTCTTGTGTACCAATACTACAGGAGCAGAGAAATAACTTTGATTAGGTTGAATTATACCCGCCTCTAACATTTCTGCAATCATACGTTCAATTTCGCTCTTTTGGACATAAGGATATCTATAAGGCCCGATGTTTGGAGGAACACTTCCCGGAATCAAATGAATAGCATGATCATGATCATGAATAGGTGGGAGTCCTTTGGGAGTTTCAAACACCTTGGAATGATTGTCCAAGACTTGTTGGAGATCTGCAGAAATAGATGATTTTGATGTTGGAACTTCTAGTGAGCATAATTGTGAAATTACGCCTCGTTTTTATTTCTTTAGAAGCTTTGTCATGACATTAGAGCTTATTATCCTTCCCGGCTTCCCTGCAATACCCCGTAATTCAACTTCCTTTCTTTCTGAAAAAAAAAAATTCAAGAAAATTTCTTGAAAATTAAAAGCTACTATCCCCAAAGATTGTAATCATTGTACTCCTAGTACAAAATTAGCACCTCCCATAGGAATGGAAAGCATTGGACTAGTCAATACATATTCCCCCATGGTTAGCTTGATATTATGGCATTTTCCAGAGCAATTTATAGTTCCTCCATTTGCAACAATCACTTGACATTCTAGTGTTGGGTATAGGAAACAATTTAATTCCTTGGCTACCTTACAATGAATAAAATTATGGGTGCTACCTGAATCAATCAACACTATTACCTTTTTCTTCTTGATATGTCCTTCTATCTTGAGAGTTTGAGGAGTGGTAATTCCTGCCAGTGCATTACACGATACGGTCGGATTCATTTCTTCCTCTTCTAGGGTTGGTTCCTTGTGTATATCCTCTCCTTGTTCATTTTCTTCTTCCTCTTCACAATCTATGTAAAATAATTTCTTCTCAGCACAATTATGACCTTTAGTGTATTTTCTATCACAACTATAGCAAAACCCTTTTTCTCTTTTTTCTTCCAATTTTTGTGGTGTCAACCTTGTAGGTTGTGGAAATCTAGGCGTAGCAACACTTCCTTCTTTATATAATTGAGTGGTAGGCTTCCTTGTCGCCATAATTTTACATTCAACTTTTCTTGCCAACCTGAATGCCTTCTCTAATGAATCAGGTTCCAAAACGCGAACTTCATGTTGGATGTTATCCTTTAAAGTGCCTATGAAGAGATCAATCCTGTGTTCCTCGGGAATATCAGTTACCCTTATATTCAATTTTTGGAAGTCCTCAATGTGCTGCCCCACTAAACCCTTTTGTTTGAGATTTATCAATTGGCTAAAGAAGGTGTTACTCTTTGTATCCTCATAATGTGCTATCATTTCCTCCGTAAAAATTGACCAAGTGACAATTTTTTTACGGGAGCAAAGCCATCGATACCATACAAATGTATTTTATTCTAAATGTAAAGTTGCAATGCGTACCTTTTGTGTGTTTTTCACGTTATGGAGATCAAAATATTGCTCCATTTGTAGTATCCATGTTACAGGATCCTTTCCATCAAACTTCCTCATATCCATTTTTGGAATATGGTGGTTCTTCTCGACAACATTAAAGTTTATGAAATCATGATTAACATTTATTTTTTTCTCATCATCAGGTTCTTCTACTATCTTTTCACCATTAGGAAACATTTCTTGTATCAACTTTTTCAAACCTTCCATGTCTGCTTTTAGATCATTCTTCATGTTTTCCATGTTGTCTTTCATGTCATCCATCTTAGCTTCCATGCCAGCTTCCATGCCATACATCTTAGCTTCCATGCCTTTCTTCAAACCATCCATCTTCACTTCCATGCCTTTCTTCAAAACTTCCATTTCATTTTTTGTTTCTCTTTGCGAGAGCGAAATTTGGTGCACTTGCTCTTGTAATTTTGATAGATCATATTGCAATTCTTCATCTTCATGAGTCATCGTAGAGCCTTCTGAAGGCTTAATGGGTGTTGAATTATTTTTATGGGGCATATTTTAGAACCCAATACTAATATATATTCTACAATATGCCCTTGGAATCAATTCAAATTGATTCTTCAAATAAGACTTATGCAATTCAGAAAAAAAAAAATACACACCTTTTTCTTGCTTTTGAGGAGCTCGATATTGAAATTGGATTATCTTTGTGATTACAGCACTTCAATATTTGAATTTCAGCATCAATGTATCCCTCTAAATTCTCTTTTGAATGCCACAGGTCTGACCTGATTTGGATTCTCCAAGACAAAGTTGTGTCCAATCTCCCACAATGACCTAATTATGGACTGGTTCAGTAGAGCGAAATTGTATGACTTTCCACGTGTCACTGTTTTCGTTCTTCGGCTCTAAAATTGATATCCAATAAACTAAAGTCTGTGTACTTGTGACCAATTTTTACGGCACTCAAATTCGATGCTCAGAGAGAGAGTTATGAATATTTTCCCACGATCACCTCTTTGAGATGAAATTCGAAATCCTGAAAATGCACTACCTTCCACATATCATATCTCTGAAAATATTGTGAACCAAGCTCTGAAATGTTTTGACGAGTTTCCTCAGGATTTCAGCTTCGCACCCTAAAAATTTCAGATTCTGAAACTTCGTAGAAAAAAAGTTATAGCGAAAATTCCACGATGACCTTTTTAGAGCAGCGAAACCCTAGAATCCAAAGCTTTGATACCAAATGTTGGGTAACCAGCTCCAAAAATAGAAGAAAAGAGATATCAACGCCTTATAAATAAGCCACTTCGAGGGGGCAACCTCCAATACATTACATAAATGAACAATTCTTGGATGATACAATTTACAAAACCTCCTTTATATATATAGGAGTCCATGGGGCCATAATGTAATCCTAGTGGGCTACAATGTAATCCTAGCCGACCTAACAATAATAATTTAAGGGCACAATAATAACAAAATGGGGGTTACAAGGGTACAATAATAACAATAATAGGGTTACACTAACAACAATAAGGGACTATACTAGTAATATAGGGACGTAACATGCTGGCTCATTAAAATAACGCTATCATTCCATTGTATGTTCATACATTGTTGCAGTCCCTCACCGGGTGCTTTCTAAGGACAACTAGTTGTGGGAGATCTGTTTAACGCACCTAGGATTTCTTTGGAGCCTCCTCTTGGATTTAGGACTTAGACACATTGTTCTAAGAGATCCAAATCCTGGTTTCAAATCCTGTAGCAGCCATTACTGGAAAATGTGTTTTTCAGTCATGTCTTGCTAGTTGTTCCATATTTGGGATATTACAAAATGACTTATAGACATCATCATCATTATTTCTAAAGGAAGATAACCTATATGGATGTTCACAAGGTATGTCCTTCTAGGACCATTCCCTTCTTGGATTAACACATCCTGACTAAATTTCCTCTTCGAATACTCTTACCTATTGGATACACTACCTCATCCACAAAGACTATCAGAAACCATATGCTTACCCAATCCTCCATTCTTTATTTGAAGAAAATAATGATGTGTCTATCTCTCCCTTTCAACTAGGAAGTATATATCAACTAATTCGAGCTTGTCTCTTAAATACATAAGCTTATTATCAGGAAGATATTTTGTCAAAATATCAATTACTTGCTCATCCGTGGAGATATACTGTAGCTGCAACACCCCATATTGCACAAGATTTCATATGTAATGATACTTGTTGTTTATGTGCTTCATCTTTCCATGAAATACATGGTCTTCATAAAACTTATCCAACTAGTTTTTTTCACAATGTATAATGGTAGGGTCCATCGATACTTCAAATCAATCGAGTAACAACTTCCTTAACCAGACAAATTCTCTACTAACTTCACATGCTAAAATGTATTAAAATTAAATTCTACTCAAAGAAATTTATTCTTAATTTCTACTCATCCATGAGTTCTCACATCCCTAGCTTTCCAATCCCATGCCAAAGGTCAATTGGTTAACTTATCTTCCCATATTTAAAGATGAAAAGAAAGACAATGTTGCTCTTCACTTGGTTAGATTCCATATGCATGTATGCAGACTTAAGGTTCACTTTCTTGAGGATCGTCTTATTAATATGTTTATGGTTATTGTATAGGGAAAAGCATGGTCTTGGT
>CM076569.1:957637123-957802785 GCA_034641835.2 Pinus albicaulis | reverse complement strand
TCATCTTTAATAACAACGTAGTGGTTTAGTTTAGCATACCAAAACAAAATATCGACAACCTGATTTTGGCACTGGTAATAAAGTAACTTTATGTACACATAAAATATGCTTCCGAAAGCCGTCTTTCTCGGGCTTAAAGAATAAATAAATTAACGTTGGTACGAGTTGAGAGCATGGCAGATTGCACTCGGATTCTCCACTATCCCATAAGTGGTAAGTGGTCCTCCTCATCAGAAAAATTGTTACAAAGTCCATCTTATTCTCGCCCAGACTGTTATCGTGCAAAGGGAGCTCAACAGAGAAGAAGTGGTCACTGAGAGATCATATCGAAGCTCTTGTTTGTTCGATCGATCAGATCATACATCATGGGCAGATCTCGCAGTTGCTTCTTTGCAACAAACGATAATAACGGTCTCAAACGCGGCGCTTGGACTCCTAGCGAGGATAAGATTTTGAGTGACTGCATTAAAATTCATGGGTTTAGTCAATGGAAATCTATTGCAAATAAAACGGGTGAGTATATCTTTATAATAATCTTCACTGTCCTTGTCTGTGCAAGCAGAATGATGAGTGATCCTGAGATTTTACATATTGTTGGAGTTTGTATGAAAATAACAGAGCGTATATCATGTGAAGCTAAGTTTTAAATATATATTAAGCTCAAGAAATTGGTTTTGTAGGCCTAAAACGATGTGCCAGGAGTTGTAGATTCCGTTGGTTGAACTATCTTCGTCCAGAGATTAAGCGTGGAAATATTTCCCCAGATGAAGAGGAGCTCCTCATCAGATTACATCGTCTTCTTGGCAATCGGTATGTGACTCAACAATAATCTCTCTACAATAATTATCTAATAAGTTTTGCTAATTGGGTATAAAGCTCAGTGTATTCAATCAAAATTTCTTACAATGATTTCGTATTCAGCATGGAATGTAATGTGATCATATGTGCAGATGGTCGTTAATAGCAGGGCGACTTCCTGGTCGATGTGATAATGAAATAAAGAATTACTGGAACACCCACTTGAGAAAGAAGCTCCAAACGGGTGAATTAGAACCCAAACTTCAGAAGCACTTCAACAGAATGGATAGGCCTTTTGACTCCAGTAATCATAATGTGAAAGAAGTCGAAGATATATATGATGGTCTCTCTCAAAATACAGCCCTGAAAACACGGTCAGTGAGATACTGGGAAAAGGAAGTAGTAGATGTAGAGAATCTTGATTGTTATAATTATGACCATGTACCATATACCCATGATGGTATTAATCCAGAAGAAGAAGAGGACATGAAAGCAGCAGATTATCATGTTGGTGAACCCTCTTTTTCCCAAAGTGGCAGTGAAATATTGCATGGAAAGCAATCTTCTTCCTCCTGCAATTTACTGGAACAGGAATTCCTGCATACCGAGAATTTTAATTCGGCATACTTCGAGAGTTTAGTAGAGTTGGAGGAGCTGTCATCCCTTCTCGTGTAGAATATTGTTAGATCATGAAATAAAACTGTAGACCATGGAGGAGATTAAGAAAAGTTATGTGCACCGCAGGCTGCATACAGCGAATTTGGTTTTTAATAAAATGTGAGAAGAATATTGTCAACACCGAATCTACTCTGCCAAAAAGGAAAAATCAGCAACCTCGATATTGGGGAGTTGTATCAACAATATACAGATGCTTTTATAGCTGTCTGGTGTGTATGCTGCTATCGAGACATTTTATATTTTAGCACGTCATTTTCGTCACTGTTATGTGGCTTTATAATGTCTGTTCTAGTATCATACTAGGGAAATCTAGACAATTTATATTTTAGCACGCCATTGTCCCCAATCAGCAGGGGGCCTTATAATTTATAAGTGTTCTGTATCAGATGTTCATTAAGTTGTCTACGTAGGCTATTTAAAATATAACTCTTCTTTGATTTCAAATTGTATGTTTATGGAAGAAGAATATGCTTAACAACAAGATATTAAACAAGATATTAATGTCATTAGTTCAATGAAATCAAACCTTAACCCTAAGATGTTATGAAAACTATGGGAAACTATGCCAATTAAATATCACCTCAAGGACCATGTAATGGGCCATTGACTATACTAAAAACTAAACCTTATTAAAAAAACAATTAATATATATCTCATAAAAAATTGTAAATGTAATTTATTGACTGTATAAACTATTATGGTTTATAATAGGTATGAAAATATTAAATTATTAAACTATAAAATATTATGTTTTATAATAGGTATGAAAATATTAAATTATTGATGATGTTTTTTTTCTAAGTTGGACTAAATTTTTATTAATGTAACATAATATACAGATGAGTCAGCCTCCGAAATCACGTACTAGTCAATTCCGAGGTGGCCATAAGTAAAAAAATAAAATAATCATCGCCCAAGACGAAGAAACCGAATAGTTGCCCTCAAAGGGAAACCACAGATAGTAGAAACTTAAAAGTTGAGAAAATGTTCCTCGAAAAGACATTTTAACATAGAAAATAAACATAGCAATAAAATAAGACCTCTCCATGCTGTGTGTCATTTTGTTGAGGCGGTGTTTCCTCCACAATGAGGCACCTATACTCATCAGAGGAGTCATCAGCATGCGTCGCTTCATGGATAGCTAGTTCAGGTGTTGTAGTGGTGTGAACTATGCTGGCACTGCCCTTTCTGCAATCTTCACCCGACCATTCTGGACTCCCACTTCCACTGCTGCCGCTACCATTGCTGCTGGAGGAATTGGTAGCGGGCTTAGTAGGTAGGGCCTCAGACTTCCTCGAGAGCTACGGAGGCACTGTGGCAATGATGGATTTTCTAGGTCTCTTCCTGGTGCTGCGTTCTGCAGAAAAGGAGGTTTCTTCCTCGAAACTGATGGTGATGGTGGTGGTAAGACGAGATCTTTTCAGAGCATAGTTGTAATGAAATTCTGCGGAATTCTCCTCAGGAAGCATTGGGTGTGGCTCCGAGTGAATGGAGTGCTGAGGATGAGAAGCCCAGCCTCGTCCTCTACCTCGGGTTGTGGAGTGGTGTTGGACAAGAGTTTCTTCAAGAAGAAAGGTGCATGGTTTAGGATGAACAGTAAGAGGCGGTCAAGAAGCTTGACCTCTACCTCTACCAAGGCGAGTGGAAGGAGAATGGGTGACATTCTCTTCAGGAGGCAGAGAAAGAGCCTCTGAGTGAATGGACAGAGGTGGACAAGATGCCTGACCCTGACCACTGCCTTGGTGGCAGCGCATTCTGTGTTGTCTGGGCATGTTGGAGTAGTCAGAATCGATTAGGAGGAAGGTTAGTGAAGGCGAGGTGATAGAACGAGTGGAGGGATTGAAATCCTGAGGTGAAGGAGCAAAAGTGAGGCTAGAGTAAAGACTGTGAGAGAAATGGAGGTCAGGATCAAGCGTGAGGCAGCAATGGAGGCTGCACTGTCTCTCTGTGTGCATTCGAGAGCTTGGCTCTGAGACCGCAGAGGGGTAGATACAGTGAGAGGGCAATGGAGGAATAGTGAAACGCGGAGCCATTATGTGTAGAGCAGAATGGAAATTCAATCTGAGCACATTAAAGGCGGAAGGAGGTGAGCCACTAGCAGTGTTAAATGCAACCGGATAGAGCCCATGCGTGGCCATGTGGTGCACGCTAGGCTTGCTGTTCACCTCCAGCATTTATACACCCGCATCCGGGTGCATTGCTTCAATTTGCACCAGTTTAGTGCATTCATGTAGGAGAGAAGCATCATTGATATTGTCTAAAGGTCTCGAGAATAGGGTGTGTTCATAATCAAATCCTTTGTTTTCAAGGAGGTCCACTATCTTATTGCGAGTAATAAACTATGCAGGTAAACACACTGAATCAAGATGTACCGATCACTGCTCAGAGTAGGCGAGAATAGATCATATTAGTAAGGACACACCGGACCAATATGTACTGATAACCACCCGGCTTCCCAAAGAAAGAAGTGTGCACTAACGAAAGGTCAAGCAAGGAACTAGAATAATGAAGGAGAACTACAGGGATAACCTGGTAACGATAGATTGGCCGGCCCTGAAAGAGAAGAAAAAGAACACCAAACAAAGTGCATAGCTTTAGAGAAAAAGAGAGCCCCCTAA
Organism: Pinus albicaulis; assembly: GCA_034641835.2. NCBI lineage: Eukaryota > Viridiplantae > Streptophyta > Pinopsida > Pinales > Pinaceae > Pinus > Pinus albicaulis. The sequence goes on along the minus strand of CM076569.1, from coordinate 957,798,691 downwards.
GGGAAAGACCCCATAAGGCCCCAAGGGACTCCCAAAAAGGAACCAAAGGCCCCTATGGTAACCCCATAAGTACGTTTGACATGCTTGAATGATAAAGCTCGGTGAGATTTGAGCCATTATTCAATATGTTCAAAACTAGCAGCAAGACGCCAGCTTTTGAATACCTTAGAGGTAGAGGCACCCATGAGGATATGTGTTGTTGTGTTGATGAGTATTTGAGAGTCACCTTCCAGTTCTAAAGGGAAGAAGTTGTGCTCGTGAGGCAGACGTAGACCCTGCCAAAGACTTTCCAGTTCTGCTGAGTTATTAGAGTCCCATCCTATAGAGCCAAAGAAGACCTTGAGAGGCGTCCGTGCTGAGTCTCTAAATATGACACCGAAGCCAGCTCCTCTTGGATTTCCCTTAGATGCTCCATCAAAATTCATCTTGATCAATCCCTTAGAAGGGGGAATCCAAGAGTTGGGAGATTCTAGATGATTTGAGGGAGTGCGAATGCTCGAAGGAAGCACTGGAATAGAGAGATGCCAATTCGCCCAGATGATTCTCTCTCGAGCTTGATTTGGGATGTCAGAATCATGCCAGTGTTGTAGAGCCAACGTTTTTTGAAGGTTTATGCACATATTGGTCTAGATGGTATCCAAAGGAGTGATTTGATTTTTGAAGATTCTTTTGTTCCGTTCCTTCCAGACAGACCAGAGTAAGAAGCCACGAAGGAGTATCCAGAGAGTATTTAGTAGCTTGCTACTGTAAGCATCAGTTGACCAGTTCCTGATGGTACTAATGATGTCACCTTTGATTCGGTCGTACCTTCTGCATCTGATGTTAATTCTTTCCCACAAGTCATTGGTCAGTTTGCATGTGTCCATTAAATGAGGAATATTTTTGGCATTCTCTAAACAGTTGGGGCACCTTGAAGGACCTATAAATCCTCTTCGTAGAAGATTGTCCCATGTGAGGATTCACTTTTTGCTTAGGAGCCAAAGGAAAGTGGAGATCTTGGGCCATATGCCAGGTCTCCATATTTGGGTCCAGATCCCATCCTTCGGGTCCTAAGTGGTGGGATATAGCAGATGATACACTTCCTTGGTGGAGAAGGTGCCCTAAGGAGTGTATCGCCATCTAAGTATGTCCTCCTTCTCTGAGAATTTGATTTTTCTGTTATTTAGCTCGTTATCAATCTCCTCGTAAGTTTCCTCTTGCCAATTATCTTGCCATTGAGCTACTGGTATCCATTGATGGTAGCCCAGGATGGACGTGGGTTTCCAGAAGTTTTTAACATGATTTTCCAGTTGAGCTTGAAGAGTCGCTTGCCATTGAGGTCATTGGAATGTAGCTGCCAATTTGGGAATTTGTTACCATGAATCCTCCCAAAAACGAGTTGTGCCTCCTGCTCTGACCTCCCAGAAGATGTTCTCTTGGATGTCGGTTCTATGTTGTTTAGAAGCGTTCCAAATAAGAGATCCATCGTCCACTATAGTGAGTCTTATAAGATCATCAGGTGGCCCGTTGTTTGCATATTTGGCTATCCACAGGCGGGCCCAAGGGGTGTGGGGCTTGGAGAGCCACTTCCACCAAATGCAAGCACCCATAACTGTGTTGTTGTGATGCAAATCTCTCAATCCCAGGCCTCCATCCAATTTTGGAGTGAAAACTGTTAACCACTTTACTAGAGCCCGTTTTTTATTTTTCCCGGATGTGCCCCATAGGAAATTGCGCTGCAGATTCTTGATCTATTTGAGAACCCATTTAGGCACTGCTAGAACTGAAAAAAGATACAAAGGCATGGATTGAAAAATGGCTTTGATTATGACAAGTCTGCTAGCAATATTGAGCGATCGATAGGTCCATGAGGAGAGGCGAGCCTCAAGTTTTTCTAGAAGCTCTTGCCAGGAGGAATGCTTAATCACAGATTCAATTAGGGGAGCGCCAAGGTATTTGGCAGGCAGCAAGGCAATGGAGAAGCCAAGTATTCTAGCAATGTTGAGTTGAGTTAGGGCTGGAGTATTGAAGAATAAAATTTGAGATTTGCCAGCATTAATGGAGGTGCCAGAGGCGTCAGAGAAGATGTCCAACGTCAGAGAAGATGTCCAACAGAGCTTTGAAGGTACTAGCTTCTTGCACGAAAGGGTGACCAAACAACATATTATCATCAACAAACTGTTGATGGGTGGTGGGTGGAGAATCATGTAAGGAGATACCTCGAAGGGAATTATTATAGACAACATTCTAAATAAAACGTCCTAGACCTTCTGCCATAAGGACAAATAGGAAAGGGGAAAGAGGATCACCTTGTCGTATACCTCGAGAGGGGGAAAAAAGGGGGAGGGGACCCCATTGATAAGTATGGAGTAGAAGGGGGAGGAGATGAGGTTCATGATCCAGCGAGTCCAGGAAGGACAAAATCCAAAGGCTAAGAGCATCTGGTTAATGTAATCCCAACTTAATTTATCGAAAGCTTTGGAAAAATCAATTTTTAAGCGCATACATTCTTTCTTAGTGTGCTTCAAGGAGTGAATGAATTCATGAGTGAGGATGATCCCATCCAAGATCTGATGACCGTCTACGTATCCTATTTGTTTTGGAGAGATGAGTAGAGGAAGAAGGGGTTTGAGCTTGTTGGCAATGACTTTAGAGATTACCTTGTAGATGACGTTGCACAAATAAATTGGCCTATACTTGTCAAGGGTGACATAGTGTTCTTCCTTTGGGATGAGGGCTAGAAAAGTAGCATTGAGAGAGGGGAGAATCCAATGCATTTCTCTAGATTCCTCAATAAGGTCCCAAACCTCCAATTTGATATGTTCCCAGAAGTGATGGAAGAAGTTGGAGGTGAAGCCATCTAGCCCAGGAGCTTTGCCATCTTTGAGATGAGTCATAGCCTGTTCCACTTCTTGGAGGGAAAAAGGTTTGAGAAGCATATTATTGTGCTCTTCATTTATAATCTTGGGGATGTGTTGTGTAACCTTGTTGATAGCTTGTTGCCTGCTTCCAGGAGTCTCTTGTAGAATATGCTTGAAGTGGCGAAGGAGCTCCTTTTTTATGTCCCCATGTTCCTCTAACCGTTCCCCTTTCGTATTGTTTAGATGGGAAATGTGATTAAATGTGTCTTTGAATGGTTGAGCGATGGAATAATTTTGTATTCTTCTCCCCTTATTCTAGCCAGTGGATTCGTGACTTCTGCATCCAAAGTATTTCCTCTTGCAGTCTTCTCTCGTCCAGTTTGGTGAGGAGACTCTGTTACTATGCTGAAAGTGACTCTGATCTGCCTTCTTTGATTATGTAAAGCTGTAGTTCAACCATTTTCTACTCCAGATCCTTTTGATGCTGGAATATATTCCCGAAGGTGGATTGGTTCCATTGCTTGAGCTTGTACTTGAGATTTTGAGTTTTTGTTGGAATTGATACATTTTGGATCCTACGGGTGGAGTGAAGTAGCTCCAACAGTTGATAACAAAATCTTTAAAGTCTGGATGAGTTAACCAGAAGGGTTTAAACCAGAAAGGTCATTTATTAGTAGCCCCTGGGCGCAACCATTGTAGGATGATGGGCCAGTGATCTGAGCCAGCCAAGGGGAGAATTGATGAGTGTAAGTCGCTTCCCAGATGAATGGCATTGTCAGAGATGAGGAAGCGATCAAGCTTAGAGGCTATTTTATGAGATCCTGTTCTTTTTTTGTTCTAGGTGTGCATGCCATTGGAAAAAGGAAGGTCGATAAGCCAATTTCTTTGAATAAATTCCTTGAAGTGGAGACTATCCATTTCGAGTTTGACACTACCTCCCTTATTTTCTTCGAGCTTGGTGATCATGTTGAAGTCGCCGCCAACAATCAAGAGTGGATTTCATCTGGTGGTGTTGAGGCTCTCCTAGGTATCGAGCAGAGCTATTTTGTGAAGCGGATCTTGAGGAAAGTACACATTGGAAATATATCCATGGATGTTGGAACCTATCAAGTGGAAGGATGCTTGAATGAGATTATGAGAGGCATCAAAGTCAAAGAGGAAGATGATCTGGGGATCCCAAGCTATGGCTAGGCCTCCAAAGGCTCTCGATGCATTTATTGCTACAATGCTGCAACCAAACCATAACTTGGTGATGGTGGAATTGAGGGTGTTACTAGTGCATTTAGTTTCCTGCATAAATAAAATAGAAGGTATTTCTTGCTGAATGATGTTCTTGATAATTCGGTGCTTGGAGGGGCTATTAAGCCCTTGAATGTTCCATGAGGTGAGTTTCATTGAGAACTATTGGATATCGGTCAGTAGAACTTGGTCAGCTTGGGATATCTCCCAGATTCAACAAGCATTTATCCTACATGATCATTCTTTGTAGATCTGTTCTTCGTCCTATTTTCTTTGTTTCTTTGAACATATTTTTTCCATCCCAATGGCTTCATGGTTGGATACCTAGAGATCTTTGCTGGTGTGCTCGAAAGAGTATTACTTCTAGGTTGTCAATTTTTCTCATGGGTATTTTGTCATACTCCTTTTGCTTGCAGGCCTCCTCCAGACCTAGTATCTCCAGATCTCCTAGATCAATGCTTTCAGGTTCCTCATCCATATGAGTGGGCTGGCTCCCATTTGTTGCAGATCCTTCTTTCTGAGAAACTGACTGAGAGTTTCCATATATCTCCATTTGATTGGGTTGCCAGATGAAAAGGTCCATGTCATTGTTGAGTTTGGGAGAAGAACCCTAAGGGTCGGATTGAGGATAGGGGGAAGTGGGGCTGATCAGAGGATTGACATTGGATTAGGGGAGGATGGTTTGGGCTTTTCTGCTGCTTGGTGCGAGGACTCTCCTTCTATGAGTGGTTGTTTGGCTATGATATCAAAGCTGTTGCTAGTGGGAGGGGTTGGGGGAACTTTGGGGGTGGAGGTGGTTTTCTTAGTATGTTTTCTATGGTTGAGGACTTTCGGGAAGTCCTCAGCATCAGTATTTTTAGGGCCAGGGGTAGGTTTAGGTGGTTGGTTTAAGGGACAGTCCCTGAAAAGATGGCCATGTTCATGACATTTTTGACAACGAAAGGGGACATGCTCATAGTCTATGGTTTGCACCCATTCAAAATCATCATGACAGAGACTTACCGAATCAGTGAGGGCTTCGGTGAGATGCATATATACACAAATTCTCGCGTAGGATGTGTATCTTCTGAGTTTAGTTTCTTCAGCAACCTTGATGAACTCTCCTAGTCCATTGCCAATGTACGTTAAGGATTCCTCATCCCAGTATTCCAGGGGTAAAGAGTACATTTTGATCCATATAGGTGCCTAGTTGAAGTCCTCCTTGTCTGGGTTGAATCTTTCGATCCAATCCCTAAGATACAAGCCTGTAGAGTTGGAGAAATAAGGGCCTCCATCCAAGATACGATTTCTATCCTCGATGCAGTTGAATATAGCGTTAAATAAGCATTTTGGTCCTAACTGAAGGGTAACATGCCCTTTTGGTTTCCATTTTGAGGCAATCTAGCACTAAAGGGCTTTCTCTATAGGCCAAAATCCTATAAATTTGCCAATGAGTGCATGATCCTTCATGTACTGTATCTGAGCATTGATGCGATGGTTTGGAAGGTCAATCTTTGGTCATTCTATAGTGATCGGAAAAAAAGTGGCTGAGGAGGAATTCTGCTACTCTGTATTCACTGAATTATTTTCTGGTTCGTCATTTTTCGTAGTGTTTAGTTCTGTTTGCTTTCCTGTAGAGTCAGAGGGTGAGATCTGAGGCTCTGTAGCCATATTGGTAGCGTTAGAGTTGGCAGGAAGGGGAGGAGTGGTTGCCCCTCCCATTGGGGAAGCCATTAATCGTGATCAGATTTAGAAGGTGTTGCGGCGCTGTGAGGTGATCGTGAAGCCACCGTGGGGGCAAGGAAGAGCCCTGATGGCTGATATTGCAGGGTTGCAGAAACCCTAGGTTTCTGTGGGGGAAGCTTCAGAGTGCCGATATGAATAATTTTGAATTTAAACAAATAATCGTAGTGGCTTGTAGTATTTCCCATCATGACCAATTGAATTAAACAAGGATTTAAATTATTGATGATGTTGTGTTCATACAAAGAAAAGTTTATTTGGCTTAGCTAGTTTCACTATGTTTCAGAGTATATTTTTTATTTTTACATAATTATTTTTATGTAATAAATTTATTAATTTATGTGAGATTGAGATATTTACATAATTGTATTTTTAAAATAATGAAATTATTTTAAAACTAAAATTATTATATTTATACTAAAAAAATAGGAAGATAATTATAATTGCAGTTCTCAAGTGAGGAGCATCTCACGGTGCAATCTTGCATTTATTGATTAAAGAAATCACAAATAAATAAATATAATGGTTAAAGAATTATTTGTTATTGAAGCATAGTAAATTTCTATTATGTTTCAGATTTTATTTTTTATTTTTATATAATCAAGTTATTAATTTGATGTGAGATTGGGATATTTACTCAACTGTATCTCTGAAAATAATTACACAAAACATGTCTTTTTTTGAATTTTGTTAAGCTAGGTATTAGTCTATCATTTTCATCTCCCAGTAATATACTGATGACATGTGTGAGGGTGTACACTCATACTGACGGGAATTGTATTCCGATTGGGCCTCCACAGCTCCACCAATATCATAACATGCAGAAATGACTTCTAGAGTTGGAAATTCCACATGTCTCTTTCTTTATCACCGATATCATGATCAGATTCAAATAGTGACGTGTGGCACTATTTTTTTTTTCCTCCAATAGGTACAATGTCAAACTGATGTGCCACTGCAATTCTTTGTTGGAATTATACTCCCAACCACTGCCATGAATAAGCAGTGGCAACAACCCATAATTTCATCAATTTTGTTGCAAAGAAGGACATGCACGGATCCATAGAACCGGAGGCGTTTTCATGCAACCACAGCAAACAAAGTACAAAGCCATACTCTACATTTATTTCTTCAACCACCACTTTGACTTACCTTTTTCCCGCAATGCAAAATCGCAATGTTTTTGTTTTACCATTTAAGTCCTTTCGCCATATTTTATTCTACCACCGATGCGATATCCAGCGAGACCCACCTTTACCTTACCACACTTTTTTATCCTCTATTTCATTTGTATTTCCATTATCGCACTTACCTTTATTTACCTCACACAAAGAGCACTTCGAAATGTTTACCACTTACCTTCCACCATCTGCAAGTTATGTTATTTTCCGTGTGATGCTATTGTGCTATCGCACATCGCATTCACAGCCATTTCAATTTACCGCTTAGAGCCAACAAGTTAAGATGTTTGTTTTGCGATACGATCATTCCATCACACATCGCACCCACAAGGATTTGTGTTTACCCGTGTTCGTGCCAGTTAAGAGTTAAGATCGCCAATATGCGATATGCGATGGAGCACCGAACACGATGAGGTTTCCGAGATGGAACCGATATTCTTTGAGATCTGCCCTTTCTTGTTTTGAATGAATTTTTACTTGCTTTCGTGTATAAACCAGAATATGGTATGTGTACCATTTTAATGAAGATATGGGTCTTTTGACAGCCCAAGGATGATTGGTTGTTGAACGTTCGTTCAACAATTGAATTGCATTAAATAGAATTAGATTTTCAGGCTTCGTCCATTTTGTATAAGAAATGTAATTTCATTTGTTTTCAGTGAGTTGAATAGAAAAACGAATTTCATTCCTCTCCTGTGTATTACGCTGTCTGTCTTTGTATTGATTGTTATTTCCGCAATTTGTTGCATTCTCTATGTTGTGGGGGAAACACATTTCCTCTGTATGTTGTATTCTGAAATTTTCAACATGGTATCAGAGCAGGTCTAGGCTCTCAGTAAAAGAAAAATATCTCTTTACTAATGAAGCTGTAAGATTGGTTTGAAAAGAAAATTTCTCCAACAGTGAGAAAGTTTCTATTTTACATAGTGAAGTTGATTGTTTTTTTACACAGTCAGAATGGCAGCAACAGGCACAATCCTGAGAAATCTACAATTACCACAGTTCAATGGTAAAAATTATGATTATCGAGCCATTACAATGAGGGAACTATTTTCTTCACAAGATATATGGGAGCTAGTGGAAAATGGCTTTCCAGAACTAGAAGATGCAACAACGCTTATTTCTTTGACAACAACAGAAAGAGACTTGTTGAAATACAATAGGAATAAGGACTCCAAAGCCCTCTTCTATATCTTTTAAGAAGTTCATGAGAGTATTTTCCCAAGGATTGCAGCAGCAACGAAGTCTAAGGAGGCATGGGATACTCTCAAGGCAGCCTCTCAAGGCATGGAGAAAGTGAAGACAACAAAATTGCAAATGCTGAGGAGATATTTTAAAACTATCTACATGAAAGAGTCTGATAACATAGACCCATTCTTCACACATGTGATTGGGTTAGTTACCTAGGTAAGGTCTCATGGAGAGACACTTAAGGAAAGAAGAATAAGTGAGAAAATCCTAAGAAGCCTACCACCAAGATTTGATGCCATAGTAGTGGCAATAAAAGAGACAAAGGATCTCTCAATATTTTTAGTGGATGAACTTCATGCATCCTGTTGGGGTTCCCATGTTTTGGCAGATTTGGCAATACCAAAAGATGAGACAACATCAAACCACTTTGGGGCCCTAGGATCTAGCCCTCCTGGACCCGGAGAGGGATCTCTCCAATAACAAAGAATGATATATCTTTGAAGCTTAGAATGAAATATTAGGCTAGTTATGAAGCACGAGGGATTTTTAAAATGATTTGGTTGAAGGATTGCTGGGTTGGTTAGGAGATCATGGACTGAGAAAGCAGTGGGAGGAAAGGAACAAAACAGCGGGATGTTTCAGCAGGGAGAATGAGCCAAGACAGTGCCATCCATTGGGCTATGGAGTCATGAGAGGAAAATTACTTGCATCCACTAGCCAAGGCTTTCAAAGGGGCATGTCATCTAATACTAAAGGATCTTTAGATTAGAGAGTGGGGTGGAACATTAAGGAAGGAAAGTGAAAGAAGGAGAACAACCAGATTTCTGTCTATAGATCAAGTCAGAGGTCATTTAACTCCAGACCTGCTTCAACATACTCAAAGATCAAAGGTTAAATTTCTCAAAGAGACAACGGTCGTTTATAGATCAGACCAGAGGTCATTTAGCTCCAGATCTGCTTTAGCAACTCCAAGGGAAAACAGAGATAAGATTACAAAGAAACATCTAAAAGGCAAACCCCTGTTCGTATTATCACCAACAGTACAACATCCGCTCGTGACCTGGTTAACCCCGTGAACTCACTCTTAGACAAAGAACCTAAGAACAAACTTTCAACTAATTCATACATCGCCCAACAGGTAATATCATCCGTCGCGCTGTTAAATCAATCAGTCCGCTCGACAACACATATAGTAGAAAACATAAAGGTAGGGAGAGAAGACAGCATAGGGCACCTAACAAGGGTGAATCCTATACCATTATTCTGATGCCTACCAGGAGAACATGAAACAATATGGAGGTGTAATAAACAGAGTTAAGAAACACATCACCAATAGCAATAGACCAGGATCCTGTGAAATGTGCTTTGATTAATTGATGCAAAACCAGTCATGTACACTGAGCTCAATGGCTGTTACAGTCCAGACTTTCTCCTCCCAGCCTATTACATACAACTACTCTGCTACTCCCTCCCACGACTGTTCTAACAGTCAGATGAATCCCACTAACAGCAGATGCCCAGCAAGGCAACAACAACCTTTACAATTCGTTCTCAGGGATTTTATAGGAGAAGAGGAAGAGACAGAGGTAGAATATACAATAAATGAATCTCATTAAGACAGAATAGGCGGAAGTGTTCACGCCCATGCTGCTTAATGGCTTTCTGCAGCGCTGAAGGTACTCTGTAATCTGGTTCGGAGATCTCTGTCAGGTCAGATTTTGACCTCTGGTGTTTCTTTTGGGATCCTTCGACTGTCTGGAGCCCTGTGCTAGCCTTCTGAATAAATGAACTGGGTGAAAGATCTGCGAGGCTCTCCATGCTAATTTAATGCTGCTTGACAGTCCCCTGAGAAGTTATGTCAGTGAAATTTACTGCTTATGGGCTCGAGGAAGCATGGAGACGGTGTAGGAAGGTGTACTTCTGGAGTAAACGCGTTCTGCTGTTAGGTGGCGCAGTAATGGCTTCCTGGTGCGCTCATTGGTATTCAAACAGTGCCTTAAGCCTTTGACCGCAGGATTAACATGTTAATCTTCAATTACGGGCTCGAATCCCTCAAATCCGTTACTGCTGTCTCGTTTGGCCGCTGAATTGGCCTCTCTGTGTTATTCTGCATCATAAAATAAACCTGTTAAGAACCTGGCAGTGGTGGTGGAGAAATGCTGTGGAGGTGGTGGAAAGGTGGCGGAAGAATGGAGAATCAATGGAAACAGCGGAGAGGAGCGGAGAAACGGACTCATAGTGTAAAGCCCAACGTTCAGTTGTTTGGGCGAATTACAAAGGAAATGACCAACAAACAAGGGGCGGAGCGTTGGATGTGGGGCCGACCGAGGCGGGGGGCGATTGAACGCGAGCCGTCAGATCCGGGATGAGACGGACGACGGAGATGCAGTCGAAGGATCGCAATCGCAAGGGCTCGCGATCAATTGGAGGTCAGACGCAGAGAGTTGCGATTGCGATGGAGCGATTGGCGCAGGACCGTTGATCGTGAAACAGAATGGACGGCCTAGATGCAATCGGGAGGCAAACGGAAGGTCCTGCGATTGTGATCGGAGGGGAGATTGCGATTGAGCGCCAACCGTCAGATCGGCGGGGAGATCAACGGTGGAGAACACAATCGGAGGGGATCAGCGATTGGCGGAGGACCGTCGGATCAGCATGAAAACAGACGGCTGAGATTAAATCGGAAGGCTTCAATCAGGGCGGTGCTAATGCGACTTGCGATTGCGATCGGGCATGGGCTTGCGATTGGCGGTCAGCCGTCGATCTGTGGGTCGGATCAACGGTGCAGAATAGAGCGGAGGGTTTTTGTTATAATTAAATCGCATTGGGGGGTTTTCAACATTACATAGGGTTTTGCCTCTCGCCGACAGTTCCGATTGCGATTGGCCCCGGGACTTAAGCGTTTGGTCTTGGGTGACGGGCATGTGGCAAAGTGGTTTGACAGGAACCTGCGGTAAAGGGGCTAGGCCTTATATTGAGGTCGGAAGATGGGTTTTGGGCCCATTTTAATGGATTTTTAAGGGGTTTGAAGGGGAACGATAGAGAAATAGAAGGGGAAAAAGGGAAAACAAGGGGTAGGGGAGGAATTCAAAGGGGATTTTGGGGGGAAATGAAGGGTAAGAAGGGAAGTAGAAGGGGAAAACAAGGGGGATGAAAAGAGGCTAAATGAGGGGAAATAAGAGGGAAAAGGAAGCCTTTGGGCATTTCTTCATCAACAGAGAGGCTTTAAAAGGGGAATCAGCAGAGGGGACTTGTCAAGGGATAAAAGACACAGAGAGGCTTCAAGGAGACTGTGTTTTCAGAGGAAATGCATTCCTTGAAGACTCAAAAATAATTTAGCCCCCTATTTGCTTGTCAAAAAATTTATAGGGGGGCTAACAGTGGCTCCACATGGGGATGGCTTCTTCTTGAAGGAGTCAAGAATTCAGAAATTGATCTTTTGGTGTAGGCCAGATGCCTGCTGCTTGAACCATCCTTTTCTTTCCTTGATCAGCTGCCACAAACTATGAAGACAACATATCAGCAATAAAATTCTCCCACACAACTACCTACCCACACTATAGTCCTAACATTTTTCTTCTTGGGTGCATTTGGACTTGCAGACCCTTTTACATCATTAATATTTACAAACAGGAAAAGATAAACCTATTCTACTTCTACCCTTATTACTCCATGAGACCAGATTAGACTGTTGGTCTCATAGTTTCTCTACCTACACTACTACCTGCTAGGATTAGACTGTCTAGCAGGTTTCTTCTCTACATTCTAAGACAGAAAATGAAACAACTAATCTACTTGCTCATAGGCTGAGCTTTATTGAGCTTCCTACCTACCCTACTCTAACTAGAAATCTCTGATGTTCTAGGTGATATGATAAAGCCAATACAGCCAGTCAAGCAGTAGCAAAAAAGGATATGAGCACTGGCTGCCTGTCAGAGATAACCACAGGGTGCTCTGCGTGTGGCTCTTCAAAATTGTGATCACGATTAGTAGTTACCATTTCTGATGAATCTGGCCCGCACTAAGGATCAATGCTGGAGCATTTGAGCAAATCAGGGCCTCCATGTACTCTGCCACAGGATCAACGAATGCAGGATGTATACTCTCTTCTTTCTGGCCTGCCATGACTGGTAGGCTGTCTACATCCTGGGCAGCTCTGATTCTTGTATTCTCCACTGCATCTTCAGTGTGGCTCATGAAAACCGGATCTTCTTCTTCTTGTATTTTGAAGAGCAGCGGAATTTCTTCTCTTTTAGGGGGCAGGAGACTTTCCAAAAATGCCCTCGGGTCTCTGAACTCATATGATATCTTCTGCGAGTTCAAGAGTTCAATCTCAGCCTCATATCTCTCCGCCAGTACTTCTAGGAAAACCTTCTTCAGCTCAGGCTGGTCATTGAATATTGAGCTGGAACGAAGAACTTTTGGAAGGTCTTCGCTTCTGAGTTGAGCCAGTATATCTGATATTCCACAACGAAACTCTTCAAGGGGGCTCAACTTAGAGTCTTCCATTTGGTGGGGATGATGTTGTACTGTGACTGGTCTCCTAGTGGAGTCTTTTTATCATTCAGGAATTGTGGAGTCGCCAGGTGGATGATTTACAACTTACTGTCCACCACAGTGGTTTACCAAATCAAGGCTGATTAGTCTCGTTCCCCAGTGGAGTCGCCATTATGTTGGGGTTCCCATGTTTTGGCAGATTTGGCAATACCAAAAGATGAGACAACATCAAACCACTTTGGGGCCCTAGGATCTAGCCCTCCTGGACCCGGAGAGGGATCTCTCCAAATAGAGAAAATAATGATGTATCTTTGAAGCTCAAAATGGGATGTTAGGCTAGTTATGAAGCACAAAGGGGGGTTTTAAATGGTTTGGTTGGATGGTTGCTGGGTTGGTTAGGAGATCATGGACTGGGAAAGCAATGGGAGTAAAAGGACAAAACAACAGGCTGTTTTAGCAAAGAGGATTGGCCAAGAAAGTGCCATCCATTGGGCTATGGAGTCATAAAAGGAAATTACTTGCATCCACTAGCCAAGGCTTTCAAAGGGAAAGTCATCTATACTAAAGGATCTTTAGACTAGATGGTGGGATGGAACATTAAGGAGGAAAGTGAAAGAAGGAAAGCAACCAATTTTCTGTCTATAGATCAGGTCAGAGGTCATTTAACTCCAGACCTGCTTGGACATACTCAAAGGCAGCTCTCAAAGGTGGACAAAGGGGCAGCTTATAGATCAGACCAGAGGTCATTTAACTCCAGATCTGCTTTAGCAACTCCAAGGGGAAAACAGAGATAAGATAAACAAAGGGATCTCAGAAAGGTAAACTGGTCATGCAAGGATTCTAGTGGACAGGGCTAACACTTATCCCCAGTGTTCCCAAACCTTCCAGCTTAAACCCAACAAGAACATCTAAGGAATAGCTTCAACTAATTCATACATCAGCCAGCAGGCAATAACATCCGCTGCGCTGGTTAAATCAACTGAAACCAACTCTTAGATAGCACATAGAGCAGAAAACATAAAGGTAGGGAGAGCAGACAGCATAGGGCACCTAACAAGGGTGAATCCTATACCATTATTCTGATGCCTACCAGAAGAACATGAAACAATATGGAAATGTAATAAACAGAGTGAGAAAACATCACCAATAGTAATAGATCAGGATCCTGTGAAATGTGCTTTGATTAATAGATGCAAAACCAGTCATGTACAATAAGCTCAATGGCTGTTATAGTCTAGACTTTCTCCTCCCAGCCTATTACATACAACTACTCTGCTCCTCCCTCCCACGACTGTTCTAACAGTCACAAATGGATCCCTCTAACAACAGATGCCCAGCAAGGCAACAACAACCCTTTCAATTCGTTCTCAGGGATTTTATATAGGAGAAGAGGAAGACACGGAAGTAGAATATACAATAAATGAATCTCATTAAGACAGTAAGGCGGAAGTGTTCACGCCCATACTGCTTAATGGCAGAAAGCAGCGCTGTGTGTACTCTGTAGGCTGGCTAGGGAAGCCTCTATCAAGCCGATTGACCTCGGATATTTCTTTTAGAGTCCTTCTGGCCGTCTGGAGCTCTGTGTTAGCCTTCTGAAATAAATGAACTGGATGGAAGTCTGCATGGCACTCCATGCTTCTTTAATGCTGCTTGACAGTCCCCTGAGAAGTTCTGTCAGTGCAATTTACTGCTTATGGGCTCGAGGAAGCATGGAGACGCTGCAGGAAGGTGTACTTCTGGAGTAAACGCGCTCTGCTATTAGGTAGCGCAGTAATGGCTTCCTGGTGTGCTCATTGGTCTTCAAACAGTGCCTTAAGCCTTTGACCGCAGGATTAACATGTTAATCCTCAATTACGGGCTCGAATCCTCCTCAAATCCTGCTTTGCTGTCTCGTTTGGCCGCTGAATTGGCCTGTCTGTACTATCTGCACAATGAATAAACCTGTTACAAACCGGGAAGTGGCGAAGAAATGCGGTGGAGGTGGAGCGATGGTGGAGCGATGGAGAAACAATGTGAACAGCGGGGAGGAGCGGAGCAATGGACGCACGGTGTAAAGCCCAACGTTCAGTGTTTGGGCGAATTACAAAGGAAATAACCATCAAACAAGGGGTGGAGCGTTGGATGTGGGGCCGACCGGAGGCAGATTGCGATTAAACCTGAACCGTCCGATTTGGGAGGAACGGACGGCCACGATTCAATCGCATCATCGCAATCGGGGGTCAGAAGAAACGGCGAGACGCGATCGGGAGGGGCTTCAAGGGACAGCGCCGACCGCTCTGACATCGCGGGAAGGATGGACGGTCGTGATTGAATCGGAGACGGAGGGAAGGGGGACTAGCGATTGAGCGCTGACCGTTGATCAGAGAGGAAACGGACGGCGGAGATTCAATCGGCGCGGAGAAAGAAGGGTCACGGGCGAAGATGCGATTGTGCGATAGCCGTTGGATCGCGGAACAAACGAACGGCCAGGATTGAATCGGGGCGTCGGGAGAAGGGCTTGCGATTAGCGACCCGCCGTCGGATCGTGGGGAGATCAACGGTGCGGAACGAACCGCAGGTCTTAACGTTATAATCAATCGCATCGGGGATTTCTTGCGTTACAAAGGGTTTTGCCTCCCGCCGATGGTTCCGATTGCGATAAGCGCCGGGACTTAAGCACTTGGTCCTGGCGCGGGGTCATATGTGGGGAAGTGGTTAAGGGGTTTGCGGTAAGGGGCTAGGCGTTATATTAAGGTCGGAAAGATGGGTTTTGGGCCCATTTTAATGGATTTTAAGGGGTTTGAAGGGGAACGATAGAGAGATAGAAGGGGAAAAAGGGAAAAAAAGGGGTAGGGGAGGAGTTCAAAGGGGATTTTGGGGGGAAATGGAGGGTAAGAAGGGAAATAGAAGGGGAAAACAAGGGGGGTGAAAAGGGGTCAATTGGGGAAGAAATAAGAAGGAAAAAGGGGGCCTTTGGGCATTTCTTCACATAGCAGAGAGGCTTTAAAAGGGGAACCAGCAGAGGGGAAACTATCAAAGGATGAAATACACATGGAGGCTTCAAGGAGACTGTGTTTTCAGGGGAAATGCATTCCTTGAAGACTCAACGACAATTTAGCCCCCTTTTTGCTTGTCAAAAATTTCATAGGGGGGCTAACACTAAGAATGACCTAATTATGGACTGGTTCAGTAGGGTGAACTTGTACGGCTTGCCACGTGTCACTACTTTCTCCTTCGGTTCTGAAATTTATAGAAAGGAAACTACAGTCCGTGTACTTCCAGCTATGTTTTATAGAATTCCAATCTGATGCTCAGAGAGAGAGTTATGAATATTTTCCCATGATCACCTCTTTGAGATGAAATTAGGGAGCCTAAAAAAGACCTAACTTCCACAGATCATATCTCAACAAATATTGCGAACCGGGCTCTGAAATGTTGCGACGATGTTCCTCAGGATCTTGGCTTCGCACTCGGAACATTTTAGCTTCTAAACCTTCGTAGAAAAAACTTTATAGAAAAAATGTCATGATGAACTGTTTAAGTGAAATTCAGGAGCCTGCAAAAAGCCCTACCTTCCACAGATCATGTCTCCAAAAATATTGTGAACGAAGCTCTAAAATTTTGCGACGATGTTCCTCAGGATTTCTTCTTGGCACCCTAAAACATTCAGCTTATGAACCTTCCTAGAAGCAAAGTTATAGCAAAAATTCCACGATGACCTGTTTGGAGTAGTGAAAACCTAGAATCCAAAGCATCTGATACCAAATGTTGTGAAACCAGCTCCAAAAATAGAATAAAAGAGATATAAATGCCTTAGAAATAAACCACTTTGAGGGGGAAACCTCCAATACATTACATAAATGAACAATTCTTTGATGATTCAAATTAAAAAAACTCCTTTCTATATATAGGAGTCCATGTGGCCACAATGTAATCCTAGTAGGGCCACAATGTAATCGTAGCCGACCTAACAATAATAATTTAAGGGCACAATAATAAAAATATGGGGGTTATAGGGGTACAATAATAACAATAAGGGGGTTACACTAACAACAATAAGGGACTATACTAGTAATATAGGGACCTAACAACTAAGGAGATAAGAATGATATGGAATAGAGGTGCTCATCGGGAATTTGGTCATCCACCATATCTTCCTTTTCTGTAGACAATGTTAGCTTAGTGTTTTCAAGATTACAACAACCCTCTTTTTGTTTTTGTACATAAAAAAAATCCCTAAACAAAATTTTTAGTTTTACTTTTCATAAAAAGACCAAAAAACTTTAAAATATTCACAATAAACATCAAAAAAGTGATATAAAAATTCAAAGGTCGGAACCATAAAAAAAATATTTTTAAATGAAAACACGCCTGACTACTCGACCACCCAACTATCTGACCTTCCGACCAATAGGTCGAGCCAATTCACAACTTTTTTGAAAAATCTTACCTGACCTCCTGACTACACAACTTATAAATAAAGCTTGACTCTTATGTAGTTAGGGCCGGGAAGAAATAAAATTGTAATAAATGAAAAAACACATGACCCCTAACTGTACGACTTCCCTAATAAAATATTCATTTTTCTAGATTTTCGTGTGTTTCATTTTTTGAAATGAATTAATTTGAAATATTATAGTTTCACATTTACTTGATTTAATAATAAATTGTGTCGATCCTATATTAATTTATGGAAAAAACAATTGGATTTCTCTATGGTAAATTAATGAACAAAATAATTCACATCATCCTTGGGTTCCTAATCATAACTCATAATTCCTTAGATTAATTTTCTTGCGTGTTGCTTTCATTATATTATCTATGGTTTAGAGAAACTTGAATTGAGAAAACGTGACATCGGTTGTAGGAATTCTATGTAAGAGGGATGAAATTATCAATCATTCTTAATTCAATTTTAAATTTTGAAAAGAAAAATCTTATATAATCTTTATTTTTGTCCATAGGTCATAGAATGGGGAATAGAAGAAAATATCCAATAGCCAAATAATAAGTGGAGAAAATAAGGGGGAAAATTAAAGAAATAGAGGATCCATGACTAGACGAGGGAAACATGAACCCATTCCTAATCTCTTCCTCTACTTATAAGACTCAAAAATCAGGTACGATGAGATGGGAGGAAATTTTCGATTACTTTGAAGAGAGAGGATAGCTAAAAAATACAAGCTCTTCTCAAACAACGAATAATCACTTTGAAGGAAGAAGAAGGACAAAGTTACACAAAGTAGCTTCCATGGCCAGGATTTTTCCTTATTATGATATGGTTTCATGGATTTTTACTCATGCTGATATCAAAGCTCGCACAATATCAAACCATAGCAAAATTTCCATAGTCTCATGGAAGAAATAAATCCTATCAACCATTTATAATCTCAATCCCCCATAAATCCAACTCAATTTTGATTTTATTAACAATTTTAGAAACATTTCTTTAAGAAATGTAGAGAAAATTCTGGCAGAGTAATCGAAGACTGGCTAAGGAGAGAAAATGAATGGTTTAAGATTAAGTCCAATAAAGAGTATCCCATAGAAATTTTCAAGAAACCTGTAATATTTCTCATTAAGATGTTGACCAGGTTATTTAGAGAATAAGACCCTAAAAATTGAAAAATCAAGTGGATTCCAATAATCCACAACATCCTAAAAGAAGGAAAATGTCTGAACTGGGTGGACATATTTTCCCAGAATATCACAGACGCCTTAAAATTGTCAATAGAATCTCCCCCTAGTTACAAATGCATTTTTTATATGTCTTCATATATCTAATAGATATTGTCATTTCCTCTCATGAAATGGAACTACCCTCTAACCAACAACATCCTATCCAAAACTATGCCCCAATCCTGTGTAAGTCCAATTTTAAATTCCATTTTTACGATATTTGAAATTTTTTCTTGATCCCTTTTTTATGAAATCCTGTTTGGAAAAAACCCTCCAAGAACTAGTCAAAATATGAAAGAAGCCCTATATTCCATTGGTTATTGTTTTATGGAGGAATTTCTTTATTATATCAGATTTTATGGGAGTGATGTTGGTCCTCACCTTTTACCATGTTATATCCCTGAAAGGCTCGCTTTTGAGAGAAGTTACAAATCAATTTTTTTTGAATGGATAGGATAGGAAGTTAAGTAAGTTACAGAAGAAAAATTTTCTTAGATTTCTGAATAAATCTGGTGACATAAATATTACAGACAAAGGTCATGGATTCAAGGAAGTTGACGGGCTTGAAGAATTTTGGTTACATTCTCTACCTCTCTATGACTATGATCCTAACAGGATTATTTGTAGTCATTATATAATAGTTAGCTTTATGAAAATATTTACTCATGAGGAGCCTCCCTTTGATGAAATTTTCATAGATATTGATGAATTTCAACAAGCTATTGAAAGATGAAATCTGTTAGTTAGTGAAATGAGAGACTGGTTACAAAAGTTTAGAGAAAATTTGTTTGAAAATTTATTAAGAGAGAAAGGTCTCCATATCATTATTTCATTTGAGGATTTGAAGGCTTCTGAATTTTTTCAATTTAATTTCAACCAAATCACTTCATATCCTTTTATTGTCTTTCAAAAGGAAAAAGACATTGAAATTGAAAAAATAGAAGATGTTGTTATTTTAGGTAATGAAGCATGAAGCCATGAAGAAATGAAAAAAGTTCAGGATGTTACAAAAAAAATTACAACTATCAAATTTGCTAAAGAAAAATAAAGAAATTCTGATGACAGAAAATGTAGCAGAGAAGAAAAAAACAACTGAAAAAAATATTATTCCAATCAATTCGCCCCAAGAAGTAGAACAAAAGAAACTATAAAATATAACAATTCAAGAAGTGGAAGTCAACAAGGAGAAGGAGAAGAAAATAATTGATGAAACTGTCATTAAGAAAAATGAGGAAGAAAGGGAATCACAAAGAAATATAGATACTACTACCACTACATCTCCTAATACTTCAATGGCACCCATTTGTACTAAGAGCCCCTGGGAATATTTTATGTTCAAACTAGTTTCTGAGCTAGAGTAAGTTCCAAATAAAAATCCATCTTTGACGGATTATTATTTCAATTCCCAAACAAAATCAACAGTGAGGAGGACAAAAAAAAGAAAACATGATTCATTAGAGACTGTGTTAAAATTTAGCTAGCAAGCTCCAAGGGATGTGAAAGAAAAATACAAAGAATCCTCCCATGCCTAAGGAGATTTTGTCAAATATAGCCATTATCATATAAATGAGCTTGCAACCTCATATGATAATAGTGTACAAAAAATTAAAGTGTTAGAGAAAAAATTAGAAAAAAAATAAATTATTTAGTGAAGATATTTGGAAGAAGCATTCTACAACTCTCATTCAAGGTTTCATTGTAGAAAGGAAAATCTACAGAAATATTTTCAAGTGGAATTAAAGGAATTAAATTCAAAACATGAACAACATATTCAGGAATTGAGACAAATGCATGAATATCAAAATTGCATTTTTAAAGCAGAACTTCAAAGAAATTTTGAGGTCATCATGATAGATTTAAAAGAGAAAATTCATTCTCTTCAAATCCAACTCATCAAAATCAAGGATCCACATAGAGCCTCGAAATTTTAAAGAGAAAGCTTCACATATTTTTCTAATTTTGAGGAAAGACCAATCAAAATTCTACAAATAGATAGATAAAATCTCAAGATTTTTTCGAGAGGTTACCAATTTAAAGGAAAGGATTGATTCATTAATAGAAGAAAAAAAATCCATTAAAAATACGTTTATGTCTATTCTTGACTAGGAAAATGAATTTCAATCTGATGAAATTACAAAAGTTTCAAAAATAGATAAAATATTGATGCTTGCATATTGAGCCACAGGGAAAAGGAAGTCAAAGGAATCAGAGAATGGATCAAAATTGCATAAGGTCAATGCTTGATAATATGTGAAGAAGAGACTAATTTTGTAGAAGAAATTGACTTGCTAAGTTCAAATCCACTAAAAGATATTGTTCTAGGGGAATTAAAGCAGTCAAAAAAGGACCTTGTCATTAAAGGTCATGTAGAAATCAAAAGGATTAAATTCTGGAAGAAGAAAAATTTCCAGAAATGACTACAACTACCTTTTGAGAAAATCAAGCTTATTTCCAAGTTTGGAATAAAGTATCAGAAAATAAAGAAGAAAGTCCAATGCTTGATTTCTAGTTGCCAAATCAACATAAATCAATTTCCTTCCATTCACTTCTCATAGGTTTCTCAGGTGTATTCAAAGTGGGTGAAGTATATTGAGGTTCATGCATCACATCTATTGCTCAATATCAACTATGAAGTTTCTGAATACGAGGAGAACTTACCTACTTCTCAGAAAGATATCAGTTGAACAAAATAGAATTTATATTTTTATATTAGACATTTACTTTCCACAAAATCTTTTATTTTCTTCTTTTAAGACTTATCTTAATTTTTTCAGCATATCCTAGTTTTCAAGGATCTATAGAACCTCTTAAATTGGTGTAAGGGTTCCAAAAATTGTGAATACTACAGACTTGAATTTTTGAATCAATTTTAAAGTATCAGCTTTTTTGAAGACTAGTTTCAGTTTTAATGTGTGATGAGCTATGAGATTTATGTTTGGACATCATTTTAATTACTTAATGGATTCCTCTGTTATTTCTCTTCAACTTGTACTATTTAATTTTGAATGAATACTTGATTTGTTTGTTAAAAATTTATTATGATGTGTTACAGTCTACATCCTTTTATCAATAGAAGTTTATAATTTATTAATTTTGCATTAATATTTGATCATCGAAACCTGATATTCGCAAGATAGGTTTCTATTTCTCTCGTTTTTGAGATAAGTGTTTTATTTTATTTCTTTTAAGTTGAAGCATTCATATATATTACAGAAAAAAGAAAAAAAGAAAAAAATTTGGTTGAATAGGATGAAAAACTGAAAAAAATGTATTTGTGATTTTTCTGTACAAAAAACTTATATGTGTGGTTTTCTGGACCGAAAATATAGTCAAGAGTTTAAATCACATGATATTTCATGTGATATTATGTCCATTAAAATCATTTATTTTATTGTTGTTTAATGTGATCACATCTTACCAACCGTTTTTTCATATATTTTTGTAGATAATTGTAACTATTAAAATATATGTCATATATTTTCCCTAGATTAATCATTAGTTATTATCATAAGGTAGTTTAGTTTTACAAAGGAAACTGGGCCCTTTTTCCAGACATTATATGGTCATCTCAACAAAAAAGGGTCTAATTGGGACCCCTATAGGAAAAATACTTACTCATTATAGGAGGAATTTTTCCACCTATCAACACCTAGACAAGAAATATGCATCAACATTTTTTTTCCCTGGCTTATCAATAATGGTTAGATTAAATTGTTGAAAAATAATAAGCATCTAATGATTTGAGCATTACATCAGGTTTATTCATCATGTACTTAATGGTTTCATGGTCAACGTGCACAAAATATTGAATTTAGTAATGTATTTCCTGAATTTATTCAAAGAATGCACAACAGAAAATAGTTATTTTCTGCTAATTTTGTAATTAAGTTCAACCTTGGACAGTTCTTTACTAATGAAATAGATGTCAAAAGGAAATTTAACTTCAAGTTTCCCCAATTTTTCCCTGAGGACTTTGTCTGATGCATTTGTGTGAACGCGGAAGGGAAAGGCCTAATTTTTCACTCTTTAGAGAGGAAGTGGCATAGAGAAATTCTGTCATTCATAAAAAAATGGAACTTTTTAGGGCTTCAAGAGATATTGATTTCTATGCATCTTTTCAAAACCTTGCACGGGTTCGGGAAATATTCTCAACAAAAATATCCATAAGGCATGAATTCATCTATATAAATATCTAATGATTCATGTACAAAGGTCAGATATGATACTCAATATCACCCTCTCAAAGGTGCTAGTGGCATTGCACAAGTTGAATAGAAACCCCGTAGGTAAAGTTCCCCCATGGGAAAGTGAAAGTAGTCTTATCTTGTTATTCAAGACTGGTCTTTCTTGGTGGCCTTATTATGTTATCTATAATAAATTCAAACCATCCATTTCCTATTTTTCTTAGCCACAATTACCAAAAGATGATACACACTCACTGTCTAAAATTGGATAGATAAAACCCGCATCTAATAATTTATGTAAATCATCTTTTACAATGTCCTTTAGTGAAGAGTTCATTCTTCTTTGGGATTGGAAAATAATTTTATCGTATTCCTTAATTTATATATGATTAGTACATATAGAGAGGTTAAATCCTTTCATCTCTTTGTAATCTCATGCAAAATCATCAAGATTATGCCTTAAAACAATGAGCAATTGTCCTTCTTGGTTAGCTGAAAGAAAAAGGTTTTTTTTCAAAGTTTTAGAGGGGTTGATTTCTATTATTTTTCACATTATTTGATCATAACCAACAATGATTAAATATTCCAAGAGTTGTCGTGAATGTAGGAATATTTTCCTAAATATTCTTCTTTTATATAGTCTATATTCATGGTAGCAAGCTAATTATTTTGTAGAAAAATTCCAATCGTATTGTCCTCATATAATTTCCTACCACAAATAGTGGCTTATAATGTACAAATGGGTAGGTTGATGATTGATATATTTCTTATTAGTCTTCCTCTTCTACCCACATAGGAAAATCATGCTCAATAAGGGGTTGGACAAGGGGATATAGTACACATTGTTTTCTTAGATTCTCGTTTGTAATTTTCATGTTTCCAGCTCTACAACTTATGTAGGAATCAACAATATCTAACCAAGGTATTCCTAGTATAAGGGGATAGCCATTGAACTTGGTTTTTGGCTGGAGAAAAAGGAAGTTAGTAGGGCACTCCAAAGAATCAATGGAAACCTTAACATCCTCGATGATTCCCTTTGATGCTATTGTGGATCTATTAGCAAGTTGCAGCACCATGATGGTGTTCCTTAAGGATCCTTTCAGATTAATCTTGAACATATTTTCCATGGTCATGATATCAATTTCAACTTATAAGTCAATAAGGGTGTTTCCGACTACAATTTTATTAATGTGCACATCTACTACGGGCTACCATGATCCAAATACTTTCGTATGATGATATTCCCAAGCATGATATCAACCAATTTCCTAATGGCATTGATAGTAGGGCATCTTCCTTATCCTTCCTGTCCTCTTAAGGCATTCTTTTTTGATGAATATGTTGTATATATGAACATCGTTGATAGCTTGAATGGGATGGATTTTTCCACACCAATGTTTTAGTTCTCCCAATATTTTAGCTTATTTTGGGGTATGTGTTTTAGGATGGATCAACCTTTGAGGATAGGGAGGATTTTTGTCTTGAGAAGTGTTGTGTTCCTTCTCTTCTTCAAGATTTTCTATTGGAAAAGGTGGGTGAGAATTAGGAAGTATCTTCCCAAACTTGAGGTTTATTTATTGGATTTATACAACATACTTAGGATAAGATGTCTCTCCACTATAGATTTGTTGGGCCTACTTATTTTTGGGCTATGGATTTGGTTGAACATGCATTTGTTGTTGTTTCAATGGATTGTTTTGGGATAGTTGTGTTTGAGGAGGAGGAGGAGGAATTTGGGCAAGTGCTTTGGTTGTCTGAGGCCTCCATATTGATGATGGATTACCCCATTGAGGAGGTTGGTGTTATTATGGGTGAAAAGGGGAAATGACAGGTTTAGGAGGAGGATATGACCATGGAGTGGGCATAGAACAAGGTGAGTTTTCAAGTGGATACCGAGATTGAAATGGTGCATTGTAACTTATATTGAAAGAGGAAGGATAGTTCATACCTTGTTGATATGTTCTAGGGCCTTATGCCCTTTTCTAGTTAACAAATCATAGTTTCTACATGCCTCCTTTTGCTCCTTGATACATTGCTTTCAAACCTGGAAAAGATGGATAATTATTAGTTGAATTATTTTCTTCACACATATAGCAAATTTCTATAACATTTAATGGGAATTGATTTCTATGGTGCCTCTTAATGCATCTATGGAAAAATATGGTTGATGCCCTTTCCTCCTCCTCTTATTTTTTCTTAATATGAAATGTGTCAATATTTAGGAAAAATGTATTTAATATTTCACTTTTAAAATCCTCTAACATACCTCTAAATACATTGTTAATGGATGTAGTAGAGGATGAAAGACTTACCAAACCATAGCTATATATAACTCTTTTTTGGCAGCTCTAGAATGATTCTATAACATTGTTTTGATGTCTTCCTAATTGAGTTGATAAATATCTTCATTGGCCAACATATTTAGGGTCTCCATTATTTCTTCCCCAACCCTCCAGAGTAAGACTAGTTTCAATGTATCTAGATAAAGAGTGCAATTTTGTGCCCTTCTATAGATCACCTGAATATTCCCTCATATTCTTCCAATGATTCATCTAGCCTGTGTGTCATTCTAAATATTCCCTCTCTTGTATATCTTTCTATACAATAGTCCCTATATTTTTGTTTAATTATTGTTGCATCTAGCCCCATGTAGTGATGTTTCCTCCTTCTAATATCATGAACTAGTGCAAGGTTGCATCCTTGAGGGTAGAATGAAATAATTTGAGCTTCTACTCATTCGATGTATAATAATATTTCCTACAAACTAAAAAAAATAAAACATAAAGGTTTTAAATTCCTCATAATCCATTCCATGGAAATGTGGAAGAGAAATGGGGATGATATTTTTCATTTTAGCTTCCCTATTTATTTCCTTTATAGGAAAGAATTCATGTTGTCTATTTCTAGCTATATTATTAGTAGGTGATGGAGGTTCTTCTCCTCTTATAGGTTCCTCAGAAATCTTGGGTTTTGTTGAGCTCCAAAGATGTTCTTTCTTCCACCACATTCCACTCCATTTCCTTTGTCCTTTATTAATTACAGGCTCAAATGATCAAAAGAATTAATTAAAATTTCTTTAAGAATTAATATCATGACTAACTTGCTATGTTTTTATGATTTTGTCATTGTAGTACTTTTTGAACTAGATCTAGCTACAGAATGCAGACATTCTGTAGCTAGTTGCCGATTTTGCAGCTGTCTTCATGTCTACGCAGGTTCCAGGTGTCATCTTGGAGAAAAACACATATGGGCGTATTCCACATCATTCCCTCATCATTTTTTGCTCTCCACGAAGTTTGAACGGAATTCTGTAGGTGGTTATGCACGTGGGAACTCAAACTAGGAGATAGACTCCTAATAGGACAAGGACAGTCCAGATGTCCTTAATCATATTACGAGACCACCATCAGAGTCCTAGTTTGATTTTTATTTGGAAAGACAATTATCCCTAGGTTATCTCAAGATAGTTATGTAATTTTGTTATAAATATGGCTCGGGAAACCGAGGGACAAGGTTAGATTTTGTGTTGGATTGCTAGATCTCAGAAGTCCGAAAACACTTTGTTTTGAAGTAATTTATCTTTTAATGAAAGAAGCATCATTTTATTGAAAGCGTTGGGTCAATCCTGAAGTAGATTTTGCGTGCTACTCCAGTGGTAGAGGGCCCTTGCTACCTGAGCAGCCTTGTTCATACAGTTTAGATAAGTATTTTAGTCTCGTTTTTTTTCTAGCTTAAGCAGGTGTCTAAAGTTTATGTTTCATACTTGTTTACATTAATCATCACAGCTAGACTTACTCTTATAAACTCTTCCAAAATATCATCACGATGAATAAGGCATAGCTGTGGTGTTGTAGATTTTAGTTGCATTTCCTTTCGAATTTTATGATTTATGCTTGTTTACACTAAGTGTCATAGCCGGTCTTACTCCTACAAACTCTTCCAAAACATCATTAAAAATGAATAAGAAACAGCTGTGGTATCTTAGATCCTAGTTGTATTTGCTTTCAAATCTTATGTTTATGTTCAATTGCATTGAATAATACAGCCAGACTTGTTTTTACAAAATCTTCCAAAATATCATTCATATTGAACGAGATGGGCTGTAGAATTCCATAGACTAGTTGCATGTTAATTTAGTTATAACACTCCGGAGGTTGATTGCATTTAGTTCAGCTCTGTCACTACATTTCAAGTTTGATAATGGCATTCTAGTTTAACTCTGTTCACTTTACTTCAAGTAGATTAGTAGCACTCTAGTTCAGTCTCAGTTCATTTTGTTTCAAGAAAATATTAATGGCATTCTAGTTTAGTTGTAGTCACTGTATTTTAAGATTGATAGACCGCGTTCTAGCCTAGTGTTATCCATTGTATTTCAAGTAGTACTAGTTGTCAAAATTAGTCTCTCGGCCTTCATTACTTACAACTTACTTTTGTTCTGAATTTATATTGATACATCATCACATGAACAGGGGTTAGTAATATCAGTTTAAGGCTTTGATTATTCTACAAATCTTTTACAAATTCACCTATAGCCTTTTTCCCAAACATTATTCTAGAAAATATATAAACTTCTGAATAAGGCCTAGTAGTGATAAGTCAAGTTGCAGAATAGGGTAACTTCAGCATCATAGGTTAATCTAGAATAGAAACCTTACTGTGTTACAAATAATAATTTTTTTTGTAATATTGTGAGTTGATTGTTTAGTTAGGAGAACTTCATTTACACTTAACTTGTCCATTTCTAAAGCTCTTCCAACACATCTTTAATGAATGAATTGGATAAGTTCAAGCTCATGTTGTGAATTTTTTTTTTTTCCTTGCAATGAAGTCATTATCAAGCTTTGCATTTGTTGTTTGCCATCCATAGTTTAGGCTTTGTCCTGTTTTAATATAACCAATAGCTTCTTTTCACCATCACTTAGTTCTTTCCCTTTTTAGACATAAAACCATAAAACCAAAAACATCATAAAACACTAAACACAACGTAGTGAGAAACAAATACCTAGGCACATATAGTGCACCACACTTCAGCAGTTTACTAGCCCTGGTTGACAATTAATGAACTCAATTTAGGAACACTAAGTTGAGCACAAACATTTTGGCGCCGTTTTCGGGGAAGTGTAACTAGGTAGCCTTGTTTCTTAACTCAAAAAAAAAAAAAACAATG
The DNA here is from genome assembly GCA_034641835.2 of Pinus albicaulis. Lineage (NCBI taxonomy): Eukaryota > Viridiplantae > Streptophyta > Pinopsida > Pinales > Pinaceae > Pinus > Pinus albicaulis. The sequence continues at coordinate 957,771,012 of CM076569.1, read as the reverse complement.
ATATGCGTAGAGAGAGAGACTCAAGGGGTAGATTCATAAGAAGCAGAAGCAGAATCTTGATTCCTAGAACACCTCTTGTTTCACCTAGACCAAGAGCCAGCACACCTCCAACTCAGACCCACATTCCATCCTTTACTGATCCTAGACTTCCAGAAGACTTAAGATCAGATATTCCATTAGAAATACCTTCCACTTCATCCACTGAACCTGTCTTAGAAGAAGATTCAAGGATCCCTGCTAGAGACACAAACTTTTCCACTTCCACAGAAGAATCAACTATGGCAGAAGAAGGGGGAGGAGGAGTCTTTAATAGAGAACACACATTATTTGGAGGGGGTAGAGGTAGAGGTAGAGGAGAAGGAGGTAGAGGTGCAGAAGGAGAAGGAGGTACAGGAAGAGGTAGAAGAGAAATGGGAAGCTCTTTTGGGTTTCCTATAGTAGATGAAGAAACCAATACAACTATGAAAAACATTTCACCCTCTGTCCTTCCAAACTTATATGGACTTAAAACTGAAGATCCTGAAACCTTCCTATTTGAATTTGAAGTCCTATGTAGAACTTATGACTACTTACAAGATGCTCAAAAACTTAAACTATTTCCTTCAACATTGAAAGGATCAGCATTGAAGTGGTTTATGAGTTTGATCAACAGTTCTATTAGGACATGGGAAGATATGAAATAAGCATTTCTAGAGAGGTATTTGGATTATTTTATGCCAGTCAATCATAAGGAGGAAGTGTTCAAGATGATACAAAAAGAAGATGATAACCTGGAAGATTTGTTGGAGAGATTTCATTATAACATCAAAAGAGAAAAAATGGAGAACCTAGATCAAGACACCTTAAAAGCTCTCTTGTTGAAGACAATTAGGGATGAATGGTTGGATATCCTTAACATGATGGGAAAAGGGGATATATCTCAGCTCACATTACCTGAAATATCTGAGTTATGTATCAACCTTTCAAGAGGGAAATCCAAAATTGTAAAAGGTCCAAGAGACCCTGCTCTTGCAAGGGCAAGTAAGTCTGCTTCTGGGATAGTAATTAGGGCAGAGATAGGGCATATGCTTGATGAATTCAAATCTGACATCTTAGTCTTAGTGAACAAATAGACACCCTTAAGTTACAAAACAAGCAAAAAGTTGAATCTGATGCCTTAGCCATCTTTTGTCCCAAATGTAGAAAGAAGCATGCCTTGAGAGAATGTCCTTTGGATGCAAAAGTTGTAGAGACCTGTGTAATTTGTTTAGAAAAACATGAAACCAAGAGATGTCCTTCACTTCCTGGTCTTAAAGCTGTCTTTCAAGAGGAAACTCCTACAAATTCCACAGAATCTCTCAATTTTGTCTCTAGAAGGCCTTGGCAAGGACCTCAAACACAAGGATTCCATGATCAATTGTATAATCAACCTCCACTAAATTGGAATTCTTGGCAGCAACCTTGGCCCCAATTTCAAAATCAATCTCAAGTTTGGGCACAAGGAGCTCAAAATCCCTATGGAAGATACTCCCAGTACTATCAGTATCGACCATCCTATCCACCATACCCACATTTTTCTCCTCAAAATCCTCAAAAAAATCCTCAACAGAATCCTCATAACCCACAACATCAAAATCAACCACTCCCATTACCATTTCCTCAGAAATCAAATCAGTTGCCTGCTCAACCCATACCAAACCCCAACAATAAAAATCCTCAGAATACATACATGATAGAAGGCCAATAGTTTCCAACTTATTTAATTACTCCTCTAGACCTTAGTGATGTTCAACTTAGGTCTGGAAGAATACTTGAAAAGAGGAAACCGTCTGTGATCATACAAGAACAAGACAACTCTGAGGAAGATTCTCTATGGGAAAATAAAAGTCTTGAAGAAGACACATCTTTTCAGGACCCAAACATTGAAAAACCAAAACAAAAAGAACCAATAATTTCAACTCCTGTATTAGAGCAGCCATCAACATCCACTCCTACACCTCCTTTTCCAGAAAGATTACAAATTGATAGAGGTGTAGAAAAACAAATTATGGTGCCTAATTATGATTTCCTAGATGAGCTGAGAAATGTCTGTATTAAGATTCCATTTCAACTCCTGTATTAGAGCAGCCATCAACATCCACTCCTACAGCTCCCTTTCCATAAAGATTACAAATTGATAGAGGTGTAGAAAAACAAATTATGGTGCCTAATTATGATTTCCTAGATGAGCTGAGAAATGTCTGTATTAAGATTCCATTATTACAAGCTATCAAGGAAATTCTAATTTTAGCAAAGACAATAAAGGAGTTGAGCATGAAGAAAACAAGAAAAAGAATAAGAGAGTCAAAGAAAATTCAACTGGCAGGAAAAATAGTAGATATCATGATGGGTAAGATTGCTATTCCAAAGTATCTAGACCCAGGAAATCCAGTTGTTAAAATTTACATCAATGGAATTGAGATCCAAAACACACTCATTGATTTAGGAGCAGCAATCAATATCATGAGTAGACAAATCATGGATAAACTGAAACTTCCTAATCTTCTCTTTACACCCACATTATTACAATTAGCAGACAGATCTGTGATCAAACTTGATGGGGTAATAGAAGACATTCCAGTGTCCCTAGATTCTTGGGAGTACCCTGTGGATTTCATGATCCTAACTCCTAAGAATAATCTAGGAGGGCATCCTATTATATTAGGAAGACCTTGGTTAGCTACAGCTGATGTTTTCATTAGTTGTAGATCCGGTGATATGTATATCTCTGATGGTAGTTCAACTAAGAAATTCACTTTGTATCCTCCAACAAGGACAATTACAGATTTAGATGATACTCAATGGATAGAGGATGAAGAAGACTTACAACCTCTCTTCACAATTTCAGAAATTAGTGAAGATAGTCAAATTATGAATACTTTAGAAAACTTTGAATCCTCTTCGAAATAAAAACATGAACAATTTCAAGAAGAATCCAACATTGAGTTTTTTTTATCAAGACAGATGTCTCTTTATTCAATGGATAAATTTGGCAGCTCTATAATTGAGATATTTCTAGGCAAAACTTTAAACATAAGCAAGAACCTAGAAAAATCTCAACAAGAAGAGCTAGTCAAGATCTTACAGAGACATTCTTCTGCATATGCATGGGAGTACACTGATATGAAAGGGATAAGCCCCAAGACTTGCACTCATCACATCTACATAGAGGAAAATTGTAAACCAATCAGACAACCTCAGAGACGGATGAATCCAAATCTTAGGGAGATTGTTAAGGAAGAATTGCAGAAATTGTTAAATGTTAACTTTATCTATCCCATTTCATATAGTCAGTGGGTTTCTCCTTTGGTAATTGTGCCAAAGAAAAATGGTAAATGGAGGGTATGTATTGACTACCGAGAATTAAACAAAGCTACTCTTAAAGGTCATTTTCCCCTACCTTTCATAGATCAGGTGTTAGATACCTTAGCTGGCAAAAAGTACTTCTCATTTCTAGATGGGTTTAGTGGTTATAATCAAATTCAAGTAGCACTTGAGGATCAAGACAAAACCACATTTACCTGTCCTTGGGGTACCTATGCTTACCGAGTATTGCCATTTGGATTATGCAATGCACCTGCAACATTTCAAAGGGCAATACTAGGAATATTTTCAGATCTAATACATGATTGTGTAGAGGTATATATGGATGATTTCATAGTTTATGGAAACACATTTGAAGAAGCCTTAACAAACTTGGAAAAAGTTTTAAAGAGATGTAAAGAAGCAAATCTTTCACTTAGTCATGAGAAGTGTTTTATGATGTTTATTGAAGGAATTGTTTTAGGACATCACATTTCAGGGGATGGGATTAGAGTTGATGAGTCAAAAGTTGAAGTCATCTCTAACTTATCTATTCCAAGTTGTCAAAAAGATGTTAGGAGTTTTCTAGGATTTACAGGATGTTATCGAATATTTATAGAAAACTTCACCAAGATAGCATCTCCACTCTTCAAATTACTTACTAAAGACTGTGAATTCAAATGGAATTCTGATTTCCAGTTAGCCTTTGAGACCCTGAAAACAAAAATTTCTGAAGCACCTATTTTAAGGGGACCTAACTGGAAGTTACCTTTTCATATTTCAACAGATGCCTCGGATACAGCTCTAGGAGCAGTATTGGGACAAAAAGACCTGATTCCTTATGCCATCTACTATACCAGTAAAAATTTGACTCCTTCAGAGTTAAACTATACTGTAACTGAAAAAGAGTTTTTAGTTGTTGTTCATGCCATAAACAAATTCAGACACTGTATAATAGGCTATGAAACTTTTGTTCACACAGATCATTCTGCAATTAGATACCTAATGAACAAATCAATTACTAATGGATGAGTCATAAGATGGTTATTGCTTTTACAAGAATTCAACATTACCATTCTAGATAGGCCTGGAAAACAAAACACAATAGCTGATTTCCTATCTAGACTCCAAAACATCAAAGATGACACTCGAGTTGAAGATCAATTTCCTGATGAATATCTTTTTGCAATTTCTACTCAGACTCCTTGGTTTGCTGACATTGCTAATTATTTAGTTTCAAGGAAATTTCCTTCAATAATGAATGCAAGAGACAAAAGAAAAATCATTTATGACAGTGCAAAATATTCATGGGTTGCTAATGAGTTTTACAAGACAGGTCCAGATTTTATCATTAGGAGATGTGTTCGGGAAGACGAGATGCCTGAGATTATCAAAGCATGTCATGATGAACCTTGTGGCGGACACTTTGTTGATAAGAGGACAACTTATAAGGTCCTTCATTTAGGATATTATTTTCCATCCCTTTTTAAAGATGCTAAAGAGTATGTCAAAATGTGTGACAGTTGCCAAAGGGTAGGGAAACCTTCTCCTTTAGGTGAGATGCCATTACAGCCTTAGGTACATATTGAACCTTTTGAAAAATGGGCTTTGGATTTTGTAGGACCTATTAGTCCTCCATCAAGACAAAAGAAATATATATTAGTTTGCATTGATTATGTTACCAAATGGGTAGAGGCCAAGCCATTACTTTTTGCTACTGAAGCATCTGTAGTTAATTTTCTTTTTGAGGATATTTTTACTCGTTTTGGTGTCCCAAGGGAAATTGTTACAGATCAAAGAGCTCAATTCACATCAAGGCTAGTGGAACAAATGATGGAGAGGTACAAAATCAGACACAGAAAATCTACTCCCTATCATCCACAAGCAAATGGTCAAGTGGAATCTACTAATAAAGTCATTGAAGGGATCCTAACAAAGACTGTTCATTTACATAGAAGAGATTGGGCAGATAGGCTTCCTGAAGCCTTGTGGGCCTATAGAACTACATGGAGAAGCACAACAGGTCATACTCCTTATGAACTTGTTTATGGAAAGCAAGTTTTGTTTCCCATAGAGTTCCAGATTCAAACTTTCAAAATGGCAGTTCAGCTAGGACTTGATCTAATAGAGGCACAAAAGCATAGATTGGAGCAGATTAATGAATTGGATGAGATCAGACAAGATGCAGTTCAGAAAACAAGTATAGTCCAACAGCAAAGGACTATATGGCATGACAAGTACATCAAGGAAAAGAAGCTCAAAGAAGGTGATTGGGCTCTCTTGTTTGATTCAAAGTTCAAGGATTTTCAAGGTAAATTCCAAACACATTGGCTTGGGCCATATGAAATTATAAGAATTTTTGACAATGGAGCAATAAAAATCAGGACAATAGATGAAGAAGAGGTCACTTTTCTTGTGAATGGTCATATATTGAAGCTGTATCATAAGCCACTTTCAAGAGAAGAATTTGTCAAGAAGTTCCAGGAAAACAGTGATGTGAAGTTAATGAAGAAGAATCTTTCTTCTTCATCAACTTAATTGAATTTTCTGAAGTCACTTTATTGAAAAATAATAATAATAATAATAATAATAATAATAAAGTATAAACATGAAAACTAATCACTGATTAGCATGTTTATACAGAAAAGGTAGAGTGAAAATCAGAATCTTTCTGACACTTTAGCTTTTCAAATTTGTTCTTTTTCTGCAAGAAGTTCCATTTCACTTATGGTCCATCTCATTTCATCCATCCATATTCCATTTCATTCATTCATCCATACTCCATTTCATTCATTCATCCACACATCATTCATTTCACCCCATGGTCCACCTCATTTCCATCCCAGATTTTTAAGTTTGATGTTTTTCTGCAATTGAATAATACATATCATGAATTGCAGGCCACTTCTCATACTTCACTCCATTTCATAAGTTGTGATCCATTCCACTCCATTATTCACTTCATTCATATTCCATTACACCATATTTTATTATCCATCTTCACTCATTCCATACAACATTCCATTCATACTCCAAACCATTCCATTTCATGTTTCAAGTCTTCTACAGGTACATTCTGCAATCAGTTAGACATTCTGCAGCCAGTTAGACATTCTGCAGCCAGTCAGACATTCTGCAGCCAGACAGACATTCTGCAGCCAGAGATCCTGAAAGCACTGTCCAGTAATCACCTGATCTGCAATAAAATGATCCTGCATATCCATGACAACAAGCAAAATCAAGGGATTTATGAAGACTCAAAAAGTAATGATTTTCGAGGGAGAACAAAGCATATAAAGATCACAAAAATCAGAGGAAAGGCAAAGGTAAAAGTTCTGATTATAATGACATATCATGAAAAATTTTAGTATAGTTAAGTTATGAATAATTCAAAAAGTTGTTTTAATTGATTTTGTTGATCATGCCTAACAAACCTCCCGTAGAAACTTTGGATAAAACTCCTTCTATTCCACCATTTCAAATCCCATATCCAATCATCATTTAAAAATCTAAACGGTTAAAGTGCTGAAGTGATTGGATTAGTCACGTCACTAGGCCAAAGCATTTAATGATGATTTTGAATTCGTTACAAAATATCTCCGCAGTCTTTTCTTCTGTGATATCTTTCAACTCATATACATCATCCTCACCTCATTATATTCATTCTGCAATCACTCCATATCATTCTTTCCCCTAGCCAACTCTTAACCATTTCAGTATGTAAAACAGAGGAAACGTCTGTGGGGTAAAAACATCCATGTAACAGCCATTGTCACCATGAACAGAGGAGCAAAAATTTGAAGGTTGGAAAGAGAAGTTATGGGTCTCATAGTGAGGACCGAACCGGTTGGAACTAAGTACTTGGAGGGATATCCTCAAGTCAGAGAAATGTTACAACAAGCACGGTGGTTGCAATTCTTTGAAAAATTCAGTGGTTTTCACAAAGAGGTGACTAAAACGTTTGCACGGTCCTTCAATGAAGCTAAGGTTGAGATAGGAGATATTAAATTCACCATTACAGAAGCCTCCATTGCAGAAGCAACCGAATTGCCCAGACAAGGAGAAAAGTGGTTCAAGAATAGAGAATTTCATAACGAGGCATGGAAGAAGATACTAAAGTCACCAGGTATGGATGTTTCCATTTTAAAAAAGGGTATCCCTAGCTCCACACTAAAGAAAAAATGGAGGAACATGTTGCTTATCTTGCAAAAATTCATCTCTTGTGAAGGAAGATATGGTACCTTCTATGTTTATCATATTCGGTTGATAATGCATTTCTTAGAAGAAGAACTCAATTTGCCCTTTTTCTTGCTTCATAGTTTAAAGAAAATAGCCTCAAGTGTTCAAAAGAGAGTTCAATTTATAGAAACAACCTTATACCACCATGGTTTAGTCAAAATTTTGATTGAACATTATTTGAGAAAAATGGGAGATAATTGGGAAGAGTTCTTAGTGAGAAATCACTTTGAAGAACCCAAGGAACCTCCACCTGAAGACAAACCTGCAAAAAGAAGTAGAAGATGGAAAACCTCCAAAACTGAAACTGGTAAAACAATACAAGAAGGCAGTGAAGAAATGATTTATGAGAAATTGACTTAGATTAGGAAGCAGCTTAAGAAAGAGAGGATACTAAGAAAATTTGCCAGAGAGAAAGGAGAAGGACCATCTCAACCAAGAAGGAGCCACAGACTTAGAGGGATACTAAAGAAAACAAAGGTTAAAAAAACTGGAGTCATAAACATAGAGGACGAAGAAAAACCTACTAAGGAGGATTTTGATGAAGGAGCTCCTGAAATAGACCCAACACAACAAGAAATTTACAACTATGTTGAAACATTAGAGAAAAGAGCTTCAGAAGGAAGAGACAGAACTCCTAGTCCACCAAAATCTGCAGTTGATATCCTAAGGAGAGATAAATATGAGTTGGAAATACTCAAAAAGCATATCAAGAATGAGAATGAAATTATGAGAGAGCAGGTTAAACTGAAAACTATTATGAATTCAACTCGGTCTCTACAAATGCAAAAGTTACACAAGGCCAGTGAAAAATTGAAGAAGAGAAATAAAAAGTTAACCAGGGCACTCACAAATTTGAGATTCAAGTTAGTCATAAGGAAGCCCAGAAGGCATTTGACTACCATGAAAAGCAAAAGAAGAGGGTTGGATGTCCTTGCAGAGGTCTCAGAGTTCATGGAATAGTTGCATGAGGACATGCAAGAATCTAGCAGTGGGGGTATGTTGAGCTCCAAAGATGTTCTTTCTTCCACCACATTCCACTCCATTTCCTTTGTCCATTATTAATTACAGGCTCAAATGATCAATAGAATTAATTAAAATTGCTTTAAGAATGAATATCATGACTAACTTGCTATGTTTTTATGATTTTGTCATTGTAGTACTTTTTGAACTAGATCTAGCTACAGAATGCAGACATTCTGTAGTTAGTTTCCGATTCTGCGGCTGTCTTCATGTCTACGCAGGTTCCAAGTGTCATCTCAAAGAAAAACACATATGGCTGTATTCCACATCACTCCCTCATCATTTGTGGCTCTCCACGAAGTTTGAATGGAATTCTGTAGGTGGTTATGCACGTGGGAACTCAAACTAGGAGATAGACTCCTAGTAGGACAAGGACAGTCCAGATGTCCTTAATCATATTACGAGACCACCATCATAGTCCTAGTTTGATTTTTATTTGGAAAGACAATTATCCCTAGGTTATCTCAAGAAAGTTATGTAATTTTGTTATAAATATGGCTCGGGAAACTGAGGGACAAGGTTAGATTTTGTGTTTGATTGCTAGATTTAAGAAGTCCGAAAACACTCTGTTTTGAAGTAATTTCTCTTTTAATGAAAGAAGCACCATTTTATTGAAAGGCTGAGTTAATCTTGAAGTAGATTTTGTGCACTACTCCAGTGGTAGAGGGCCCCTGCTACCTGAGCAGCTTTGTTCATACAACTTAGATAAGTATTTTAGTCTCGTTTTCATTTCTAGCTTAAGTAGGTTTCTGAAGTTATGTTTCATACTTGTTTACATTAATCATCACAGCTAGACTTACTCTTATAAACTCTTCCAAAATATCATCACGATGAATAAGGCATAGCTGTGGTGTTGTAGATTTTAGTCACATTTCCTTTCGAATTTTATGATTTATGCTTGTTTACACTAAGTGTCATAGCCGGTCTTACTCCTACAAACTCTTCTAAAACATCATTAACAATGAATAAGAAACAGCTGTGGTATCTTAGATCCTAGTTGTATTTTCTTTCAAATCTTATGTTTATGTTCAATTGCATTGAATAATACAGCCATACTTGTTTTTACAAAACTCTTCCAAAATATCATTCATATTGAAACGAGATGGGCTGTAGAATTCCATAGACTAGTTGCATGTTAATTTAGTTACAACACTCCGGAGGTTGATTGCATTTAGTTCAGCTCTGTCACTACATTTCCAGTTTGATAATGGCATTCTAGTTTAACTCTGTTCACTGTACTTCAAGTAGATTAGTAGCACTTTAGTTCAATCTCAGTTCATTTTGTTCAAGAAAAGATTAATGGCATTTTAGTTTAGTTGTAGTCACTGTATTTTAAGATTGATAGACCGCATTCTAGCCTAGTGTTATCCATTGTATTTCAAGTAGTACTAGTTGACAAAATTAGTCTCTCGGCCTTCATTATTTACAACTTACTTTTTTTATGAATTTATATTGATACATCGTCACATGAATAGGGGTTAGTAATATCAGTTTAAGGCTTTGATCACTCTGCAAATCTTTTACAAATTCACCTATAGCATTTTTCCCAAGCATTATTCTAGAAAATCTCAAAACTTATGAATAAGGCCTAGAAGTGATAAGTCAAGTTGCAGAATAGGGTAACTTCAGCATCATAGGTTAATCTAGAATAGAAACCTTACTGTGTTACAAATAATCATTTTGTAATATTCTGAGTTGATTGTTTATTTAGGAGAACTTCATTTACACTTAACTTGTCCATTTCTCAAGCTCTTCCAACACATCTTTAAGGAATGAATTGGATAAGTTCAAGCTCATGTTGTGATTTATTTTCTTGCAATGAAGTCATTATCAAGCTTTGCATTTGTTATTTGTCATCCATAGTTTAGGCTTTGTTCTGTTTTAAGTAACCAATAGCTTCTTTTCACCAACACTTAGTTCTTTCCCTTTTCAAACATAAAACCATAAAACCAAAAACATCATAAAACACTAAACACAACGTAGTGAGAAACAAATACCTAGGCACATATAGTGCACCACACTTCAGTAGTTTACTAACTCTGGTTGACAATTAATGAACTCAATTTAGGAACACTAAGTTGAGCACAAACAATTGGTATTGCGACACTTTTCTCTAAACGTCGGTATGGCGACAATTTCGGGCAGGATTGAAAAAATTTGGGGAAATTTCCGACATTTGGTCAAAAGTGTCGGAACCAAGTGTCGAAATTTCCGCCAAATGTACTAGTGAATGCACTGAAAATGAATGCAAATGAACCTATCCAAGAATTCACAACTAGATTTAATAAGATATATCATTCACTTCCTCATAGTATCAAACCGTCCCCAGGCCTTGCTTTACTCCATTACCCTGATGGTTTTGACCCTGACATGGCCTATCACTCGAGGGAGAGAAACCCATCAACTTTGGAAGAAATTCAAAGAAATACAATGAGTGTAGAGGAAAATCTGATTATAAAAAAGTCTAATGTCAAAACAGAAAAAAGAGTCACAATAAATGAATAAAAATCCACTTCATCAGAAGGAAAAATTTATACTTTGATTAAAGCCATGGAGAAAATGATGGATAATATGTCTAGTGCTAATCAACAAGTTGAACCTTCTATAAGAAATCCCAATTTAAGGGGTCAAAATCAACAACCCCAATACAAGATTAAACAAAGGGAACAGAGGGGTCAAGATCCATAAAGTCAACAAGAAGTTCAGACACCCTTCCAACATAATTATACTGAAGGCCCTGATGAAGATGATGAAGAAGAAATTTCTGGAGAAAATCATTTATTTGAGGACAATCAACAAATTTTTTTCCTCAGTGAATAAGATCAATATTATGAAGAAATTTGTGCATCAGATAACCAAAAATATGCCATGTCAAATGAATAATTAATGTGCAATGAAGAGTATCAAAGAGGATATCAAAATTCCCTCACCCAAGTTCAAAGGCAGTATGGTTTGAGGAGCATAAATGTTCCCATAGTTGCTAATCAAAAGAAACATAATTCTCAAACTAATACTCAACAAAAAGAAGCCGCTGCACCAAACAGAGGAAAAGAAAAAGCACCTGCCACTTCTACTTCTCTTAAAGCTAATGAAGCATCCACCAGCAATCAAAGAAAATATGAAGAAGTTCAAGAAGGAGGGCAGAAGAAAGTTTCTTCATCCAAATAACTGCCTGAAAATAAAGGCACATCACTAAAAGAGGCAAATAAACAACCTGCTCATTTTTCCCTTGAAAATGAAAATGCTAAGCTGAAGGTTTCTATTCCTCTAATTGAAATAATGAAGAATGATCAATACAAGTTTCAAGTTACTAAGTTTCTTAGAGTTGATCAAACATATGATATGGTTAACTTGAGTGATGATCATCCTGAGCTTCTTTTTGGTCCTACTGTTGATGGAAAATTAGAAGATAGTGAAGTTCCTCCATTTTACTTAAGTCTCAAGATCCATGATTTCATTATTCATGATGAAATACTTGACTTTGGAGCATCCCACAACCTCATGCCTAAAGCCATTATGGACAAGTTAGGACTGGAAATCACAAGATCTTACCATGACCTCTATTAATTTGATTTAGGGAGGGTGAGATGTCTTGGTCGTATCAAAGATTTAGTGGTATCTTTAGAAAAAATTCCAACAAAGAATGTCCTTATGGATGTTGCTGTAGATGATATTCCACCTAGGTATGGATTGCTAATTTCTAGATCATGGGGAGAAAAACTTAGAGGAACTTTGCAGCTTGAATTTTCATATGCAACAATTCCTATTTTTGGACAATTTAGAAAAATTTACAGATAAAGTAAGATGAATAATATGCTCAGTACAAGAGAAAAGCCTAAAAATGATCCCATTCATGTTGTACATACAGACCTAAGATCTTTTATTTTATTCAATGAAGAATTCTCAACATCTTCAGACTTTTTTATTGAAGAAAAATCAGAAAATCAAAAAAATTCAAATTCTGTTTTAGAATTGGCAGAAACAAAATTTTGTAAGATAATGCCAAACAATTTGGAATTGAAGACATCTCCTCAAGAAAAAAATAAGAAAACAATATAAAAACAGAAATTTTGGATACAACAGAGGTATCTCAAACAAAAAACAAAAGCAACCAATTCATTTACACCTTCTAGAAGAAGAAAATAGTCTTTCGAATATGGATTTTGATGGAGCCATGGGAAAAGAAGGTGTTGGGATTGGAATATGGATTCACAGCCCAATTAATAAATCATTGGATATCCCTACAAATTTTAGAATGTCTTCTTGTAAACTAGCATTTGACTGCACAAATAATGAAGTTGAATATGAAGCCTTAATTGTTGGCCTAAATTTTTTGAAAAAACTTGGTGCAATGAAAATTTCTGTATATGGAAACTCTGAGTTAGTTATCAAGCAAGTCAAAGGAGAGTACCAAGCCAAACACCCCAGAATGAGAGCTTACAGAAATATACTCCTAGATATCCTTAAAACATTTCCTGAATATACTATGTCATTAATTCCTAGAAACAACAATGTTATTGCTGATTCTCTGGCTACTTCTACTAGTATGTTCAACATTCCACTGTATCCAAACAAAAAATATGAAATAAATGACAAACATCGCCATGCTGTCCTTGAAAATGTTCAATATTGGAAAGTGTTTCAAAGTGACGAGAAAATCAATAACTTCTTGCAGACAGAAGAAGAATTCATTAATGCCCAAATAGACGACCAAGAAATTCATGCTACAAAGATGCAAGTACTACAACTTAAGGATAATTCTATTCCAAGAGGTTTGGTACCTTTGGAAGAACTTTTTGATCAAGATGATGTTGCAAGGAAGCCTACTATGTCACCAATAGAGGTGGGAGTGGGAGATCTAAATCTTGACACTTCAGAAAAGCCAAAGATGATGCAAATTTAAAAATTTTGAGTCCAGAAATGAAAGCTAAGTATGCAGTACTTATGTCTCAATTTTCAGATGTATTTTCTAGGGAATATTTAGTTTTGAAGGTTGATGATAAAAACATTATTCAAAACACTATTCCTTTGAAGCCAGATCAAAAACCATTTCTCTAGAAGCTTAGAAGGATGAATCCCAAATTTCCGCCTTCTATTTAGAAGGAAGTAAATAGATTATTCACTGCTAGAATTATAGTTCCTATTCGTTTCTCAGATTGGATGTCCAATCTAGTACCTGTGAGAAAACACACATGAGAAATTAGATTGTGCATTGATTTTAGAAATCTGAAAAAAGTGTCCTTAAAGGAAAATTATCCACTACCAAAAATAGATCACATTCTGCAAAGGGTAGTTGGATCATCCATACTTTATTTGTTAGATGGATACTCATGATACAATCAGGTTCTTGTCCACCCAGATGATCAAGAAAAGACAGCTTTCACCACACCTTGGGGTACTTTCATGTGTGCCAAAATGCCTTTTGGTTTGAAGAATGCAGGAGAAACTTTTCAAAGAGCAATGGACATTGTTTTTTCCAATGAAAAATATTTATTTTTGGTTATTTACCTTGATGATATCACTTTTTTCTCAAAGACAGACGAACACCATTTGCAACCTTTAAAGACAATCTTTCAAAAGTGCAGAAAGTTTGGTATTTCATTAAATCCAAAGAAGAGCCTCTTTGCTATGGAAGAAGATAAATTGTTGGGGCATATTATATGTAAATATGGCATAAGAGTAGATCCTTCAAGGATTGAATCAATTCAAAATTTAGATTATCCTAGGAGCAAAAAGGAGATTCAATCTTTCAATGGTAAAACTAATTTTCTGAGAAGATTTGTTCCCAATCTTGTTGAACATTTGAGGTATATTACTGATATGTTGAAGAAAGATATTGAAGTAAAATGGTCCGAGGAAGAAAAGAAGTCATTTAATCAAGTCAAATTAGCTCTGTCTCATGCTCCTATTCTCATTATCCCAGACTATACACTTGATTTTATAATTTTCTCATTTGCTTCAGAGCATACACTTGCAGTTGTTTTAATGCAGAAGAAAAATAAAAATATAGAACAACCTGTTGCTTTCTTTAGCAGAAAAATAAGAGATGTTGCTTTAAAGTACAATATCATTGAGAAACAAGATTTAGCATTATTGAAAGCACTGAAGGATTTAAGAGTGTATATTTTACATTACCATGTCATTTCTTATGTGCCAAATGCTGCTGTTAAAGAAGTACTCACACAGAATGATCCAGAGGGTCGTAGAGGAAAATGAATTGCAAATTTTCTAGAGTATGATTTTGAGATTAAGCCCACAAAATTAATTAAAGGGCAAGGCCTAGAAAATCTAATGGAAGATTCTAATCTTCATGCCTTAGACATAAACTTCATTGTTGCATTTTCTGATGAACAAATTGTTGAAACATTACCTGAGATAGCTGAGATCTTTTCTTTACCTCCCTGATATGCTAATATTGTATATATTCTGCAACATTTGAATCCTCCTCCTGACATGCCAAGTAGTAAAGCAAGATCACTGAAATTAAAAACACTGAAATACTGCATTTTGAATGGCGTCTTATATTGGAAAGATCCTGGTGGGATATTTATGAACTGTTTAGTTGAAGGTGAAGTTGAGAAATTCATGACAAAGTTCCATAAGGGTGACTATGGAGTTCATCTTTATTGGAAAACTACAACAAAGAAAATCTTGAGAGCAGGTTTTTATTGGCCTACCTTGTTTTCTGATGTTTACAAAACAATTAATAACTGTCATGAATGTTAGATATTTCAAGGAAAAATGAAACTTTTACCATTGCCTCTTAAACCAATCGAAGTCCAAGTACCATTCCAGCAATTAGGACTTGATTTTATTGGTGAAATTCATCCTCCATCTTCAGCCCAACACAAATGGATTCTCACTACTACAGATTATTTTACCAAATGCATTGAAGCTATTCCCACTAGGCATGCAATTGATTATGTTATTATTCTGTTTCTTGAAAATAATATTGTGTCTCGATTTGGCTATCCATACAAGATTATCACTGATAATGCAGCTGCTTTCAAATCCAAGAAGATGATTGATTTTTGTGATAAATATCACATTAGACTTGGTCATTCTACTGCATATTATCCTCAGGGAAATGGGCTTGCAGAATCATCTAATAAGTCTTTAGTGAATATTATCAATAATATGTTACAGGAAAACAAATGGAATTGGCACAAGAAGCTTACAAATTCTCTGTGGGCTGATAGAGTGAGCACAAAAAGATAAATTAAAATGTCTCCATTTCAACTTGTTTATGGAGTTGACACTGTTTTTCCTTATTCTTTGGCTATTACAGTAATGAATATTTTGCAGGAGGTTGACATTGAACCTAATTACATTCAGAGAAGGATCAACCAGATGATACATTTGCAACAATCAAGAGATGAAGTTTTCAGCAATACTTCAGACATGCACGATAAAATTAAAAAGACCTTTGACAGAAAAACAAAGGTTGATGATTTCAATATTGGAGATATTGTTCTAAGATGGGATGCCAGAAATGAAGATAAGGGAAAGCATGGGAAATTTGAAAATTTGTGGAAAGGACCTTACAATATTATAGAATTCAGAGGAAACAAAGAATTTATTCTAGAAGATTTTGAAGGAAAATAAGTGCTAGGAGGACCTATCAATGGTAGGTTTCTAAAGCATTACGTTTCTTGAAATATAGAGAAGAAATTCACTGTCATTATATATACCAGTTTACATTTGATGCTTAGTAAATAAGAGAGTTGTTGCAAAATTTTGAAGCCCAAGGAGAAGTCCATGAGACTTCTACAAATAGCTCCCATTTTCTTTTAGAAGTTCACAAGTTTTAGTCTCTTGTCAAGTCAGTGTCAAGTCAGTTATTTTTAGTCAAAGTTTTCAGTTTTTTTCATTTTTCAAAGTCCAGTTGACTCCATAGCCCAATGGTAAGGCTACCTAATCTATGGTGCTCTTGAAACCTCATGAAGGAGCTGCCATCCCCAGCTGGAGCGAATGTTAGATTCAATTTTTCAGTGATAGAATATAACTCCTTTGAGAGTTTTCCATCAGGTTATTAGTCAAATTTTTTTGCTTTTTCAGTTAGACTTTAACAATGATTTTGGTCACTAAAAAAGTCCTCTCATGATATGCTACTCCTTCACATTATTTCATCTCCATTCAGAGGTCTAAAGTCATGTCATTCCATCTCATCTAGGTCAAGTCTAGGGTCAAAACTGCCCCATGAAAAATCTTCAGTTTTTCATTAAAAAGGGGTAGTGAAACCTCCATTCCATCCATAAAGGTCTAGATGAAAGAGTATATAAGTTTTCATAGTCCGAAATAAACTCTGCATGTCATGAGAATTCCATATTTTGTCGCTGTATTTGAGAAGAAATGAAGAGCTCTACTAAAAAGAATTATTTTCGAAATCACATCTTTATTAAATTTTAATCTTAAATATTTCGAAAAATTCATCCTCAAAACCATGGGATTAAATAATATGCATTATTATCCACTACCCATGTGACACGTTGCATTCCCTAACCCGTCAATCATCCATATCACATCGCCTTCATCATACCCCCTACCCCACCATCTATTAAAACTCCGCCGTATGTTAACTACCCCACACCTCATCGATTATCCATCACATATTCATCACATCCAATGGCCCGTACGAGACTTTGACCCCCCCTCATCGTTTGAAACTTAATGTCGGGGGGGGGGGGTAAATCAAAAAAAGCACTAAGACTTGAACCCACTACTCCATGTCATGAGCAAGTGATTTCGCACACCTCCCCTGGCACGAAACCACTTACCACCAAGATACCCCTCCGAAATCCCGCTTACCCACCATATCAAACCGCTGCTCCACTTGCTAGTTATGTCATGCCAATGTGGACTGTGGACTGTCCAATTAGCTTAATTCCTGCCTTTCCATAACTATTAGCCAATCAATTTAATGTAACCGTTATGCAACGTACCATGCCCTTTTCAAATGAGAATTAAATCAATTTTCCATAAATTCATCACTACACGCCTGTTTTAGACCTTTATTCTAATTTTCGATCTGCTCTACACAGGTTTATAAATTTCCAATTATCATCAGAACTCCAAGTATCAACCTCACCACTGTTTAAAGCCTTCTTTTACAACTATTGATTTTCTTCTAGTCTGCAGAGTTTTTCCTCGGTCTTGGCCCCTGTTTTGCATCAAAAAATTCATGTTTTCCGCCATTTCAACAGAGCCAATCATGCCTCCAAAGAATAAAGGACCAGAAGAACTAGTAAGTCGGTTGTTACACCTTCCAATTGAATTTAATCACATACCTTTAGCAGACAAAAACCATAAAATCCATGAAACCCAGTGTGAAATTGAGCTTTTTCTATTATATTGCTGGTTAGAAGATAAATTCTTAGATAAATATGATGATATAGGATTATGGGATTCTAATATTCCACATTTAATCTTTTCTCACACCCATAGTGCCCCAGAATTTGTTAGAATATGCCAAGCTTGGCATATGCCAAACCAAAGAGCTATTATCGCTCCTATAGGAGAGATTTTAGTGACCATTACTGCCCAAAATATTGAACAAATGATGCAAGCCCCAACCACAGAGAATGCAACACCATTTTCCCAAGAAGCCTTGATTGAAATATATCAGAAGTTATATTTTTCAAAGAGAGCTAAAACTCTTGAGCTATTTATGACTGAAAATGACCCATTACTCAAGAAAAGCCCTCCATTTCCATCATCCATTTTCCTTGAAAGGTCCAAACAAACCATCACAGTAATTTCCTACCTTCTTGGTTATTATTCAAACCTATGGGTAGATGAAGCCATCATAGGATTCATGTCCATATTATCCACAAATTCCAAACTCTCCATCATTTTCAACTTCAGTGAATTTTTTGCAGATTCTATCCATGAGCAGTTGGTTAAATTTCCAACTGAAGAGTTCTTCAATTATGCCTCTGCGTTAGTTTACTTGTTCTTATATTCTCAGGGAGACAAATTTAAGTTTTCCTTATATAAATTTGATGAGGAAGGCAATCAATAGTCAATCATTTCCTGGACTTCATTAGTCATGAAAGAACAAAAAGAGTATTCATCTAAACAGTTTGTGGAATTGTTTCTTCAGCCAACACTTAGTCTACTCAATAGCACTACAGAGCCCAGGATTAGTGAATAAATTAGAAAGGTGTTGCAGCTGTCAGATCAAGCTAGAACAGGGGATTTGTATCTTTACCAAAATTATTCAGAGCTCAGAGTTTATGGCTATGAGCTTCCCCCTTATAAGCTTCCAAAATTCCTCCCCATGAGGAATTTTGCATTGGAGTACATTAGAAAAATGCTCAATGCCGATCAACTGCATTTTTTCTCTGCTAAAAAGAAATCACAATTCAAAATCAAAACACATATAGGACCTTTTATCTGCAATAAAAGAACAATAGGGGAGAAGCAGATAATTTTTTTAAATAGATGCAGTTTAATCTCATTTTTACATGGTATTATGATCCAGTTGGTGTCATTTCTAAACTGAGGGTAGAGAATAAATCTACATCATATTTTCATACACCTAGACCAGAGATTGAAAATACATGAATCATATTGAATGGATTGAAGGTACTTTACAGGAGGCTGAAGAAGAGACACTGTCTACATCAGCATTATAGAGTCCTATTGCACAAGAAAGATTAGGGAAAAGAGTTAGAGAAGTTCAGTCATCTCCAATGACTGATTCATCTAGAAAAGAGCTTAAAATTCATTACAGGAAGAAAAAAAAGCTTAATCCAAAGGTCAATCCTAGCAAGGAGTTAGAGAAAGAAGTAATTATTATTACTGAAGAGACACCTCCTTCCACACAGGTAGGTGATAAAAGCACTCCTACTACTCCTACTACTTCTATAGTTTCTAAAGATCAGCAATCAACAAATTCTCAAGATCAGCATAAAGCCATTCGGACTAGTACATTTGCTAGAGGGGAGAAGGAGAAGATTTTCTTTGACACCTTCAAAGAGATAAAGGTGAATAATGAAACGTTAAATACAGTACATACAACTAATTTTGGAAAAAAAACTCCCAACTCACAGAGAAGGTTGCTTTCAGCCTTTGATTCAGAAAAGCGAAAAATGTACTTTGCTTTTCTTCAAGCACAAATTCCATAGCCAAATTCAAAAGAAGATTATAAAAGGGATACATTTGAGTTTGATACAAAACATATATGTCTAATAGATAAAATAGAGCTACACAAGCAAACTGGTGAGATGATTTCATCCACTCTCACTAACACTGCTATGAGTTTATCAAATTTGCAGGTTTCATTGGCAAATGTACAATCACAACTGAAAATGGAGAAGGTGTCTTCATTTGCAAAGGATACAAGGATTAAAAATCTAGAAGATTTGGTGATAAAAAATGGATATGATCCATCCAATGTCAATGCAATTGAAGAAATCATCAAGAAGAAAAATGCTGACATAGTAGCATTGAGGAAACAAGGAAACAACAATATTAATCCAGCAGGATAAATATGAAAGCATCCAAAAATTCAAAAAAGGATCTGCTGAAGTCCAAAGAATCTATGATGGGAGATTGGTGCTCGGAGCATCAAAAGAGGTCGAAAGGTCTTGTATTTTTAGAACTAATAATTTGTTGATGAATACAGGTACAACACCGGATGAGAAATCTATTACTATAGGGACAATCAATGATTATAGTTGTGATCAAGGAAAGTATTTGATTATACTTCATTTCAGAAAGTTCAGTGTTCAACGCAATTGGAGACAGAAGCATCAGACAAAGAGGAATTAATCTGAGGAATTGGCAAAAGTAATTATTGTAGATGCCGATGGAATCCGGTTGACAGAAAGAGTGATGTTGGTGATGCTGATGGAAAGCTAGTTCAAGATTCTTTCAAAATTTGGAGACCAAGAGAATGGGTATCAACGTTTCTACAAAAGTATGTAATTCCCGAAATAAAGATGATGTGGAATGGAAAAGCGAGAGTTACATTCAATAGTATTCTGAAAATACTATTCCAGGATTTCTGTGAAAAATTACAAAATGGAGTTGATTCTTTAAAAGATCAGTGGCAAAACAGAGTTTGGAATCCTGGAGGGAGCAAGTCATTGAGACTTGTGGTTGTTGCATTATTACAGAAAAGTGACAGACCTCATAGACAAGAGTCTATGGAAACTTCTCTACATGGGGAGTTTTATGTAGGAGCATCTTGCTTAATTTCCATTTTGTATTTGGATGATTTAGGGGGTGATGTTTTTTTTTAATTATTTTATAAATTATGCACATTTAAAATAAATTAAGAGAAAAAAAATCTGAGTGTGAGGTTTATTATAAATATTTTCTTAATAAATTGAGAATATGAGTTGGAATTGGGTTGGATAGATATTTTAGGGATTAAGAACTCCTTAAATGGAACTTAGTTGAGTCAAAAAAGGGATAAAGATATTTTAGGATTTGGTTGAGATATTTGTGGAGGAAATCATGGATTCAAATTAATCCATAATTATGTATAAATATGAAGCTTTGTGTGAGGATGTAGAGGGGCACAAAGAATGGAATAGGATAGAGGAAAATGTAGAGAGGGATAGTGTGCGGTGTGAAGAATGTTGAGGGCCAAGAAGGCAACAAATGTATATTTGGCCAAAGAAGGGTTTGAAGTTGTAATTTTATCGTTATTATTATAAGCAAGTATTTTGTTTGTGTTTGAATCTCTCTTCATATATATTTTGTATTGAATATAAGTGGTTAATTTGAAGATTTTGATGAGGATTCCATGCTAAAGGAAACACATACTCTAGTGTGTGCACGTTTATGATTTATTGTAGATTCTCTGCATCATGATCATCACTAATGGTGATGCCTCCATCTATGATAATGTGTTTTAACTGCTGATCTTCCCCCCATATAGTTTATTTTATTTCCTGGGGTGGATATCCTTCAAGTAAGTAACACATTGCGCATAGAATTTGGCTTTCAGAATTGCTCATTCAATGCTTTCTTGAGATCGTCTATTGTCGTAGGTGGATTAGCTACTACATACCTCATGTACCATTCCAACACATGTTCCTAGAATGAAGTAGCAAGCGACACTTTCTTGGTATCATAATCAACAATATTCTATGCCTTCGACACATCCTCTGCTATGAACCATCTCGGTGTCTTCATTCCCGACACCCTCAAAAATATGCATCTTAATGGAGTTAGCCATATTGAATACTTATAGTGAAGGTGGAGGTGGAGTGGAGTGTGACCCAGGTTCAGAGTGTTCTACGCAACCAACAAAGCCCTCCAACCACTAGTCCTTTCGGTAGTGATCTTCTTGCACATAGAAAAGTCTCACCCGAAGCAGTATAGGGGGTGCTCGAACCAGGTTTCTGCACCCTGAGGGAGGAATATGATGTGGATCTAACCCTTCCTGATATGATATAGTTAATACTATGCTGGATTATTTCTTTTTAACCTAATTTAAATCTTAATGCAACAAAACCCTTAACTTCAATGTAGTTCTTGCACAAAAAAATAGATCTATTCTTATTTAGATTAACTTAACATAAACCCTTAACACTGATATAAATCTTGCGCAATTACAAAGATCTATGATTATATAATTAGCTTAGAAAAATACACATCAAATAACGTAAACTGTAGCAGATATATAAGCAAATCAACACATTAACACATAAGACAAATATCATGTAAGTAAACCAGTAATTTCACCAAAACTTCTCTTTATTATCAGATCTTCAATAACTACAATTGTTTCTCTCGTGCACACAGCTGAAGAGTCCTCACACACAGCCATAGGAGCCTATCTCTACTCAGACTTATCACAAAAAAATTCCAAAAATCACATTCACAAAAGATAAGACGATCTATGATGTTATGGCTCTCAATTTGACTCATACATGACTTTTTATATAACTTAGACGCGCAAAAACCGTGGAGGACTCAAACCGTGGTTTGAGCCCCATGTTTTACCCTTTTTCCCATTACAAAAAGAAGGATATTTGACCCGCCCCAAAGCCCCTTTACCTGCACACTACTCTTTAACAAAAGTAACCAAAATGACTCAAGACTTGACCTAGGGGACCCTACCCCAATAACTTGTTCAAAACAAAATCTGGTTCTTCTCTACTATAGCTATTCCTACTCTAATACCGTGTAGAAAATTCACATAGATTCAACTGATCTTGTAATATGCTAAAACAAAATACTTCAATCTATTCTACAAATTGCGGAAACCAATTACGGTTGCATAATCATGAACAAGAAAATAAAGAATTTCAATCGCACAACAAAAATATTTACAGGGGGAAATCCTCAGCTAAAAACCCTACTATCTATATATTGCATTAAGTCAATAATATGAAACAATACAATGCTTCTCTCAGGCTTGAGAGCTCTCTGCACTATCTTTGACTGTCTCACTCCGATCCCAACAAGTTTGGTCCAATATTTAACCAAAAACTTTCCTCTGGGTTGCTCAACCTTGCTTATACATTCCCGAGGGAATTAAGCCCCTATTAATTAGGAAATTCCAACTAATTGATTGCACAATACATCCAAGGCATATCGCGGAATCCATGCACCACATGTATAATTTCTAATTATACAACTGATAGTACACTTCCCTTTAATTCTAATCTCAACTGGGACACTCTTGGAACTGACATGCAACAACTATTTATAGCAAATTATTAGTTATCTGATTGATCCTTGCATGTGAATTAAATCATATTTAATTCATTGGGCCTCTCACTAGTTCCTCCATTAGTTAGAACTAGTTAAACCAATTTTAACTCAAATAAAATGAGTTAAATAATTACAGCTCAAAACAAACTCAACCATGGATCCTAAAAAGTAGGAGACACCCTACATGCCTGTTGTTTGACCCTCAACTTGAATTGACTGAGCTAACTAAGTCTTACCAACTTAGTTAACTCGTACAAGCTGTCATATGATGTGGAATTACAATTTACTTCTAATTTAGTTAAGGGAAAATTAAATTAGAATCCCTTTTGATGCCATTTTCAATATTTCTTGTTGCCAATTTCAACATTATGCACTTCTTCATTTCTGCAAATTTATTTCTAAGAATTGCTTTAATGCATGGTTAATTAGTTGTTTTTGAATAGTTTATTCTTACATAGTAGTTGAGCACTATGTGGTAGCTTTAACAATGGTTATTTTTCTTATTTAGAATCTCTTTTCATGCATTTATTTCACTTTGGTTTTTGATATTTAATTGTTGTTTTTCATTACTGTGTGTTGTAATTGTACACTCCCCTATTTTGCAGAGCTACAAGAGACTCTACAGTCACCCATTTTCTCAATATATCATTCTATCATTGACATGAGGATATGGTCATACATGATTGATAATTTATTATCCTTCCTTTAGCTCATTTTTGTTACAAACCACATCCTTAGTGCATGTCCCTACTCACTCGACTATCTCCTATAGAAAAATATGGAATTTGGTAGCAGTTTTCATTTTGCATTCGAAAATAATATAAAATTGCATTCAACTCATGGTTAATATTCTTTGACATGTTACAACATCCTTGGAACCATGAATATGAAATTTATAATCCAAGGGACCAAGTATATTATTTGACCTAATTTTCTATAGAAATTCTCTTTCCTTTCAAAATTAGGGTTTTATATTTACATGCTTTATTTTAGTTGTGAGATTTATTTATCCATACAATAGAATAAATATGCTTTTATTTCCTCATTATTAAGATGGTTTGATTCCTTTTAATGTAGATAACATATATTTGCTTATTCCCTTTCATTTCCTACAATTCTGAATTTTTCTTGTAGCATAGAACAATTAATGTGGTCTTTCAATAGCTAGATTTCATCTCAGTGTTTTCATAAAAATCAACAAAGGAAAAAGGTAATTACATGTTGAACTCATAGTGTTAACCCCTCTTAAGTTTGCACGAACCCTGTGTTGACAATTAAAGCTAAGACCCTTGGGAGTTGTAGCATTATTGTTGCAATACTGAGGGAAATAATTTTTTGGCGTCATTGTTGGGGAGGTGTCAAAGTATGCACTGTCTTCTTCCCTAGTTGATTGACTATTTCACTCATTTCACTTTCTACAAAAATAATAAAATCTGCATTAGGCATTCTAAATTAGTCTAAAAATAGAAAATTGCATTGCATCAACATTTCTCATTCAACTTTAAGTTTGAAAAAAAATAAAAAAGTACATTTCTTTCTTTATGCCTCAAATAATTATGGTTAATGCATGAAATTTGTTATAAAAAACCCCATTTCCACAAGCAGCCAACCTTCTTTTGCTGAATGTGAGCCTCCTACCTTGTCCACAAGGGGTATTGAGGTATTTTTAGGTGAGAAAGCAAGGATTACTGAGGAGCTTGCATAAGGAAAAAGACCTTCATAACCCACCAAGAACATGGATGAAAATAGGCAACCTAAAGTGTTCACATTCCCTACTAGAGTAATGGATAGAGACTCCAAAATGAAGAACATTAATTGATTGGTCCTTCCACACTTCTACGGGCTAACTATTGGAAATCCTAACACTTCTATTTTTGAGCTTTTTGTAGTTTTTATAACTTATGATTAAACAATAGATGAATGTAAGCTCAAATTGTTCCATTCCACTCTTAAGGATGTAACCCTTCGTTGGTTTATGAACCTATAAGGGGATAACGTCACTTCATGGGAGCATATAGAACAAGCTTACAATACCAAGTACTGGGATTTTATAGAGCAAGGGATATGAGAGATGATATATTTAAAATGACTCAAGGTGTAGATTAATCTCTAGAATATTTCAAGGAAAAATTTCAGTTGAGTTACATAAGAGCGCACAACTTCACTCTGGATCTATATTCCTTGAAATTAGTCTTACTATGGGGAGTCAAAGAATAACTAATGGAAAAAATTAACCTTCCAATGGATAAATTTATCAGCTCAACTATGATGACATCAAAATGATACTAAAAAATCATTCTAGAGTTGTTATAAAAAGAGGTAGAACTAACAAAAGTTTGGTAAGTCCCTCTTTCTCCTCTACAATTACTAAGAATGGGATAGGAGGTATGTTAGAGGACCTAAAAATAGAGATATTACACACCTTTGCTATGCATATGGATACACAATAGTTCAAGAGAAATCAAGAAGAAACAAAAATGGCATTAGCTATATTTTTCGCTAGATGCACTAAAATACATCCTAGGAATGAGTGTTCTTTATATGTCATAGAGATATGTTATGTATGTGAAGAAAATATCTCCACTGAAAAATTTCCATTTTTCTAGGTTTGAAAGTTGTATATCGAGGAGAAAAGGGAGCATGGAGTAATTCTGCTTTGTCAATCAAAAGATGCCATAAGCCCCCAGGCAGTATCAACAAGGTATGAGATACCCATATTCTTTAAATACAAATTACAATACACATTTTAAACCTTGGTTTCCTTCTAAAATTTCACCCTAGTCTATGCCCACTCCATGGCCTTATCGTCCAAAAATTCTCATTCTTCATTTTCATACATATCCACACCAACCTCCTCAATGGGATAATCCATATTTTGGATGGACACCTTAGGAATCCTAACCACCTGCCTTGATTCCTCCTCCTCATTAACCACAAGTATCCCAAAATAATCCTCCAAAGCTACCTCATATTCTTGCCCCACTGAACCCAAATCCTAACAATAAGAAAGCTCAAAGAGAAACTGCCTATCCAACTTATGTTGTAGAGATTCAAGAGATCGACCTTAGATATAGGAAGGTCCTTCTGGACACTCACCCACCTTCTCCAACAGAAAATATAGAAGAAGAGAAGGAATATCCCACAACTCAAGTCACTAAGCCTCCCTATTCTAAAAGGTTGACCACTCACAAAGCACACACCCCAGAAGAAGCTACACTTCTAGGAGAATTGAAAAACCTGTGTCAAGATTCCTCTCCTTTAGGCATTCAAGGATGTTCCTACATACACTTATTTCATCAAAAAGGAATGTATTAGAAGGTAAAGGAGGAGAAAAATAGATTCCCCTACTCTAAATGTCATAGGGTATCTAGCTAATCTTATGTTTGGGAAGGTCATCAACCCAAAGTACTTAGATCCTAGGAGCCTAGTAATAGATGTCCACATCAATGATATTATAGTCCCTAACAATATCATTTATTTGGGTGCTGCAATAAATGTCATGAATCAAGAGAGTATACTTAAAATCAATCTGCAATAACTCATAAGGAAGACCACCACAGTGCGACAAGTTGCTACTCAATCTCCAAGACTTCCTAAGGAAGACCACCACAGTGCTACAACTTGATAATAGATCCATACCAACACCTAGAGGTGTTATTTAAGATTTTATGGTCTCCATTTATTCTTGGGAGTATCCCACATATTTCCTTGTCCTTCAACCTAAGACCAAGTTTAATGGATACCCTCTTATCTTAGGAAGACCTTGGCTGGTCACTGCTAATGCCTACATCTGTTTTAGTACTGGAAATATGGCTATCGCTAATGCAAAATCTAATAAACAAATTGTATTATATCCACCTTCCTAACCTCTCATTGAGCATGATTTTATTATTTGGGTAGAAGAATAAAAATAAGAATATTTTTTCTATCATCACCATACCCAAACAACTATTGGTAGCAGAGAAATTGATGAGGATAATATAATTGAAAAATTTATGAAAAATAAGTACCATACTATCATGAATGCTGATGTCTTGAAAGATGAATATAGAGGAAATCCTAGCTATTGTCAAGATATTTCATTAGTAGATTTTATCACTGCTAGTTCTGAACAAAATAATGGGAAAACCATAGAAATCAACCCTTCCAAAACCTTGAAAATTAGCCTCTTTCTTTTAACTGATCAAGAGGACCAATTGCTCACTGTTTTGAAACAACAACATGTTGATGAAATTTCATGGGATTATAAGGAAATGAAGGGATTTCATCCTTATGTATGCACTCATCATATATATATCAAGGAGGATCAGAAACCTATTTTCCACCCTAAAATGCAAACGAACCCTACATTAAAAGACATTGTCAAAGATGAATTGAGAAATTGGTGGATGAAAAATCCATCTATCCAATATCACATAGTGAATGAGTGTCTCCCTTCCCTAAAAAGAGTGGAAATGGAGAATCTATGTTGATTGAAGAGAAATCAACAAAGCCTACAATAAGGACAATTTTACCTTGCCCTTTATTGACCATGTTTTGGATGTCCTCGTAGGGAAAAAGTTCTTCTCATTTTTGGATGGGTTTAGTGGGTACAATCAAATGAAGGGAGTTCATCCTTATGTATGCACTCATCATATATATATCAAGGAGTACCATAAAATTATTTTCCACCCTAAAATGGAAACAAACCCTACATTAAAAGACACTGCCAAAGACTAATTGAGAAATTGGTGGATGAAAAATCCATCTATCCAGTATCGAATAGTGAATGAGTGTCTCCCTTCCCTAAAAAGAGTGGAAAATGGAGAATCTGTGTTGATTAAAGAGAAATCAACAAAGCCTACAGTAAGGACCATTTACCTTTCCCTTTATTGACCATGTTTTGGATGTCCTCCTAGGGAAAAAGTTCTTCTCATTTTTGGATGGGTTTAGTTGATACAATCAAATCTATATCAGCCCTAAGGATTAGGATAAGACCACCTTCATATTTCCATGGGGAACCTTTGCCTACATGGTTCTTCTATTTTTTCTATGCAATGTCCCTGCTACCTTCCAGAGGGTCTTGTTGAGTATTTTCTCTAACCCTGTGCATGATTCAGCGGGAATATACATAGATGATTTTACACCCTATGAGGTGATTTACAAGAGGCTCTCTCCAACCTATGCAATTTTTTCATAGGTGTAAAGAGATGAACCTCTCCCTAAGCCATATGCCTTTTTATTTATTTATTTTTTATAAATGAATGGATTTCTTTAAGGATTTTTCTCTCTGAAAAAGGAATCCAAGTATATCCTAACAAAATAACCATCATGAAAAAGGTTTTTGTTCCTAAAAAATAGAAATATGTTAGAATTTTAATAGGCCTTGTTGGGTATTATCGAAGATTCATAATTTTTTTTAGCAGGATTGTTTCTCCTTTATTTTCTTTACTAACAAAAGATTCAAAGCTTTGTTGGACAAATTTATGTCAAAAGGAATTTAAGGAAATTAAAGAAAAACTAATGACTTCACTTATCCTCAGAGGTCCAAATTGGAATTTTCCCTTTCAAATACATATATATCCATAAAAAAATTTAGTTTGGGAAGCACTGGGATAGTTTGAGGATAAACTTCCTTATGCCCTTTATTTTGTTAACAAGAATCTATCTAAAGATGAGCTTAACCATATAGCTACTGAGAAAGAAACCCTTGTTGTTGTACATTCCTTAAACAAATTTAGGCATTACATTACTGGATATTAGGTCTTTATACACACGTTCATGCAACAATCAAATACTTAATGAAAAAACCAGATGTGAATGCTCACATTATCAGGTGGTTACTAGTGTTGCAACAATTTGATCTAATTATTATTGATATGTTGGTGAGAAAGAAGGTCTCTGAGTAAGACCCAGGTTCAGGAGAGAGGCCAACAACGTTTCCGTAGTAGTGTAGCACAACGTTGGCATTTTCACTCTACTCTAAGGAGCAGAGAGTCTCACCTGAGGCGTACCGTGACCTTAGCAAGGTTAGGAAAAGATAAGATATTGACTGAGCACAACTATAGAGAAAAAAAAACAAAACTAGGTACTGCAAACAGGTTTAGCTACTTTGCACAAGATACTACTCATGAGCATATTCAGGATGCAAAATCAAAATTTAAAAGCGGCCAATACATTCATCATAACCAAACTCTTATCACAGAACTCATGACATCAAACCCAGGCGGAAGTATATTTCATTAACAATAGCAGATAGTTACATTACTCCTCAGAGTTGATTACAGAAGGAATGATTACAACATTACAGAACATAATAGAATAAAACTGAACAGAACAGAATAGAACAGAACTGAACAAAGCTCTCCTATGACTCTCTCTCTCAGCCCTCTACTGCACCAACCTCTTTTCTACGCTAGCTAATTTCCTATTTGTTCCTTTGCCAATGCGACTGTTAGTTTTCCCTCCTTTCCCACTCAGCTGTTTGTTGCATCTCCCTGATCATTGGGAGTTCCGCTGCTTGTCCTTGTCGTTCCTTCCTGCCATCTGTGATTGTTTCCGCAACTGCCACGCGACCTACTCTCCAGCTCTCCGCAACCATGATAGCTCCCTGTCTACCATGGTAGCACTCTGCCACCTATTATCCACGACTCAAAACCATTTCATTTTCAAAACAAGGGCCCCAACAGGACCCGACCACGTGCTATTAACTCATCCCAAGTCAACCCTTTTCTGCTGCCTCAGTCTCCATTGGTCCGCCTGCCTCTGTGGTTGACCCTATCTTCTCTGTTTCCTCTCCCTGTCCAAACAAGGGCCCCAACTCAGGACCCTTTGCCAACGCTAAATATTTGAGTTCGTAAAAGTCTGTAATGGCCTGTTTCCATTCCTTCATGAGCTGGTCCATTTCTGTGGTGATTTGTTCAGCTTCCTTTTCTCCTGCAATGACCAATAGGTTGCTGAATACTTCTTTAATTTTGATTTTAGCCTAAGTGGCCATTTGCTGTATTGATTCTGCAGTAAGCTCTACTGGTTGTATCAGTTCTCGGAGGACCTGATTGGTGGCAGTTGAATGCTCTTCAATCTTCTGTATTTTGGTCTCCAGCTCCTTTGCTTTATTATACAACTGGTTAATGCCAACGAGGTTCGTTGCCTCCTTTATTTCTTGTGAGACTTGCTGCAGTTGTGCGAAGATTGGTTGAGCCTTCATAGTCAGCGAGGTTGAACACTCGTGCAAATGTTTCAGAAGGTTGTACGCTTCTTTCACTGTGGTCCCCAGGGTTTCCTGCATCCAGGTTGCTTGTTTCTGTTTCTCCGTGACCCTCTCAGCATATACGATAGAAGGATCTAGCAATGCCAGTCTGGTCGCGAGCATTTACTTTATCTCCTAATTCCCCTTGCTGAGATTCACACAAGCCATCTTCACGTGGATAGACCTTTCGACTATAGTGCAAACCGTTATGTCCCCTGGTGTCTTGTCATCCTGAGCTATCACAGTTGGCCAGAGATCCCTAAAAACATCTGTCACCATCTCTAGTTGCTCCTGCAGAATTTCTTTTTCTCCCATCAATTGGTCGTGCTCTTTATTAAGTGCTCTAATCTGTAGTTGTTGCCATTCAAACCTCTGTTGGAGGTCGTTGTGGAGTCCTTCGGCCTACTATGCTGCACGCTGGATGAAATTATACAATTTTTCTGTGCCCTAGGTTTGCATACTTTCAGCCCCAGACATATCTTGGTTCGAAGGTCTCTCTTTGAGTGGTTGACCACTGGCTATCGACCTGGCTGAGTGTTCCTGTGGTGACGTCAGTTGGTTATGTTGTGGCAGCTGATTCCCTGGGGTATTCATGCTTGTGGTTGGCTGAACCTATTGGAGTATCAAATTTTCTTGCTGAAAAGGGTTCAGCTCCTTGGGCGAGGGAATTCTATTTGTGGTAAAAGATCCCCCTCGAATTAAAAGGTCCTCGAAAGTGCTCTGTCCAACCAGGGTTTGGTTAAACTCGGGTACCAATGCTATACTCGAGTTAACCTCTACCTTGTTGTCTCCATTTTTTTTACTTTTTGTCTTGACTGGGTCTGAAATGGTTGCTGATGTGGACGGAGTTCGGGTGGAAAGGTCTTTGGAAGTGAATGACATGTGAGGCGATGAATGGTGAGTGCGAGGTGAAGATGTATGAGTGTGGGGTGGAGATGAAGTTTTAACATTAAAAATGAGAATGGACTGAACATAGGTAGCTTAGAGGTTACTTGGGGGGCCACCTATGGATCCTCTTGAATTGGTGCCCCTGTATCCATAGGCTATGTTTGATCTTCTTAGTGAGATCAACCACCTGCTTAGGTACTATGACTTTGGATTTCTTGGCCTTAGGAGAAGCTACAGGTGGTTTAGGTGCCCTAATATTTTTGGATGGGACTACTGTTATTGCTGGGGGTGAATTAAACATTATGGGTGGCAGGGAAGTGAGTATGGGTGCAACTATGGAGGGTGATGCAGAATTCGAGGCCTGAAATTATGAAAAATTAGGAAATAAGGGAGAAGCGTTGGTGAGAGTTTGCATTACCCGATTGAAGCCTTTTACTCTCGTGTTCAGCTCCTCCAGTACTGGTGTTAGCCATAGCCTCGACACTCTGTTTAGTGTCTCATCTAGTGTCTCCTCTGGTAATGGTTTTGGCTGCATACCCTCGAGAGAGTAGTGATGGACTCCGCTTTTGATTTCCATTCCCACCCCTGGCCAGGAGCAGACTTCAGTGTGGAATGCCTTTTCATCCACTTGAAACTCCAATGGTCTCATTTTAAATGTTGTTTCATCCACATAGGTGGGCCTTATGTCGTTTTGTTTGTGAGTGACCCTGAACCATATTTGAGACGAATAACTGTCCAGAAAACTCCTCGGGACCCTTTTTTGCCTTGCCACTATGTCCACCATCTACCTGTACCAAAATGTGAACGCCTCTTCATTCACCTCCTTTGTGCTTGGGTCTCCCGAGATCTTCCAGGGCGTAAAATTCATTGCCAACGGCTGACCACTTGTGAGTTCCACAGGCTGTCTCAGTCCCGGGAATGTCCATTTCCACATTGCAAATGCCATTATAAGGTAGCCAAAGATGAATCCAGTGGCCCTTTCGTTTTTATCCTCGCAGGCTTCGAATAATTCATTCAGTAGAAATGTACACCAATTCAGCTGGGTTCCCTGGAGGCAGTGTTCCACAACTGAAATGGTGTCCAGGGTGCATTCACCATTTTTATAGTGTCTCATGGTCTTGCCTACAATCATGTAACATGAAAAATTAACTGTTGGGCTGTTTATGAGGTCTATCTTCACCCCCTTCCCTCCTCTTTTGGTGTCATATTTCTTGTAATAGTCGCAATATCCTGCCTTCTTTTCTCTTTTGGAGACTGTCTGGAATGCTATGGAGACATCCATCCCTTCTACTGATAACCCCATTAGCCTATGAATATCTTCTACATGCATTGGTATCTCCCTCCCTAGCCATAGTGACCCATTCTGGAGTCTGATTAGCAGGAATTTCGTACACTACATCCCGACTCCTGTGGTTCCGAACACGGGGATATTCCTCAGGTTTAGAATTTTTGACTGCTAGATGCCTCTGAACTCTGGAAGTAACCTTGCAGCTTCTTCTCCTCCTTTAGTAGTGTAATTTTCTATATAAACCTGCCTCTTCATCATCGGAAATTGGTAAGAATCCGTGAAGTCTGTTTCGACCAATGACGCATTGTCATATTTTCCCACGAGTGACTCCATTCTCTGAATTCTCTCGTCGAGCTTGGGTTCGATGACTACTGGTGCTACCTTGGTCATTTTGTATCTTCTTTGGTATACTTGCAATGCTACCCCTGCTCTTTCTCTGTAAATTCCTGCTACTGGATGCTCTCTCTGGACTTCTTCTAATGAGATTTCTCTCGCTGCTGTTGTTTCTTGTTTAACTCAGAATTCTTTGACATTCTCGTGCTTTCCTCTTTCATGCGGGTTATGTAAGTAACTGACATGAATGAGGTTGATAAGACCCCATAACTAATTAATTTTTCCTACCTCCCCCACAGCTATAATCGTGCGATTAGTTACCGCGATGAGGTGTGTTTTGACATGGTTGACTGTGACTTCGGGATTTGGGCAGACGTGATGGGTAATGATTATGGCCTAACATGGAAAATTTATTTCGGTATGGATGATACTAATTATGGCAATTACTTCTCAAATATAGGTAATCCTACAGACTGACATGGGAATGATGGGTCATGATTATGGAATGATGTTCAACACTTTTATCTCTCTGACATGGATGACAAGTTGGACACTACCGTCCCCTCGACCACAATCGGTTGCGATGCGATATCTACATCGCAACTATGAGTTTTTTCTGTTAATGCAGTTTTTGCTTTATTAGGATTCCTATCTATTCTCTTCTCGGGTGCAAGAGAGTTATTGAATCTACCTACTATATTCTATGCTACTGACTACTCTCAGTTGCAAGAGTTATTGGAAAATGAAATAATGGAACTTACTCGTGATAAGGCTTCAGGCGTGCGCCATTCACCCATCCTGGTAATACTTGGCCATCCAGTTGTGCTAACCGAACTGCTCCTAAATCTTGGATTTCAATCACATGGTACGGTCCCAGCCAATGCATTCTGAGTTTACTTGGGAACTTTTGGAACTTGCTATCGTACAGTAAAACTTTTCCTCCGATTGTAAACATTTTATGCTTAATATGGTGGTCATGCCAAGATTTCTGTCTGTCTTTCTGGACAGTCTGATGAAACTCCGCAAGAAACCTGTCCTCTTCAAGTTCTTGTAGTTCATGTAGTCACTCTTTCAGTGAGTCTTCCTCTATTAAATGCAACGTTGATGCGATTAGCAGGCTCAGTATGACAAATTCGACCGGTACCACTGCTTCCCTCCCGTAAACTAGCTGGAACGGAGTCTGGTTGTTCAGTCTTTTGACAGTTGTCCTGTACGCCCACAATGTTGTTGGTACGTGCTCATCCCAGTTGTCTCAATCAGTGTTGCAAATATTCTTTAGACTCTTTTCGAGAATCTTATTAAATGCTTCAACTGTACCATTTTCCTGAAGATGGTACAGATGACTCTTATGATGTTGTACCATGAAGTTTTATAGCAGAGATTTGATCGTTGCATTGATAAAATGTGTACCTTGATAGTTGGTTAGACTTCTGGGGCAACCAAATCTACTGATGATATTTTCAAATATGAACTTGGCTACTGTTTTTGTCATGAAATCCTTCACTGGTACCACTTTTTCCCACCTGGTAAGATATTCTGTCGCGGTAATGATGTATTTGGCCTGTGAGTGTCTTGTGATAGGTGCTATCGGTCCTATAAAATCAACAACCCACTTCTCAAATGGCTGCAATGATTTGACAGGGTGAAGTGGTAGCTCATCTCTATGCGATGGATGTCCCATTGTCTGGAAGACATTACATTTCTTTACAAATTCCTTACTGTCCGTATGTACTATGGGCCACCATAAGCCTGCTTGCAATATCTTTCTCGAAGTGGGTTTTGCACCGACGTGTCCTCCCACAACTCCACAATGACACTCCCACATTATATCTTCCTTTCGTGGTCCAGGACACATCTCTACAAGACTTGGTATAACCCCATCTTATACAACTGTCCCGCTATTAGCTCATAATCTACTGCTCTGACTACGAGATGTATTTTCTAAGTCGCTGTATATTCAGTCAGCACTGTCTTGTTGCCAGATAGATTGCTATCTGGTCTAAGTAGTCTGGGATGGCTTCTACTCTAAAAAGATCAGCATCTGGCCACTGATCATCCAGGGACCCTCCATTTTCTCCATTCTCCAATCTTGAAAAATGGTCAGGACCCACATTCAGTCTCCCTAGTTTCACTATCACCTCAAAGGTGAACTCCTGAAATAGTAGGAGCCATCTACAAATCCTTCCTTCAAGGACTGGTTTGTTAACTATGTTCTTTAAAGATGAATGGTTTGTGAATAATTTAAACGTACCTCCTAATAGGTAGTGGTGAAAATTTTGAAGGGAATACACCATTGCTAAAGCTTCTCGTTCTGTTGTGGTGTAGTTCCTTTCAGCTGTGGATAACTTCCTGCTTGAAAAATAAACTGGGAGATCAATTGAAGTATCTCCTGGTTGAGCCAGAATTTCTCCTAGTGCAATGCTGGATGCATCAATATGGACGAGGAATTGTTTGTCCCAATTAGGATGAACTAATATGGATGCACTTACCAATTTTTATTTCAGTGTGTTGAGGGCAGTAGTACAATCGTTTGTCCAAATGAATTGCTCTGATTTCCGCAAAAGCTTCTCCAATGGGGTTATTATCTTCGTTTAGTTGCGGATGAATCATCTGTAATAGCCAGTGTGGCCTATTAGTGACCTTAAATGCTTCACGGTTGCCGGTGCCTCTATGTTGATTATAACTGCCACTTTTGCTGGATCCATGCAAACCCCTTGTTTGCATACAACATGTCCTAGCAGCGTCCCAAAGGGTACTGCAAAGATGCACTTCTTAAGGTTCAATGAAATCTGTAGTTGTCTGCATCTGTCAAACATTATCCTTAACAACGTCACATGATTCTTTAATAGGATGTAAACTATCCAGTCATCCATATAAACTTCCGGGAATTTATGGATTATATTCCTGAAATGCTGCTATAACAATCCGTGAAAATACTGCCGGTGCGTTTTTCAACTCGAAGGGCATTACATGATATGAAAATGAGCCCCATTCGGTTGTGAAAGTTGTTTTCTTCTTATCTTCTTCAACTATCCTTACTTGGTGGTATCCTGAAAATCCATCCGTAAATGAATAAGCTTCATTCGCTGCAAGATTTTTGATCAGCACCTCATCACTGAATGGAGTAGGGAATGGATCATGTATGCATGCATTGTTTAGGCTCCTGTAGTCAACACAAACTCAAATTTCAGACTTTTCCTTTTTACTTTGTATGACTATAGGACTTACCCACTATACTTCTTCCATCGGAAATATCAACCCTACTTTTATCATTTTATCAATCTCTGCCTTGAATTTCTCTTCACTCTTGGATTCAGAGGGTATGGTTTGTGCTTTACCGGTCTTGCGTCGAGCTTCAAGGTTATACGCATTTACTCCATATCTCCTTTTATTCCTTTAAGCTCCACTACTGAGGATGGGAAAAAATCTTCATATTCCTATAGCAGATTAAATACCTCCTTAGTCGTTTCTGCATCCCAGTAGTCACCAATTGATTCAAGTTTGGGCTTTTTCGGTGTTCCGATGTTCAGCTTCTTGGTCTTTAATGGTAGCAGATGAATTACTTCTGTTGTAGGTTCTTCTTGAATATCCCACTCCCCTTCCTTTTAATAAAAATATAGATGTCTAAGATATTCTAGATCATCATCATCCATTTCACTGTTTATCTTTTTTCATGCTACCGACTGTTTGACACTCTATCTCTGGAGTGGTTGTTCTTCATCCTCCTGAATCTATGGAAAGAATAGTACCCTTTTAATGGCTTTCAAAGCCTATGTGACTGGTTCTGTTTCTCCTTCAAAGGAAAAGCATTGCGTAAACTGATCCGCAACTGCTCGCCATGTACCGGTTCCTCTTTTATTCTCTTCAGTTAGGTACCAAGCTTGTGGAATCGAATCCAGTGAATCTACAAACTTGTGTACCCACAGATATTCTGGGTACCCTGATTTCTTCTATTGGTCCTCACAATGTTTTAAATGTTTACTGGGGTCAGAATCACCTTGGTATTTTCAGTGAATTGTGGTCCTTCCTCTTCCTTGAATTTGGCCCTCAATGTTGCTGCAACCCCGTCCCATCGCGATAGAGAGTTGCGGTGGTTACTCCACCACCTTGCTGACGTGGATTATAAAGCCATATCCATGAGTGGGACTCTATGTTCCACTGGTACTTTATCTTCTATTTTGGAAATAAGGGTATTTACACCATTCATATGGATATTCTCTTACCTTAGTTCTGATCCAATTGATTCTTCAAATGTTAGCGCATCTTCTTGTATTGGTCTCATATCCTCCCAACTGCCAATCATCCTAGGCTATTTTTGAGCCCAAGTCTGAGCTTTGAACACTTCTCTAGCTTACAGTCTCCCCCGCTATCGGGTTGATATAATCTTCTCTTTTCCTTGCTGTCATTTGATAAAGATGATCAAGAAGCTGAGCATCCTCTTTGTTGTCGACAGTCTCTATATATCAGGGTCCTTGATATGGGTCAAGTGGCTAAGTGACCCTGACTTCCCCATATTCAAATATCATTATTTCCTTTTTTAGATTGATCACTGCATAGTTCTCGAAAGCCTAGTCTATCCCCAATAATGATGGGTAGGGATCCTTATCCCCCATGATGTCTATCACCTCGAAGTCTGTGGATGTCTTTACCCCCGCAACATCGACTTCGACCTCCTCCAGCCTGCCTATGGGCACAATGCAGTACTGGTTCACCATGTGGACTTGGATTGGTGAATATGTTAGCTTTGGTATCCCTAATGCTTCCCATGTCTTTCTTGGAAAAATGTTGACATCTGACCCTAGGTCATGTTAGAAAATTAAATATTATGGAGCAATGAAACACATAAAATATGTGGAAAATAAAAGCACACAAAACACATAAAAATAGAGAGACACAGATATACATGGTTCACCCAGTTTGGGCTACGTCCACCCTGAACAGCCAATCCTTCATTTCTATTATCTAGCAAAAATGAAGAGACAAAACCTACAGCAGATCCGCTGTAATATCCTCTGTTCTCTCTCACAATCTCCCTCTCTGTTTCTCGCTCCAAGAATACACATACAATGCAAAACCGCAATACAATGCCCTCATAAAAATGAGGGGTTGCCTTCTAGGGCAAAAAACCCTAATCTAAACATAACTTCTACTGTTAGATCATTTGCCTAATGAATGGCCTAGATTGACTAGAAATTACTATACTTTTACAAGGCAATTTTACATCTGTTTTTAGCTTCGGGGGCGCTGCCCCCAAAAGCCCCCGCCAAGGGGGGGCTCCAAAAAGCACTGCCACCCCCCCTGGACCCCCCACGGCAGCAATTAATTACGGGCGGCGTTGTCGCCCCTTTTAAGGTACAGGGGTCCAATGCTGTGATACAAAGTAAACAAGATAATCAGGCTCCACACCCAGGCATCTCCAGAAACTTTGTAAAGACTAGAACACCGACTCAGGTTGCTAGCCATGCGCATAAATTTTTCTTACGGTAGAAATGGTATCAGCGTGATCGTTGCTGCGTGGTGGTGTCTCTACGCATTAAAAATAAGTTTTTATTTTTAATTTTTTTAATTTTTATTTTTATTTTCTCTAAGGCAGTTTTACTTTGAGGCCGAGATCTGTGGGGCAGTGGATAGCTTGGTGCTGTGAGCGTGGAAGCTCCGAGCAACCGTGAGGGCTGTTGTGGATCATATCCGCATATCCTTTTCAATTTTTATTTTGAGTATCAAAAATACAAAAAATTAGAAAATCAGAAAAACATATGTTATAGTATAAGGTTTTTATACTATCTCATAAAAAGAAGCGTTTCAAAGCTCGATGATTATTAAACTTTATTGAAATATATGTTTTGTTTTGAGCTTAAAGTTCAAGCAACTTCCCGAGCGGAAGTGGTGATCGTGGGAGAGTGGTTCCGGATTAGTTATTACGGTGGGGAAAATAGCTCGTTAGTTATCAAATTCAGACCCCCCGTAGTTGACTGGTCAAATCTCAGTGGAAGCCGTGATCAACGGCCTGGATTCATTACGGGGGGTATCGGTCGAAGTTTTCCGCTGTACTCCAGGACCCCCCGTAATGACGTCATCAGGAAAGTGGGAAACAACTGTCAAGGTTTATACACGTCATTTTGGCATTTATTGCAGATCTTCGTAACAGTTAAATGGCCCATTATCTCATTCTCATTTTTCTGTGGTTCTTTTTCCTTTGAGTTGTGCTCTCGCCATCTTTCTGTTGTCCAAATACCCCACGAATTATTTTCATTAATCCGTTATCTGTGTTGCTTAAATAAGTTCTGTGCGTATATGCATGCATCCCGGCGGAGAATAATCTGAACCTGTGATAATTAAGACCCCGTGGGTTATTTAAGAATCTGCCTATGCAATTAGTAACGAGAATGTGTGGCAAATCCCTGTGTTAAGTACCGCAACAGTGGACTGTGTATCGTCGAGCAGCGACATGAGAATGCTATAGTCGAGCGAATAATAGAATCAGTGTTAACCTTGGCAGAACCAAGTAATAGGAGTGGAACCCGAGCGCAGCGAAGAACGGAACCTGGAGAGGTGGAACCGTGACACAGGAATAGAAATGGTGGTTTAGAACCGAAGGGTGGTAATTTTCGCACCACTTTTATACGGAAAGTGGTATTGATAATTTCGCAGCGATTCCATAGATTAGGTTACACGTGGCTAGGCCACTGTTCAAATACCGCCGTTTAACCGCGCCTTCGCGCATTAACATTAGTACGAAGACGCCGAGCAAAATGGATGTATACCGTTGATCTGGAGGTTTGAGATCTAATGGTGATCGTTTGCTATAGGTGCGCAGAGTTTAACAGAGGTGCGCGGGGTTTAGGAGAGGTACGGTGTACGTGTTTGTATTGTGGGGCCTGACGGAGTTATATATATATATATGAATTGATCATTAATGTTATTCAGTGCTTTATAAGGTCCGAACATAATATATAAGTCTGGGATATATATAATGGTTGTGGCGCGATATTACGTGAGTTAATTTATGGTTTAGTGGCCAAAGTGTTATGTTACATATAATGGTTGAATATGCAAAGACTTGCATATATTATACCCATGGCAGGGATGAAAAGACACAAGTTCTAAAGGGAGAAACAGTGTTTAACTTCTTACAAAGGCATTTCCATCTGCTATGGATGGTGAAGACATTATTCACAGGAAGTCTTACTCACAGTCAGGCTGTTGCATTTAGATTGAAATATCTTAGTTACAAGAATGCTTCGACAACTCAGGATAAGCTATGGAAAGAATGCAAGAGATTTTCAATGGACACAAAAACTCTAGCCGCTCAGCCACAAGTAGCCGTTCAGACACAAGTAGTTGTTGAGACAACAACTATCTCAGGAGCACCAGTTCACATAGATTAGAAACTTTCAAATTTTTATTATGTTTTTAGTGAAATCATATAAATGTAATAGATTTTTTTCGAGGCATGTGCCTCCATCACAGTTAGTAGTTTAAGCAGTTAGAGTTAGTTAGAACTGTTAGAATCAGTTTCGTCACTGGAAACTGTTTTGGTCATATTGTATTTAAAGACAATTGGAAGAGGGAAGAAGGTTCCGAGTTTTGGACCTTGAAGCTAAAATTTTGTACTGAAGAATACTGAATTAATGAAAAGTTTTTGCAAGTTTCCTTCATTCTGTTTATGCTGAATAGTTTCTCAGTTTTCATTATGTTTTCCATATCTGTGAGTAAAATAGAGTAATTTGAGTTGCAGGTCTCTAGATACATGTGTATTTAAGAGTTAAATAAACCTTAATGGGCACTCCTCTATTTTAACATTATCATTACTCATTCCTTCAGGATTTTACACTGATAGATTCTATTTCAAGCAGCATATCAATTTGAAATCCTTTCTTTCTTGTTTCTTCCATCCTTTCATTTCAGCATAAGGAGGACATGGCATTGCAGAACCTTTCATGGTTTAATATTTGAAGATTATATAATTAATGTTTGAAGGTTTATAGAACAGAGACAGATATACTTTTGGTTGTGACATAATCTTTAATGTCTTGAGCACGGATTTCTTTACACAGCAAGAAATTGTTTCTGAAGGAACAACATTAATTGGTGCCGTTGCCGGGGAACGAAGATTCGAAGATTTTTCCTGGGTTTTGTTTTACATTTCCTCTAGTTGTTCAGAAAGGAGGAAATAGTACGTTGTGTTTGTTTGAAAATAGCTCTGGCTCCCAAGAAACCTCACACGAGGTCAGATACCTCTCAGCAAAAAGTTCCTTTTTTCTCTGATCCTGAGAAGTTTGTTTCAAAGAAGGGCCAGAAACCAAAAATATTAGATACACCTGAAACTACACTGCTCACACCAGGCAGCAATTCACACATTTTCTCATCCAAGAAAGATTCCAAGAAACTCATTTTCTCGGAAGAAGAATCATCACCATCACCCGTTCGTTTTCAAGAACCCACATTAGAAGAGCAATCTTTGGAGTTTGTGTATTTTCCTTTTATAGAAACTCAGCCCCATATAGCTGCCAGCTCTTCTGCAATCATTCATACTCCAACTCCTATATCAGTTGTTTCACCTCATTCATCCCTACCTACAACTGGTATTCATTTTACCCCCGCTCAAGGAGCGGTTAACCCGGGCGTAAATATGGCAGTCCCTGCTGCCCCTGCTTTCTTGATGAATAGATATGCACCATTAAATCTAGCCCAACCATTGCATGATATGCCTTAGGAGTACCTCAAGTTGCTCCCTAGATTTACTGGTGAAGATGAAATAACCGCAGAACAACACTTGCCCCTGTTTTTCACATTTGCAGAGAATTTAAATGTTGAACATTTAGATGTTGTTATGATACTCTTTGTTCAGTATCTAAGTGGAGAGGCAAGGAAATGGTTCAAAGGATTACCTAATGGTTCCATTAACGATTGGGATGCCCTAGAAAGATGTTTCATTGAAAGCTGGGGCGAAAAGAGGGACCACAACTATTATTTGACAGAATTTAATGCAATCAAGAAGAAATTTGATGAAAATATGAGTGATTTTGTGAAGATATTTAACAAATTGTATAATAGTTTGCCTGCAGAGATGAAGCCTCCTCCTATTGGAGCTAGGGTCATTTTTGCTAGTGAATTTGAACCAGAATTCAGTTTCACATTGAGGGAAAGAAGGTCCCCTACGTTAGAGCAGATTCAAACTGATGCTCTGGAGATTAAGGCTAATATGTCCGCTGCTGGTAAAGTTTCAGATAAAGGAAAGGCCAAAGAAGAAGCCTCAGCTCAAGATCAGAGAATTGACAATATGACTAAGGTCATAAAAAAACTGTCAAATAAATTGGTAAAGTTGGAAATAGATAGTAAGCCCGCAAGACAGAATAGAGGGGTTTTTAATCCCCAATTTAAAAAACAGCCCCTGTAGATTCTACAAAGAGAAAAAAAAGATCAAGATCAGGTGCAAGCACCTTTGTACATAGAGGCAGCCCCGTCCCGTTCAGCAGATGATGATTATGAGAGAGAGGATGATGCTCGAATTTCTGCTGTGTATATGGAAGATGATGAAACAGAAGAAGAAGCTGAGGAAGAAGAAGTGGAAGAAAATGATCTTTCATTTGATCAAGAAGAGATGGATGATTACTGCAGACAGTTTACAGACTTCATGCAATCCGAGTTACATAGAAAGTATGATTTAAGGTCAAAGAAGAGACTAAGAACTCAAGAGAACGAAGAAAAAGAACCAGAATCAGTGCCCGCTCCAGTGGCGACTCCATTACAGAAAGACCAAACTCAGAAATTAGATAAAGGTAAAAAGCCCATGAATGAAGAAAGAGAGAAGGAAAAGATGCAAGCCGATGCTTCTCAAACGAACGTTAGAGATTCTAATATTTTGGAGAAAGTGGTCACTATTCCTAATCAAAATCCAAGTTCCAAGAAACATCAAGAAGAACTTGAAAAGTTGACAATATCAAATCAAACTTTCAGTTTGGCAAAGGAATTGGAAAAATAGAAAATTCAAGTTCCTCTTCTTGAATTAATGAAAACACCTGGTTATAAGAAAGAGATTGCTGAATTTATCAATCTATCTCAGTCCGATGAAGTCGGTGATATAGTTAATCTGCAAGAAGAAAAACCAGTGGTTACATTTGGGCCTCATGTTGAAGAGGTAGATTCATCTGTCCCTCCTTTCTATATTTCATTTCTGTTACACGAATTTGTTTTGCATAATTGTATGTTAGATTTTGGCGCATCCCACAATCTGATGCCACTGTGTGTGATGAAAGAATTGAATCTGCAAATCACTAAGCCATACCGGGATCTTTATTCTTTTGATTCAAAGAGAGTGAAGTGTGTGGGTCTTATTAAGGATATGGTTGTGTCTTTGGCTCAAATCCCAGCCAAGAGCATTATGATGGATGTGGTAGTGGCCGATATTCCAGCCAGATTTGGTATGCTATTATCTAGATCATGGGGAGCAAAGCTAGAAGGATTTTTGAAGCTAGATTTCACATATGCTATCATTCCTATTTTCAATGGGGAATAAAGAAGGTTGTATAGAGAAACTGGGTTTCAAAAAACTGCCACTAAGAAAGATGCAGGTAATTCACCAATTTATGGCCAAGAGAAAGATGACCTCTCTTGTTTCATGCTGCATGAAGATGAATAATTTGCTGAAGAATCGCAAGGGCAGCTCCCTTCAGCAGTTGTACATAAGGAGCTACATTCAAACAAGCCCTGGAAGTGTTATTTTGATGGTGCGTTTTCAAAAGAGGCACGGGAGCTGGCTTCATTCTTGTTTCTCCAGAAGGTAATCTTGTGCCTTTTTCTTTCAAATTGGAGTTTGAGTCCACTAATAATGTTGCGGAGTATGAAGCATTAGTCATTAGTTTGCAGACATCTAAGCACATGGGAATTCAGTCTATAACTATGTTCGGTGATTCTGAATTAATTATAAGACAAATAAAGAACTTGTGCCAAACTAAACATCCCAGGTTAAGAGCATATAGGAATGAAGTCTTGGATTTGATCGAGAACTACTTTGAAGCCTTCAACTTACAGTTTGTACCAAGGGAAGAAAATAGAATGGCTGATTCTTTGGCAGTTGCAGCCAGTACATTCAAGCCTCCTATCAATCCAATACTAAGGTATGAAATTGAGATGAGACATAGACCGTCAATCCCTGATAACATTAAACATTGGAAGGTCTTTGAGGATGATGAACAGATCAAGAAATTTTTGTTGATGATTGAGGATTTTGAAGATCATCAGATTGATTTGGAAACTGATGAAAATGTTTTGGCTGGGAAGAATCTGAAAACGAAGATTGGTGGACAGGAGATTATTCAGTTGAAAGACAATGTTTTGCCAAGAGGCTTGGTGCCCCTTGAAAGACTGTTTGATGCGAATGACGTGGCTGTGAGTCAGAAGAAAGCAAACCAAGATGAGAATGTGGAAGATTGTAATCTAGGAACTCAACAGGAGCCTAAAATGATCAAGTTGTTCAAAGGAGTCCCGCAG
The DNA here is from genome assembly GCA_034641835.2 of Pinus albicaulis. NCBI lineage: Eukaryota > Viridiplantae > Streptophyta > Pinopsida > Pinales > Pinaceae > Pinus > Pinus albicaulis. Next base: position 957,726,526 of record CM076569.1, on the reverse strand, counting down.
GATTATAAAGAAAGGTACATTGATCTATTCAAACAATTTAAATATGTATTCGCTTGGTCTTATGATGATCTGAAGACGTATGATCAGAGTATCATACATCATAAAATCCCACTGAAAGATGGAGTCAAACCGCATAAACAGAAGCTTAGACAAATAAATCCATTATTGTTGGCTCCAATTGAAAAAGAGATAAAGAAATTACTTCAGGCTAAAATAATTGTTCCTCTCAGATATTCAGATTGGGTTTCCAATCTTGTACCAGTCCGAAAGAAAAACAGAGAGATAAGGCTGTGTGTAGATTTCAGGAACTTGAATCGGGCTTCATTGAAAGATAATTACCCTCTGCCAAAAATGGATTTCGTCTTACAGAAAGTGACTGGGGCTGGTAGATTATCAATGGTTGATGGTTTTTCAGGGTATAACCAGGTTACTGTGGAGAAAGGAGACCAAAAGAAAACTGCTTTTACTACGCCTTGGGGAACATTCATGTATGCCAGGATGCCATTTGGCCTAATGAATGCAGGAGCCACATTTCAAACATCGATGGATATTGCATTCGTAGGAGATGAGTTCGTGGTTATTTATCTGGATGATGTCACAATATTTTCGAAATCTGATGAAGAAAATCTACAGCATTTGCAGAAAGCCTTTCTGAAATGTAGAAAGTTTGGGTTATCGCTAAATCCTAAGAAGTCTTTATTTGCTCTGGAGGAGGGTAAATTGCTGGGCCATATTGTTTCAAAACAAGGAGTAAAAATTGATCCAGCAAGGGTTGAAGCAATACAGTCAATCCCACTGCCTCGGAGTAAGAAAGATATTCAGAGATTTCTTGGAAAAAATAATTTTCTAAGAATATTTGTTCCCAATTACGTTGATATCGTTAAGCAGATAACAGATATGTTGAAAAAGAATGCTGAGGTGAAATGGGACAAAGAGGCAAGGGAATCTTTTCAAAGGATCAAAGAAGCTTTAAAGGAAGCGCATGTCTTAATTAGTCCAGATTATTTGAAGCCATTTCAAATTTTCTCATTTGCATCTGCTTCAACAATTGCTGCCGTGTTATTGCAGAGAAATGAAGAAAAGTATGAACAACCTGTAGAATATTTCAGTAAAGTGCTTCGAGACGCAGAATTGAAATATAATATATTGGAGAAACAAGTATACGCTCTGGTGAAAGCACTGAAAGCGTTCAGAACCTATATTCTTCATTCTCAAGTCTTGGCGTACGTTCCTAATTCAGCTGTGAAGGATGTCCGAGTCCAGAGTGATGTGGAGGGAAAAAGGGGCAAATGGATTGCTAAAATCCAAGAGTATGACCTGGATGTAAAACCAACCAAACTTGTTAAAGGATTAGGATTGGCCAAATTATTAACAGAGTCAAATTTCCAAGCATTGGGAATTAATTTGTTGGCTCCTGTAGAGGAAGTAAACAGAGAAACCGAGAAAAATCAGCCAAAGCCAGCAATTAAATATAAGTTTCTCTGCTCAGGTTGGTATAAGGATATTGTTCATTATTTATGCTTTCTTTCTTGTCCCCCTTCAATCAATAGAACTAAATACAGGGCTTTAAAACTTAAGGCTCAGCCTTATGTCATAATCGAAGCAAAGTTAAATTGGAAAGATCCTGTTGGTGTATTATTGCTGTGTTTGACAGAGGAGGAAGTTCTAGAGGTAATCAAAGAACATCGTGAATGCTTGTGCGGGGGACACTATAGTTGGAAGGTAACTGCTCATAAAGTTTTTAAATCAGGATTCTATTGGCCATCCATTTTTGCTGATGCTTATAAAGCAGTCAGGAGTTTTCAAAAATGCTAGGTATTTGCAGAGAAGAAGAAGTTAGCTCCATTGCCTCTTCTCCCTGTTTTTGTTGAAGAACCTTTCAGACAATGGGGATTGGATTTCATTGGGGAAATCAATCCACCATCCAGTGGGAAATTTAAGTGGATCCTTACTGCTACGGATTATTTTACAAAGTGGGTGGAGGAAATCCCCACCAGGAAGGAAAATTATTTGGTTGTTATGAAGTTTTTAGAAGAAAATATCTTTAGCAGGTTTGGATGTCCAGTAAAGATTGTGACAGATAATGCCCAAGTTTTCAGCTCACTAAGGTTCATTAATTTTTGTCAGACTTACAATGTGATTTTGTTTCATTCTACAGCTTATCATCCATAGGGGAACGGCTTGGCAGAATCTTCTAACAAAAAATTGGTAAGAATTCTGAAGAAAACAATCAATGAAAATCAGAAGAATTGGGATACAAAGCTAGTTTTTGCTCTATGGGCAACACGGATGACTACTAGGAGGTCTACGGGCAAGTCTCCTTATGAGCTTGTATACGGTACTCAAGCATTGTTTCCCACCCAGTTGGTGAAACCTGTGATTTCCTTCCTCCAAGATGCTCAAGCAGAACCGAATGATATGATCAGAAGAATGAACAATGTGATGGAACTACGTGAAAACAGAAATAAAGTTCGGGACAACTTGCTCACTTATTAGCAAAAGATGAAGACAATATTTGACAGGAAAGCAAAAGAAATCATGTTTCAGAAGGGAGACTTAGTATTGAGATGGGATATACGAAGGGAGGACAAAGGGAAACATGGTAAATTTGATCCTTTGTGGTATGGTCCATTCAAAATCAATGAAGTCAGGATGAATAACACTTTCATGCTGGAAAATCTTGAAGGAGAAGTATTAGATATGCCTGTGAATGGGCAATATCTAAAGCATTACTTCCGGCACTAAAGAAGTTGTTTCACCATCATTGTATATATCCGGTGTGATCATTGTACATTTTCCACCAAGCAATATGTGACTCCATGCTCGAAGTGAAGGCACCAATCTGCAGGTTCTTAGTGTTTCATGGCAAAAACACTATCCCCAGGTGGAGCCAGATGTTGTGGATCATATCCGCATATCCTTTTCAATTTTTATTTTGAGTATCAAAAATACAAAAAATTAGAAAATCAGAAAAACATATGTTATAGTATAAGGTTTTTATACTATCTCATAAAAAGAAGCGTTCCAAAGCTCAATGATTATTAAACTTTATTGAAATATATGTTTTGTTTTGAGCTTAAAGTTCAAGCAACTTCCCGAGCAGAAGTGGTGATCGTGGGAGAGTGGTTCCGGATTAGTTATTACGGTGGGGAAAATAGCTCGTTAGTTATCAAATTCAGACCCCCCGTAGTTGACTGGTCAAATCTCAGTGGAAGCCGTGATCAACGGCCTGGATTCATTACGGGGGGTATCAGTCGAAGTTTTCCGCCGTACTCCAGGACCCCCCGTAATGACATCATCAGGAAAGTGGGAAACAGCTGTCAAGGTTTATACACGTCATTTTGGCATTTATTGCAGATCTTCGTAACCGTTAAATGGCCTATTGTCTCATTCTCATTTGTCTGTGGTTCTTTTTCCTTTGAGTCGTGCTCCCGCCATCTTTCTGTTGTCCAAATACTCCACGAATTATTTTCATTAATCCGTTATCTTTGTTTCTTAAATAATTTTTGTGCGTATATGCATGCATCCCGACGGAGAATAATCTGAACCTGTGATAATTAAGACCCCGTGGGTTATTTAAGAATCTGCCTATGCAATTAGTAACGAGAATGTGTGGCAAATCCCTGTGTTAAGTACCGCAACAGTGGACTGTGTATCATCGAGCAACGACATGAGAATGCTATAGTCGAGCGAATAATAGAATCTGTGTTAACCTTGGCAGAACCGAGCAATAGGAGTGAAACCCGAGCGCAGCGAAGAACAGAACCTGGAGAGGCGGAACCGTGACACAAGAATAGAAATGGCGGTTTAGAACCGAAGGGTGGTAATTTTCACACCACTTTTATACGGAAAGTGGTATTGATAATTTCGCAACGATTCCATAGATTAGGTGACACGTGGCTAGGCCACTATTCAAATACCGCCGTTTAACCGTGCCTTTGCGCGTTAACATTAGTACGAAGACGCCGAGCGAAATGGATGTATACCGTTGATCTGAAGGTTCGAGATCTAATGGTGATCGTTTGCTATAGGTGCGCAGAGTTTAACAGAGGTACGCGGGGTTTAGGAGAGGTACGGTGTACGCGTTTGTATTATGGGGCCCGACGGAGTTATATATATATATGAATTTATCATTAATGTTATTCAGCGCTTTATAAGGTCCGAACATAATATATAAGTCGGGGATATATATAATGGTTTTGGCATGATATTACGTGATTTAATGTATGGTTTAGTGGCCAAAGTGTTATGTTACATATAATGGTTGAATATGCGAAGACTTGCATATATTATACCCATGGCAGGCATGAAAAGACACAAGTTCTAAAGGGAGAAACGGTGTTTAACTTCTTACAAAGGCATTTCCATCTACTATGGATGGTGAAGACATTATTCACAGGAAGTCTTACTCATAGTCAGGTTGTTGCATTTAGATTGGAATATCTTAGTTACAAGAATGCTTCGACAACTCAGGATAAGCTATGGAAAGAATGCAAGAGATTTTCAATGGACACAACAACTCCAGCCGCTCAGCCACAAGTAGCCATTCAGCCACAAGTAGTTGTTGAGACAGCAACTATCTTAGGAGCACCAGTTCACATAGATTAGAAACTTTCAAATTTTTATTATGGTTTTAGTGAAATCATATAAATGTAATAGAACTTTTTCGAGGCATGTGCCTCCATCACAATTAGTAGTTTAAGCAGTTAGAGTTAGTTAGAACTGTTAGAATCAGTTTCGTCACTGGAATCTGTTTTGGTCATATTGTATTTAAAGACAATTGGAAGAGGGAAGAAGGTTCCGAGTTTTGGGACGTTGAAGCTAAAATTTTGTACTGAAGAATACTGAATTAATGAAAAGTTTTTGCAATTTTCCTTCATTCTGTTTATGCTGAATAGTTTCTCAGTTTTCATTATGTTTTCCAAATCTGTGAGTAAAATGGAGTAATTTGAGCTGCAGGTCTCTAGATACATGTGTATTTAAGAGTTAAATAAACCTTAATGGGCGCTCCTCTATTTTAACGTTATCATTACTCATTCCTTCAGGATTTTACACTGATAGATTCTGTTTCAAGCAGCATATCAAATTGAAATCCTTTCTTTCTTGTTTCTTTCATCCTTTCACTTCAGCATAAGGAGGATATGGCATTGCAGAACCTTCCACGGGTTTAATATTTGAAGATTATATAATTAATGTTTGAAGGTTAATAGAACATGGATAGATATAATTTTTTTTGTGACATAATATTTAATGTCTTGAGCATGGATTTCTTTACACAGCAAGAAATTGTTTCTCAAGGGACAACATTAATTGGCGTCGTTGCTGGGGACCGAAGATTCGAAGATTTTCCCTGGGTTTTGTTTTACATTTCCTCTGGTTGTTTAGAGAGGAGGAAATAGTACGCTGTGCTTGTTTTAAAATAGCTCTGGCTCCCAAGAAACCTCACACGAGGTCAGATACCTCTCAGCATAAAGTTCTTGTTTTGTCTGATCCTGAGAAGCTTGTTGCAAAGAAGGGCCAGAAACCAAAAATATTAGATACACCTGAAATCACACTGCTTGCACCAGGCAACAGTTCACACATTTTCTCATCCAAGAAAGCTTCCAAGAAACTCATTTTCTCGGAAGAAGAATCATCACCATCACTCGTTCGTTTTCAAGAACTCACATTAGAAGAGCAATCTTTGGAGTTTGTGTCTTTTCCTTTTATAGAAACTCAGCCCCATATAGCTGCCAGATCTTCTGCAATAGTTCATACTCCAACTCCTATATCAGTTGTTTCACCTCATTCATCCCTACCTACAATTGGTATTCATTTTACCCCCGCTCAAGGAGCAGTTAACCCAGGCGTAAATATGGCAGTTCCTGCAGCCCCTGCTTTCTTGATGAATAGATATGCACCATTAAATCTAGCCCAACCATTGCATGATATGCCTCAGGAGTACCTCAAGTTTCTCCCTAGATTTACTGGTGAAGATGAAATAACCGCAGAACAGCACTTGCCCCTGTTTTGCACATTTGCAGAGAATTTAAATGTTGAGCATTTAGATGTTGTTATGAGACTCTTTGTTCAGTCTCTAAGTGGAGAGGCAAGGAAATGGTTCAAAGGATTACCTAATGGTTCTATTAACGATTGGGATGCCCTAGAAAGACGTTTCATTGAAAGGTGGGGCGAAAAGAGGGACCACGGCTATTCTTTGATAGAATTTAATGCAATCAAGAAGAAATCTGATGAAAATATGAGTGATTTTGTGAAGAGATTTAACAAATTGTATAATAGTTTGCCTGCAAAGATGAAGCCTCCTCCTATTGGAGCTAGGGTCGTTTTTGCTGGTGCATTTGAACCAGAATTCTGTTTCACATTGAGGGAAAGAAGGTCCCCTACGTTGGAGCAGATTCAAACTGATGCTCTGGAGATTGAGGCTAATATGTCCGCTTCTGGTAAAATTTCAGATAAAGGAAAGGCTAAAGAAGAAGCCTCAGCTCAAGATTAGAGAATTTACGATATGACTAAGGTCATAAAAAATCTGTCAAATAAATTGGTAAAGTTGGAAATAGATAGTAAGCCTGCAAGACAGAACAGAGGGGTTTTTAATCCCCAATTTAAAAAACAGCGTCTACAGATTCTACAAAGAGAGAAGAAAGATCTAGATCAGGTACAAGCACCTTTGTATATAGAGGCGACTCCATCCAGTTCAGTAGATGATGATGATGGAGAGGATGATGCTCAAATTTCCGCTGTGTACATGGAAGATGATGAAACAGAAGAAGAAGTTGAGGAAGAAGGAGCGGAAGAAAGTGATATGTCATTTGATAAAATAATAGTGGAAATAATAAAATAATATTAGATTACCTCATCAAGTTTTGAAGGAAAAAAAAACTACTTTTTCAACTCGTATTTTCAACTTATCTCCCTATGATTCTACTAAAATTTCGAGTGGGAGGACTCATTATATGTGGAATTTATTTTGCATCCAAGGAGTACCCATGTTGCATACTTTCGATGGATCTTACTACATGAAAACATGTGATTGCAATAACTTTTTTTCATGTATTCCTCAATTTTTGTGTAGTAGGGTCTATAAAAGTTATGAAACATGGGTACTCCTTGGATGGAAAATAAAATTCCACATCCAATGAGTGCTCCTGCTCAAAATTTGAGTAAAATCATAGGGAGATAAGTTGAAAATACAAGTTGAAAAAGTAGTTTTTTAATTTATTTTTATCTTTTTACCTTTTTACTCAAAAAATGGTGAATCATCTCCCCATGGTTGACATCATCATATTTAATCCTATTGGTTCTTATAAAGTTGACTTTTTTTGTACATTTTTTTAAGGCCTATTTTTGACCTCAAAATTTCTAAGTGGTTCGAGGTGAAATCAGTAAAAGAAACAATCGAGAAAAAGGTGGTTGACTTCTTGAGGGAAAAAATATTCTGTAAGTTTAGTTTCCCAAGAAAATTAGTGACAGAATAAGGCTCCCAATTCACCTCCAATATGATTGATGGGATCACAAAGAAACATCACATTCAAAATATGAAGTCTACTTCATATCACCTTCAGGAAAATGGTAAAATGTAGGTGACTAATAGAGCATTAAAAATCACACTAACCAAGGTGATCAGTAGTAGCATAAAGGATTTGACAGAGAGACTTGTTGAGGCCACCTGAGCTTACAGTACCACCTACAAGGTCACTACTCAGTTCACCCACTATGAGCTAGTATATGGAAAGAAATGATTTTTATCTATTGAGTTCAAGTACAACATAATAAGGGTAAAACCCCAACTCGACCTAGATCTCACCAAAGAATAGGAAGAAAGGATACAAAAATTAAATGCAATTCATGAATACATGAACTAGGCCCTATTGGACACCAAAGTGGTTCAACTACAAAGAAAAATATGGCATGACAAGAATATGAAGACCGAATGCTTCCAAGAGGGTGATTGGGCCCTCTTGTATAACTCTAGGTTTAATAATTTAAAGAGAATATCATGACCATATGGATGGGACCTTATCTAGTTTAAAAATGCTATGAATATTGTTTAGTTTGGATTAGAACAATATACGGAGATCAAATTCTACTTTTGGTAAATGGTTATTGATTGAAATTCTACAAGAGGCCCCTCTCTAGGGAAAAATTTGTTGATTCGATAAAAAAGGAGCCAAAATTGATTGTGAGCATCAAATCTCCCAATCCATTTAACTTCTAACAAACATGAAGAAGAAGAAAAAGAAAAAGGAAAAAAATCCTCAAGTGAAAACCTCCTCTCACACACTTGAGGCAAACTCATTAGCTAAAAACCTTTGTGAGGCATCCTTTGATTTTGATAAAAAGAAAAAATAATAAAGAGCCTTGGTGAAAACCTTCTTTGAGGAACCTAGTGTAGATCAAATATCTAAAAACCTCCATGAAGAAACTAATGGGCCTAAAAAAAATGAAAAAGAGAAAAAAACAATGAAGAAAATCATGATGAAAAATGTTTTATCTTACCTTGTTTTGTGTGCAAGTATCATAGAGAAAAAATAAAATAAGATTGATTGTATAGACTAGCCTGCATTTTCAACCCAATACAGCTTCTCATACACTCTCAAATGGCATAAAAATCATCCCTACACCATTTTCCATCATCACCCATCATGCACAACATCATCTCAACATTTCTAGCCCATTTTCATGCATTTTTGTCTAGTTCCCTGAGTTGCTATAGGAAAGTCTTGTAGTGCTATATGATAGCCCAAATTTTGATAAAAAGTTACATACCAATGATTTTATTTGCATACAAGTGAAGGAAAAGAATTAGAGGCATATTTACACTCAACCACTCCATCGACATGCCTCACCCCTTAGTTTTTCCTCCACTATTCATCATTTTCTGTCCACGACAGCACAAAATCCTTTTATTTTCCATAAAAACCACACAGAAAAGAATTTTCATCACCATGACTAGCCCCTCCTTGAATTATCATAGATACTTGATGTCTCAGAAGAATAAAATGACAAGCATGAAGAGTTTCTATGATTGCTACAAGATATTACATAGTCCTGTAACAACCTTCAAAAACCCTACAAACAAGTCTCCAACACTCTTGAAGAAGGTCATTGCATGCCACAAATTCCCACATATTTAGAAGCATATTTAGTATTCAAGACACAAATATCAGCTCAAAAAAATCACCCTTACTAGCTACAGGATCTCCTGTAGACTGCTACAGGATCACCTACTGAGCAGCAACAACACTAGATCACCTACAAAAGCATCAAAATCACCCGCAAAAGCTTTAAAACCACCTACAAAAGTATAAAAAGGTAATGCACCAAGTATTAATCTCCTAAAATCACCCTATGAACTTATCCCAAGCATTAGAAAACGTTAAAAGTGAAAAAATAAGAGGGTTTTATAGCCAAATTATTCTAGCATGGGTCTCATCCAAATTTGGCATCAAACTTCATGTTTTCTCCAAGTCACCCACATGTGTGAAAGAGAGTAAGACAAAAACTAGGGATGATTTAAAAAGTAAGCTTTTATCACTTACTAATGGAAAAATATGTGGAGTATGAAGGAAGACAAGAATTAAGTGGGGGCTAACTCACCCATTGCATGCTAAACCTCCTCTCATTAATCATCGACAATAATTCCACTTAACTTGGGGGCACTCCAAGCTCACTTCATTTTTTTCTTGCAACAATGCTAAAAAATTATTAATGAGGCCTGTTGGGCTTAAACTTTAATATCTATGGCCATCCCATTTTTGACATCATACCCTTCATTTGAACCTTCATTCCATATCATTTTACCAATTTTATTAAAGAAAAGGAATTAAAAGGATAAAGTTAAAGGTAAAATCATTTGTAGAATTGTTCTTTTATTTTTAATATATAATTGTTTATAAAATAGATTTATTCTTGTTACTAATGAAGTCGAAAGGTCAAATATTGTCATCATAAGAATTTAACCATCAGAATTATAGTAAAAATTCCACATCAACAATAATGATTCCAACACTTGGAGGTTGATCCATATCTATTCATTCTAGAAGTTAAAGAACATAAATGGTAAGGAGTGCCAAATCAACGTATTATGTAGAATATCTTGGGAGATGCCACAATCTTCTCCAACGAGGTGAGGATTTGTTACAAGAACCTATAAAACATGATACACATTATGGAATTAAGGATGATCATCTTTCTGATTGTATCACTTTATTTTTAGCAAAAAACACTGAATTAACCTTTTTTTTTGGGAAACTTGGTTAAATATTGATATTTTGTATAAAAATAGATAGGTAGAAAAGATATAGTTTGGAGAGAAAGAGAATTTTTTGATACATACATACACCTTGTATTGAACTTTTGGTTTCTATTAATATAAGAAGGATTTTATGCGAGCTGTTATATAAGTTGCAATAGCTTTTTGTAGCTTTAATAACAACATAGATCATGAGGTCCCTTCATAAGTGTTTCCTATGTTTTTATTATTTGATTTCGTAAGTTTTGATATGGTTGATATGACTTTTGTTTATAATCCTTATGATATGTATGAGAAATGTGTGTGCTATGTTTTCCTGTAATTATAAAAAATACCTATAATTTCAGGCCAAAGTTTCCTATAGTGATCCTGTAATGGCACACAGGACTCCCCAAAATTTCTGTAAGTACATTCTTTTCGTGCAATAATCTTACTAGATCAATTTGTTTAGTTTTTATCTAAAGTATTTATACTTCAAACAATTAGAATAATTAAATTTATATTACGTCTCAAAGTAACAGTTAGAAGGGTGATTTAGTTTAGATTTTAGAACAAAAAAATTGTTATATTTTGGATTGAAATTTGCTTACACAACTCAGAATACTAATTCTATTTAAATTCAAATTTTAGTATAGTTTTAATCGATTTTTACCAGCAATTAATTTAGAGAGAGTGTTTGGTTAAAAAGCATGATACATATTTTTGAGTGTGCAAAATTTGTGTCAACGAGTCAGAATTGAAATTAAGAATTTGAAAATCTTTGTAAGTGGAAGTCAACTCTAAGACCTACCAGTACATGCTCTACATTTGGTTTTGCATAAGAAAGAAATAAGAACGAGTTTACACACATTGTGTTTCACCTCAAAGTTTACTTACTTGGATTAATAAAATAAGTGTTAATTCATCTATTCCTCTTTATGACAATTTTGGCGCCGTTTTTGGGGAGGTGTAACGAACTAGTGCTTAGAAGTTTAATTTGTTTGTTGAAAAAAGAGAAAAAGTACACAAATATTTAGAGATTCTCTTTACTCAATTTTACAGCATGATTTCTTTTATTATGGGGGAGTATGAATATAAGATGGGAGGTAAGAACCCGTCCCACCACCATAGTGTGTCCTACAAAGCCAATTGAGCTAAATACTATATGTATATATTAAGAGATAATAGAGGAAGGTTTGCTATCGAACCTGGAATTGGTAGATATAGAATTCTAGGTAATTTGGATATCCCCCCCATATAATCATGTGATTGCAGAAGAAGAAAAATAATCACATAGTTCAGGAGAAGCACAAAAATGATCAAGTTCCAAAAGTGATAGATCAGGGATCTAGTCAGAACCACTTTTTGGTTCTGCACGTACAATATGGAATACAATTTATACTATATTTTGGAATGAAGACATGGCAGAAGAGGAAAAAGGCTCTAATATAGGAAGTGAAATCAATGGACATATAATTGGTGGAGGAGGATGAAGATATGGTGGAGGAGGTTAAAGAAATGGAAATGGAAACAGAGAAGGAAATGGACAAACACTGGAAGATAATGATAGAGAAGAAAAATTTGGATTTCCCTTTGTGGATATTTCAGGAGTTGAAATTAAAATGAAGAACATTCCACCATATGTGTTGCCAACATTATATGGTAAGATAACTAAAGACCCTGAAACCTTTCTATTTGAATTTGATATTTCATGTTGTAGTTATGCTTACAATACTGATGTGCAAAAATTGAGATTATTTATTGCAACAGGAAAGGAGCTGTACTATTTTGGTTTATGGTATTAGGTGAAGGAAATATTACATACTGGAATTATACAAAGAAAGCCTTCCTTAAGAAATATTAATTCTCAAGAGGATATTTTTAGAATTATGAAACAAGAGGATGAAATCTTAGAAGATTATTTAGAAGTATTCTTATATAATTTGCAGAAATCAAAGAAATATGAGTTGAGTCCTAACATGATTCATTCAATATTCTTAAAAGGCATCCGCGATATATATATATATATATATATATATATACTTAATTTGATGGGTGCTGGTGATATTTCACATCTTTCATTTGACATAATTAGTGATTTGTGCATGAAAAGCTAAAACTGGTGCAAGCATAAGAAATCCTCTTTATAAAGTTACTAAATGAGCTACTAGGGTTGTAGTAGAGCACAATTAGGAAAATTTCTTGAGGGTTTTCAGATTGATATTTTAAGTAATCTTACTTCTCAAATAGATTATTTAAAAAATAGGAAAAATAAAGAAGAGGAAGAGTCAGTCTTATCTATATTTTGCACTAAATGTCGGAAGAAGCATCCACTAAGAGAATGTCCTCTTGATAATATTCATTTTTTTTAAATTTGTGTAGATCCACATAAGACTAAGGAATGTTCTACATTACCTGAGCTAAAATCAACCTACCAAGGAGACTCCAAAAATACATAATCAATATACAATATTTCACCCCAGATAACTTGGAAACTGTTGTAACATTATTTGTTTTGGATAAGTTATCATGATAGTTTAAAAATAAAAATAAAATGCTATGTTAGAACATGGATGAAAAAGAAAATTTATTAAAATATGTTAGAAAAAGTATATTTTATTACATCCATGTTAGTAAAAATGATAGGATAGTTTTCTCTAAATAAAGGAGGCAACAGAAAAAATGTTAGGGAAGCATAAAAAAAAATGTTAATGCTTTAGTAATCAAAATGATAATGGCTGCCTGTTTAAATACGCCAAATTTTCAAAAATATAAAGTTTAATTCATGTATGTTTGAACCTTTGAAAAAGGGGTTTTATATATTCATTTATTAAATTAATATATATGCGCGCATATTTATTTTATTGTAAAGTCACAAAACGAAAAGTGGTCAAATCAAAAGAGGATAAAGTGCTTGCGGATTTCGACGGTAGATCTTGAGCTTCCCTTAGATCTATGGCGGAGATTGAATTCGCACCCCCTCTGCCTATTTCTTGTTAACGTAGGGGGGGGGTCCGAACTCCGGTTCAATGGCCGCCCATTTCCACGACGTGGCAGGATTAGGTGACTTCACACCCCCCCACCTAAAACTGTAAACCAGGGGGTACTTCCCCTGAAATCCACCTCTGATTTTCCACTCTCACTACTGTTAACCTGCGCCATAACTGTCTATCCATCCATCACTCATATCCTTCTACGTCATTTATCCGTTATCCTTAATGCTCCATTATACTCGTTAATCCTCATGTTAGCCACTGAATTCACTCCATTTACCTGTTAATCATACTGTTACGCAGTAAATTCGCTTAACTGTTAGCCACGACTATTAAACCCAAAATGTAGTTTATACAATTTCCCACAGTCACTCGTTCATTACTTTACTTCCACCTTCAATCCATTTTCATCCTCCATCACTATTCCACAATGAATTATCTTCTGTAATTACCCTTCATATTCCTGAAACCCTATCTTTTTTTTTGTAACCTGAAGCTTTGAATTTTTGTACCACTTTGTTACAGTCAAGCATGGAACCTAAGGCCAAAACGAAGAAACAAACTACTATGAAAGGTAAAGGTAAGAAAGCAGTGACAGAAGAAATCCCGAATTTTGACTGTGTTGTAGAGGTCATACCTGAGGTCGTTCATCCAACTGCCAACGTCATTCCTGAAGCCGCCAAATATGTTGCAGAAGACATTCCTGCAGCTCCACAAATCAACCTCGATCTCACACCCCTAGTCGATACCTACTTTAAAATTACTGATTGTCACAGTGAATTTTATTCTAGAAGCTACATCTATGGCTAAAAAAAAATCACTTGGGTAAACAAGACCCTATCATGTTCTAGGAGTCCATGTTACCTCTGTTTGCATTCCCTCAAACTCACCCATTCCCAGATTTAATTCCTTGGTGTCAGAAGAAGTATGAACCTATAACCAGGTCAGTGGTGGCTCAGAATGGAAATTCTCTGATAACCATATCTCTTGAAACCATTAATCAGATGCTTCTCATCCATCCTTCTGACTCCTTATCCTATTTCTCCTCTGTTGCCCTCATGGATCTTTATCACATATTATCCTTCCCACAGAGAGCTCAGATATTCGAAATCTTTCTACCTGAGGATGCAGATTTACCAAAGAGAAATCCCCCATATGCATCCTCCATCTTCCCTATTGTTTCAAAACACTGTATCTCCCTCCTTTCTTATCTTTTAGGATATGCCAACAATGAAACCATTGGTGAACCCATCCTAGGTTTCTTATCTATCTTCAACCTTGAAAAACCACCATTTTTTATGTACAATTACAACCATTTTTTGGCTGATATTATACATGAACAGTTTATGAATTTCACCACTCAAGGAGTATTTAATTATTCTTCGGTGATCATTCACATGATTTTGTTTCAGGAGGTAGATATGTTTCCCATTCATTTCAACAAGCAGGACGCACATGGAGTGAATTAATCAACGATTCACAGGACATAATTGGTCATAGCATCGTCGACAACTACTTCTTTCTTAGAATTTATATAATTATTCATTCATCTAGTCAGGTAGTCACTTACTAGTTCATCAGAGCCTAGAATTGGAGAAGAAATTAAGAGAATTTTACACCTTAGTGAACAAGAAAATACAAGTGATTGGTATCTGTACAAGAATTACATAGAGATCAGGGTGTATGGCTGCGAGCTACGACCATACAAACTTCCAAAATATGCACCTATGAGAATTTTCTCTTTGGAATATATAAGACAAATGTTAAATATGGATGAATTGCATTTTGTTTCAGGAAAGAGGAAAGCCCAGTTCAAAATTAAGGCCAATGTTGGATCATTCATTTGTAATACCAGAGCTGCTGGTATTGATGCAGATACACCATTAAAGAAGATGGGATTTTATCCAAGTTTTACTTGGTCATATGAACCTCATGGAATTATTTCTGCTCCGAGGGTTGAATCCAAGGAAACCTCTTACACTCACACCTCTAGAGAAGAAATAGAGAAGTACATGAATCAGGATGAATGTGTAGAAGATAGTTTACAAGAACCAGATGAAAAAGTCATTTCTACTTGAAATGTACAAACACCAGTTCCTGAAAGTAAACAACAAAAGAGGGTCAGAGAAGAGACACCACATTCCAAGGAGCTTATGAAAGAACTCATATTACAACATAAGAAACCAATTCTTGGTTCTTCCTTTATTTCAGAAGATAAACATCTAGAGATCATAGATTTTGGAGAAACTGAAGTCTCCACATCTACAAATATTCCTGCAAGAGAGCCCCTAGAGATCATCCAACATGCAAATGCTATCCCTTCAGAAGAGCAGAATATTTTCTCCAAATTTCTAGAAATAAAACAAAAGAATGAAGCATTGAAGTCAGATGTTTACAACCAATTTTGGAAACAAACATCTACATCACAACACAGGCTTCTCACTTCTTTTGATATTGAGAAGAGGCAGGATGCAGATGGCCTTCCTGCAAGCAACAATGCCATTTCTAAAAACTCATGTTGACTATAAGAAGTCTGTCCTCTCATTTGATGCAAGATACATACATCCAATTGAACATATGGATATGCACAAGCAGTCAGGAGAAATTTTATTTTCAACCATGACTACAACAACTATGTATCTTTCAAAATCAAAAGTAGCACTTTCAAATATTCAATCCCAGTTGAAGATTGAGAAACTATCTTGTTTAGCTAAAGACAACAGGATAAAGACATTGGAAGAACTGGTAGTAAAAGTAGGATATGATCCTACTAAATACAAAGCAGCTGAAGAAATCATCAAGAAGAAAATGTAGACATTACTGCTTTGCGAAAAAAACTTAAGCTACCCTTGAATGAAGACCCACAGACTAAATAAATGGTAGAAAATGAATCTGACAAGGAGGAAATGCTTAAGTTTATTATTGTAATATTATCAAATGGGAAAAGCAAGAATATAGTGCAAAATGTTGGAACAATAGTGTAAATCATCATATAAAATCAAGATACCTTTCATATGTTATAACAACAGCAAAACATGCATAAATAATGGGCCATAAGATGTACAACAAGAAAGAAAAAACCTCCACTGGACAAAATCCCTCAAAAGAGGTGCTGCTACTATATATAAGAACTGGAAGACTATTACAACGCTGTTTTAAATGCACTGCTACAGAAAATGATTACACAGTAGATCTAAGGCTGATATGTGCCTCAAAAGATAGATCTACTACAGATCTGAGCACTATACAACCTCCTTTGAAAAACCCCTTAGGGGTTTTCAGCAAACCACCACATACAAGATGGGGATCTAGGCCCTAGGGCTAAAGATCCACTACAAAATACAGATCTGGAAAGTGTTGCTGATCTGATATGATCAATAAAATAACCTCCTCCAATAGATCCTCTAAATGAAAGGAAAATCCATTTCACTAGAAAACCAACTCTCCAAATGGTGTGCCAAACCACCCTGCAACACCTCCAACAGAAATAATGCAGATTTGGAAGAAAAATGTGTTGTAGGGATAAATAAGCAGTCAGCCTAATGCCAAGATATGAAAATATGCACAATGGTATTCCTTACTGTCCTCCCAATGGAAAGGAATCCTTCTCCACTGAAAATAAGCAATGAAATGACCCAGATCTAGTCTCCACTGTTGCAACCTGCAAAAAAACTCAACCCTCAATAGGATCTGTGCTGTAAATGAAAGATGAAGCTTGGCCTTAAACTTGATAGTGGAAAATGTAGTACAATTCTCCTCCAAGAGCTTCTCAATGGAAGAGGTGGGATTATCAATCAGGAACACCCAGTGCTAAACAACACTCAATCTCAGCTAAACAACAAGAGAAAGATATATATCTAAACATACCATATATTCAGAAAATTCATATACATCAACATAATGAAAAATGGCTACCATCCTCTTCCTTAAATAAGATATGAGCTTGCAAACCATAAGCCCCATCCAATAATAGCACTACTTCTATGCAAAGCATCTCCATCTAAAAATGCGCTGTCTCTCATTGATGACCACTGCTCCATGACAGCGCTATTGATTTGGTCAAATTTGACTCAGTCAAGGTGTTCCAACCCCTTTTCAAACCTAAGGGTGCTCAATTAAGTTGCCAAGATCTATCTCTTTCACATTGGCATTGATTTTATTCATTATTAAGGAGAATTATGGACCTCCATTGTCCTCTTATTCATTAAACAAAGAAGCAAAACAAAAATTAATATTCCAACTAGCTCATGGCTAATTGGGAATATTATAGTCCTCCCTTCCCAAATGTTGCTTGTCCTCAAGCAACTGAAAAGGTGAGTGCTGCAACTCTCCATCATTGGTGACACAAACATGTGATAAGATTCCATCATAAGATAAGTGTCTACCAATGCATCCCTCCATAAAATGTTCCTCCAAAGTTCTTATGAGATGCAAATAGTTCATCCCACAAGGAGACAATAGTCCAAATGAAACAAACATGGTTTTCCCAATGTTCTCCCTGAAACATGTAGCATAATGAGCATGGAAAATCTCTCTCCCATAGGGCACATACATTCCTCCCATCCTCCCTCCAAGCATTCCCATAAAAATCCTAAGTACATCATCAATGTATGGGATCAAAATTAAGTACATACAAACAAAAATTTGTAAAAATGGAGGTGGGTCATAGGTTCACATGTGGAACCAACGCAGTATATCTCCTGACTGCATCAGATAATGATGTGGTAAGTGGTTTCCCCACCACTTACTTTCTACCCAAGACTTCTTACAATGGATGAAAGTGTGAGATACGTTTGGTGCTTTTGGAGTGCACCCACAATGATACAACATCTCCCTATGTCCTCCAAGGGAGTGGCCATGTTCAGAATGTTTATGGCCCAAAGTTGGCCATGAAGTTTATATGGAATAATTCTCCTTCTTGGAGCTAGGACCTGCATATACATGGTAAAGGAATGCAAGTAATTATAAAATGAAACATTAGGTACATGAGCATGTTCTTTACCAAAATTGTTGTTCATACAAATGGAGTGGCTCATAGATGGATCCCCTCTCATTCCAAAAGAGGAAAGAGGTGGTTGTAATGACTCCTTCATTGAGTCATGTCTCTCTTCCAACTCCACATGGTTCATGCATCTTTGAAAATGCTGATATAATTCCTCTTCAAAGGCTTCCCAAGTGTAGCTCTCCATGATAGTGTTGTAGGCCCTCATGGAATAAGTATGGCTGAAAAAGAACTCTTCATAAGCCCTTTGTAGCAACTTCTCCTTGAGCTTGGAGGCTCTATATAAGAAGATACTATCATGATAATAGATGACTTCTCCTTGGACTGAATAGCCCTCTTCATGTATCTAGTCATCAAGTATCATGCATGTGAAAATATCCTTGGAATAATCCACCAACAGTTGGGATTTCCAATATGGATTAATCTTCCATAGTGACAGCACTGAAGATCTATCACAAAGAATATCTGTCATATGGTTGCTCTCCTCCTTGAAATCTCCCATGCCAAAGGTACATGTTGGAAAGTTGCTGCTATCCCCTCCTTGCTGCTCTTCTTGCATATGCTCATGCTCAAATAAAGGTTGAGGCTTTTGGAAATTAGTCTCCCATGGGAGGCTATCATCTATCCAAAAATTCCCTGGTTTAGCCAAAGCATGCATGTGTGGCCACCATCTTCTATCATGTATGGAATATTCCTCAAATGGGAATATCTTGTGAGTCTCCATAGCCAAGGAATGGTCTCCTGGTCCCATGATGGTGTCATCCTTCAATCTTGTAGCATTTCCTCTTAGCATAATATGAGATGTGAGAGTGGGTGATGGTGATAGTGGGAGAGTGTCTCCCTCCTCCTTTAGCCTACCCAAGACTCTTAGCGTTGTATCATGATATTATAATGCTCCCATTCCTCCTGGATCTATGAATGGTGCATTATGATGTGAGACATCTCTCACCAAATCTAGATCAGGTGGTCTCCTAGGTGGTTTACCACAAGATAGTGATGTCTCATGGGCCATTCTCATCTGCATAATAGATGGGATCATCATGTCCCTGCTTCCATTGCGCAAATTCAACTCTGTTTCATGTGTGGAATTTTTATGATAGTTGGGTACCACTCTTAATGATGCAAAAGTTCCTCTAATTGGAGCCATTGCTCCATCCTCACCCCTTGGTGGTGGTGGATCATCTTCTGCTATTCCAGCACTATGACCCCTCTCTTTTTCTTCTTCTTCTTCCTCCTCATCATCTGAGAAGACCTCTATGTAGTGTGCCTTTCCTGCTGCACATTTATGTCTGGGTGCCCAAGATTCTTGGCATGTGAAGCAAAAATTCCTCCTCCTCAAATCTCTTCGGACATCATCATCAAGAGGTTTTTTATTTTGGCTCTCCTTTGAAAGAGGAGCCTTCTCATATTTTCCCTTTGATGGAAAAGGGGGCTTATGCTGAAATGTTTCCTTTGCTTTGGAAAGGCATCTTGAAGATATCTAGAAATTTCAATGGAATATTTAAGGGTAGTGGGCTTGGTAGACTTAACCAGCCCATGAAGAGGTTCATCTAAACCATCAATGAATATATAGACCCTTCTTGCTACAGATAAATCAGGAACCATAACAGAAAGTCTTAAAAATTTAGAAATGTAAGTTTCTGGATTACTTGATTGTTTTAGATTTGCAAGCCCCATGAATGGTGCTTCAGGATCTATTCTATCAAAACTCTCCACCGGCCTCCTTGTGAACTCTGAATATGCAGTCACATTAGCATGACCCAATGTAGAAAAGCCATGGAACCACCAATCATGTGCTTCACCGTCAAGGTGCAGCTCTACTATATTAATGGCCTCCATTTCTGGAACTTTTTTCAACTGGAAGTAGATGTCAAGCTTCTCTACCCATGATTTGGCAGTGCATTTGGATGACCCATCAAAGTTGGGTAAGAAAAATCTGCCCATAGTGCTGTGTAGATCATGATTCTGAATGAATCCACCACTTCTATTGTGATGCCTGGGTCTCATATTGTCCTTGATTTGAAAAAATTCTTGAAAACTCAAGTGGTCCCTGAATCTATGAGTTTGAGACTCATACTCCATAAAATAGTCTTCAAGGGATTCTTGTTGTTGAAACTGTTCATTTCCCATAGTCAAGAACGTAGGCATTGTAGAGCATTGGGAAACTTGTTGTTACTGCACTGGTTGATCACTCCAGTGATGAGAAATGCTGGAGCCTTCACCATGATGAAATCCTTTAGGGGATTCCTTGTATCTATACATAATCATCTGCTTGTTTTCTCTAGAAAAGTCTTGCATGGCTCTAAGAAGGATCTTGGGGAACTCCTTCTCTTCATCTTCTCCTCCAGATAAAGGGGTTTTACCCTTGTCTTCTTTGTCATTTGTATAATCAAACTTCCACTATCTTCTTCTTTGATACCTCTTCTCTCTATCAGTAAGAGGATCTCCTTCTTCAGATAACATATTGTCTTTTCAATATGCATAGGCTGTGCCAAGATTATGCTCTGATACCACTGTAATATTCCCAAATGGGAAAAGCAGGAATATAGTGCAAAATGTTGGAACAATAATGTAAATCATCATATAAAATAAAGAGGCTAATATGGAGACCTTTCATATGTTATAACAACAACAAAATATGCATAAATAATGGGCCATAAGATGTACAACAAGAAAGAACAAACCTCCAATGGACAAAATCCCTCAAAAGAAGTGTTGCTACTATATATAAGAACTGAAAGACTATTACAACGCTATTTTAAATGCACTACTATAGAAAATGATTAAAAAATAGATCTAAGGCTGATATGTGCCTCAAAATATAGATCTACTACATATATGAGCACTATACAACCTCCTTTGAAGAACCCCTTAAGGGTTTTCAGTAAAACACCACATACAAGATGGGTATCTAGGCCCTAGGGCTGAAGATCCAATGCAAAATATAGATCTGGAAAGTGTGGCTGATATTATATGATCAATAAAATAGCCTCCACCAATAGATCCTCTAAATGAAAGGCAGATCCCTTTCACTAGAAAAACAACTCTCCAAATGGTGTGCCAAACCACCCTGCAACTCCTCCTACATAAATAACACAGATCTGAAAGAAAAATGCGCTGTAGGGATTAATAAACAGTTGGCCTGATGCCAATATATGAAAATATGCACAAGGGTCTTCCTTAATGTCCTCCCAATGGAAAGGAAGCCTTCTCCACTGAAAATAAGAAATGAAATGACCCAGATCTATTCTCCACTGCTGCAACCTCCAAAACAACTCAACCCTCAACATGATCTGTGCTGTAAATTAAAGATGAAGCTTGGCCTTAATATTGATAGTGGAAAATGTAGTACAAAGCTCCTCCAAGATCTTCTCAATGGAAGAGGTGGGATTCCCGATCAGGAACACGCAGTGCTAAGCATCACTCAATCTCAACTAAACAACAAGAGAAATATATATGTCTAAATGGACCATATATTCATAAAATTCATATACATCAACATAATGAATAATGGCTGCCATCCTCTTTCTTAAATAAGATATGAGCTTGAAAACCCTAAGCCCCATCCAATAATAGCACTACTTCCATGCAAAGCATCTCCACCTAAAACTGCGTTGTCTCTCATTGATTACCACTCCTCCATGACAATGCTATTGATTTGGTCAAAGTTGACCCAGTCAAGGTGTTCCAACCCCTTTTCACACCTAAGGGTGCTCAATTAAGCTGCCAATATCTATCTCTTTCACATTGGCATTGATTTTATTCATTATTAAGGAGAATTATGGACCTCCATTGTCCTCTTATTCATTAAACAATGCAACAAAACAAAAATTAATATTCCAAATAGTTCATGTCTAATTGGGAATATTACAATTATTGACCAAAATCTGCAAATCAGAAAAATGGAAGAATAGATTGAAGAACTGCTGAAAGAGAAATCAACACTCCAAGTGAATGCTGATCCTACTTTAGCAACTCAAGCATATTCTACAGTTGCAGAAACATCAACAACCTTGAACATGACTGATCCATCACAAATTTCTCAAGAATTATTCACTCAAAAGCAAGCCCATGAAAAGCTAAATCAGAAGTTTCAACTAATTGAGTCTCAAAATATTAGAAATGATACTTTGTATCTAGAAGAAATGAAGAAGACACATTAGTTGGAACTTAGAATTATATAACTAGAAAGTGAAACTCTACTGGCATCAAATTTAAGAGAAGCTAAGCAGAGTATCTGGGAAAACATCATGAATCCATTACTGAAATATAGCCATCCATTCAGATCATCTTCGAGCAGTAGGAACTCATCAACAAATGCAGAACAAAAATTCAAGAAGAGAAGGATAAAATTCAATAGTTACCAAGTGAAGCTTCAGATATGATTAAGGTTCTTAATTCAAAGAACAAGGAGAAGTTGGAAGTAATCAATATCTTAGACAGGACTGCAACTATTTTGGAGATAAAGAAGTTTTTCAGAAGAGGAACTGGGTCAACCAGTTGCAGACCAAGTGTGAAGCCTTAAATGTTATTTTCCAAAGGTTTCATACTAAATTTAATATTTTGAATCATAAAGGTCTGCTAGGTCTAGTTGGATTAGATGATAAGTTGGTCAAGTTAGAAGATTATTGCAAAAAGTTGTATACAATTGCAATAGACAAAACTAATTTTGCATGAATCAAAGGTCACATCACAGAAAAAGATTTTATTGAAGCTCTACAGTTTGAGTTGATTATTTAGCATCAAATCAAACAGTTGTTCATCCAAAAACCAACTTTTGATAGATTCACTGAAGTGGATGAAGTTTTCAAGAAAATGATGAATTATGAAATTCCAAGTGAAGATCAGTGGGATAAGTTTTGTGAAACCATTGAGTGAAAAAATTAATTTTACAACATGCCAACACACCCAATTTTGTAGAGTCAGGTCAACAACAGCTTTCATAAAAAAAGGTTGAATCATCAAGGGCCTCCAGAAAAACAGAGACAATCCATCTATCTGTCTCCTTCTTTTATTCTTATTATCCTATTATTGGAAAATCAATTAAGATATTTCTAAAATTTTGTTAGTTAGTATAAATAACTCTCAATGAACAAAAAGTTCCTATCCCATTGTTGATTGATGATTAACAACCTGAAGACAATAATTTTTCTATTACTGAAGACATAAATATTGTAGATCAAACATCCTTTCAAACTACCATTTTTTGTTTCCCAAAACCAAATACCTCAAGAAAACCAAGATACTTCTCAGGTGTCTAAGTATAAATATTTTTCTAAGTTTCTAATTGCATAACTCAATCAAAGATATGACTTAAGACATAGAGTTGGTCCTGGAAGACCTCCCAAGTACCTTGTTATAATCTAACCTCAACTGAAATCAACTGAAACTCAAACTATTCCTCCTCAACCTTTAAATCAGTCAGCTGATTCTACTCAGATTGATAAAACAATATTGATTGCCTTTAATGTTGAGAAAGAATTAGAAAGAATCAAAATTCCTATCCCACTTTATGAACTCTCTAAAAATCCAGGGTATAAAATTCAAGTAGCCAAGTGGATCCAAAATTCTAGTATGGACACTGAAGGAGATATTATCAGTATACAAAGTTAAATACCAACTATAGCTTTTGGTTCTAGTTCTGATATGATTGATGAATCTATATCACCCTTCTATCTGACTCTAAAGGTGCATGATTCTCTGCTATACAACTATATGCTTGATTTTGGTGCTTCGCATAATTTAATGCCTAAAGTCATCGTGGAACAACTAAATCTGGATATCACTCGAACCTATCACAATTTTAATACTTTTGATTCAAAGAGGGTCCAATGTTTAGGGCTCATTAAAGATATAGTGGTCACTTTACATCAGATACCAGTTAAAAGTGTAGTATTAGACATAGTTGTTACTGAAATTCATCCCAAATTTGGAATTATGTTATCAAGATCATGTTGTGAAAAATTGGGAGGAAGTCTTCAAATGGACATGTATTTTGCGACTATCCCTGTATATGGTGGAGAGAGCCTTAGGTTGTATAGAGAAGTGAGTTTCCTAAACACTGTTTGTAATGGTAATCAAGCTAGGAATCATCCCATTTATGCAATAGATCAAGAATTTAGTTGTTTTCAACTATCAGTAGACACTTCACAAGATTCTCAACTCAAAATTGAGGATGTAGTTGACACCTCTAAACCAGCTCATACTAAAATTTGGAAATTATTTTTTGATGGATCTTCCACCAAAGATGGAGCTGGAGAAGTAGTTGTTTTGATTTCACCTAATAAAGAAAATATTACACAATCACGCAAATTAGATTTTGAGGTGACTCACAAAGAATATTGCTGAATATGAAGAGTTTATTAACTAGATATATTAATTTAACATGGACATATTTCTATAAAATAAATTACATAATTTCTCTTAATTTATAATTTAATTAAATTAAAATTTGGATTAAACTGAAATCTTCATTCAAACTGACCTATATAAACCTCTGTTTAAGTCACTATTTATACCTCCATTCTTTTGCTCTATTTCTCTCAACATTTCAAAGATCGTTTGACGCCTACCCCTGATGATGGAATCACATAGGAAGTCCGAAACGTTGGGTTAAAAACTCAGAAACAGGTTATTCCTCTTTTCTAAAAATCTTTTTCACCTGTATGGATTCTCTTTTTAACAACATTCAATCCTACCATGGAAGGGATTTAATGGACAGTGCCACCCTTTTTGAAAAACTGAGATTTTCTAGAGCTAAAGTCCTTTCAAACCTATCTTTATTAAAGAACTGTAGAGACAGTAACCTTACTCCTAAATTCGCCAATTGTAAACACCCTCTCAATCATGGCCGCAACATTCCAATATTTAAAAAACTGAGTGAATCTTTAATTAAATCCCAAATAAAATCGACCAGATTACGACTTATCAAAATCTCTGAACAACTGATGAGATTGCATCTCTTATTGCCCTCATCATTGCGGTTTGAGTTGTGGCGTTCGTTGGATGCCCTCAACTTCATAAAAGCCGAAAGATGGCATTCCAAGGACACAATGAAGAAAGACAAAAAAATCTCGCGTTTATCTCACTCCTCACAACACTCAACGCCATTCCCCTCTGACCGTGTCTCTGGTGTATTTTGCAACCAGAAGTCTCCTCATGCCAGCGTTTCCAACATCCTCTGCGAACAAAACAAAGACGTATTGTTAATTTCTGATGAAATGATGACTTGTTCAAAATTGAGGATGAATCCGAAGGAATGGGTAGAAGGTAGTTTACAAGAAGCAGATGAAAAAGTCATTTCTACTTCAAATGTATAAACACCAGTGCCTGACAGTAAACAAAAAAAGAGGGTCAAAGAAGAGACACCACATTCCAAGGATCTTAAGAAAGAATTCATCTTACAACATAAGAAACCAAGGCTTGATTCTTCCTTGCTTTTAGAAGATAAACAACTAGATATCATAGATTTGGGAGAAACTGAAGTCTCCACATATACAAATATTCCTCAGAATTCTTCATCAAAATCACCTGCAAGAGAGCCCCTAGAGATCATCCAACATGCAGATGCCATCTCTTCAGAAGAGAAAAATATTTTCTCCAAATTTCTAGAAATCAAACAAAAGAATGAAGTACTGAAGTCAGATGTTTACAACCAATTTTGGAAACATACATATACATCACAACATAGGCTTCTCACTTCTTTTGACAGTGAAAAGGGCAGGATGCAGATGGCCTTCCTGCAAGCAACAATGCCATTCCTAAAACTCATGCTGAATATAAGAAGACTATCCTCTCATTTGATGCAAGACACATACATCCAATTGACCATACGGATATGCATAGGCGGTCAGGAGAAATGTTATTTTCAACCATGACTACAAAAAATATGTCTCTTTCAAAATCAAAAGTAGCACTATCAAATATGCAAATCGAGTTGAAGATTGAGAAATTGTCTTGTTTGGATAAAGACAACAGGATAAAGACATTGGAATAATTGGTAGTAAAAGTAGGATATGATCCTACTAACTGCAAAGTAGCTGAAGAAACCATCAAGAAGAAAAATGCAGACATTTTTTCTTTGCGAAAACAACTTAAGCTACCCTCGACTGAAGACCCACATATTAAATAAATGGCACAAAATGAATCTGACAAGGAGGAAATGCTTAAGTTAATTATTGACAAAACTCTGCAGATCAGAAAAATGGAAGAACAGATTGAAGAACCACTGAAAGAGAAATAAACACTCCAGGTGAATGGTGATCCTACTTTAGCAACCCAAACATATTCTGTAGGTGCAGAAACCTTAGCAGCCTTGAACATGACTGATCCATCACAACTTTCTCAAGAATTATTTACTCAGAATCAAGCCCATGAAAAGTTAAATTAGAAGTATCAACTACTTGAGTCTCAAAAGATTATAAAGGATACTTTGTATCTAGAAGAAATGTAGAAGATGCATTGGAATTTAGAATTAAATAACTGGAAAGTGAAACTCTAATGGCATCAAATTTAGGAGAAGCTAAGAAGAGTATCTAGGAAAACATCAGTGACTCTATTATTGAAATATGGCCATCCATTCAAATTATCTTCGAGCAGCAGGAACTCATCAAAAAATGTAGAACAACAATTCAAGAAGAGAAGCATAAACTCCAATAGAAACCAAGTGAAGCTTAAGATATGATTAAGATTCCTAAGTCAAAGAACAAGGAGGATTTGGACGCAATCAATATCTTAGACATGATTGCAACTATTTTGGAGATAAAGAAGGTTTTGCAGAAGAGGAACTTGATCAACTAGTTGCAGACCAAGTGTGAAGCCTTAAATTTTATTGTCTAGAGGTTCCATACTGAATTTAATATTTTAAATCATAAAGGTCTGCCAGGTCTAGTTGGATTAGATGATAAGTTGTTCAAGTTAGAAGATTATTGCAAAAAGTTGTATACAATTGCAATAGACAAAACTAATTTTGCACGCATCAAAGGTCACATCATAGGCAAAGCTTTTGTTGAAGCTCTACAGTTTGACTTGATTATTCAACATCAAATCAAACAGTTGCTCATCCAAAAACCAACTTTTGATAGATTCACTGAAGTGGATGCAGTTTTCAGGAAAATGATGAATTGTGAAATTCAAGATCAGTGAGATAAGTTTTGTGAAACCATCGAGTGAAAAAATTAATTTTACAACATGCCATCACACCCAATTTTGTAGAGGCAAGTCAACAATAGCTTCTAGTGAAAAAAGGACAAGTCAACAACAACTTTCATCAAAAGAGGTCGAATCATCAACAAATTTTAGAAAAACAGAGACACTCCATCTATTTGTCCCCTTCTTTTATTCTTATTATCCTATTATTGTAAAATCAATTAAGATATTTCTAAAATTTTGTTAGTTAGTATAAATAACTCTCAACACAAGTTATGAAGGGCTGCACCATTGGATAAGGAGATTTTGTAAACAGAAATTATACTAAGTCTATTTGTCATCAATAATACAAGCAGGATTTTGAACTCATCTCGTACAACTCTGTCTTCTCTGTGAGTTTTCCAGTTTTCTATCATTATGTTTCTTCATATGTTTTATTATCATCAAAATAACTAGGTGAGGTTGACTGTGTTTCAACAGCCTTATAATTCCTCCTGAAGTTATAATTATTATAAAGAATGATTTAATTGAAAATCTGTTAATGTATGTCCCTTTTATCAATAAATTGTTAGTATTTTGGTGATGTTAAATATATTTTATTGAATTTTTAAACAACGTTTAAAAGTTTTCCAGCTTATGGTTTATTGAATAGTTCAATTTGAATGTTTAATAATCATATCTTCTTATTCCACTTAATAGAAATCATAAAAGCTTAATTACTGCATGAGATGAACAAGCAACCCTTACTTTAAATTATTGATATTATCAGTAAGATTTAAAAACCTTAATTGTTTGATTAAAATCTATCTTATGTATTGGTCCTCTGAATATTTTAAAACACAAACAAACATTTTACATGATTTGGCATGATTATTGATAAAAATCATCTCAAAGGACAACAGAAACCATGCGGAGCAGGTATGTATCATGATCCTAATCAAAAAAATATTTCTTATTATAATGTTCCCTTGAAAACATGGAATGCTCCAATGCCATGACATGAATGGCCACCACAACAAGTCCAAAATAAGTCCTATCAATAGAATTTGAGGGGATTTCCTTATGGAAATATACCTTCCCATCCTTATCCTCCACAATTTCAAGATCCATACCAACAACAATCACATCAACAACCTGAGCCTCCATGTCACCACCAGCTATATCAAGCACACCCACAAATTCAAAAACCATATTTACCTCTTCCACAATAACCACATCCTTCTCAACAATCAAAATTAACCCAACCTCAATAGTTACAACTTCCATCTAATATACTACCCTCACGAATTACACAACTTCCTTCTCATATAGTTGAAAATCCAAATAATAAAATAGAAAAACCTGTTTAAAAAGATGAATCTGAATCATTCACTGTATATCTTATATCTCTAGTAAAATTACAAGATTTCTTTGTACATTTACAGGAAGATCCAATAAAATTATTGGAATTTTCTGTAATAGTATCAGATGGTCCTGTAGAGTTACAAGAGATTAATTTGCGATCTGGTAGAGTTGTGAACCCAAAATCTATAGTAATAATCAAAGAACAAAGTGAAGAAACTGTAGATAAAACAAAAAAGACAAAAACTATCCCTTAACAAGAGAAACTAAGAACAACAATGAAACAAACTGTCCGTTGCTCAAGAATAGCCTCAAACTTTTGGGACGAATCCATTTTCTAAGAGATTAAATTATGAAAAAAAGGATATACCAAAAACATACCTGAATTTGATATTATTGATGAATTGAAAAATATTACTACAAATATTCACTTAGAGCAATAAAATATA
The DNA here is from genome assembly GCA_034641835.2 of Pinus albicaulis. Lineage (NCBI taxonomy): Eukaryota > Viridiplantae > Streptophyta > Pinopsida > Pinales > Pinaceae > Pinus > Pinus albicaulis. The sequence goes on along the minus strand of CM076569.1, from coordinate 957,697,363 downwards.
CACAAGTTTAAAAAAAACAATAAGCGAAATGTGTACTAAAAAAGCTAGAAAGAGAAAACAAGGTTGATTTGGTGGATCAAATTTATGCTCAAAATTCAAAGTTTTCAAAACGGTACGGAACCTCAATGACCATGTATATCTCGTCGTTCTGAATCCAGTGCAACTCGTTTTGCAAAAACCTGATGTCTAATGCTCCTATAACTAAGTTATGTTGATTTTTGTAAACAATTTTTTTTTTGAATTAGGGTTGTATAGGGCTGCCCAGTCAGCAGTTTGTAATACTCACTGGACCCTGACTGGGCATGGTTGACTGGACTCCATCGACAAATGTGAGGTCAACAATTTTTAGTTGATGGTTGGTTCCATTTGGTGTAATTTTATTGGTTGGAGGGTCGATCAATAGTAGAGAGCCATGTGGGTCAATCAGAGGTAGTAATGTGGCCTCCCTGCATTGGTCTAAAATTTATTATGGAGGCTGAGCCAACCCACGATAATTGAACACGAGACCAGTTGCATATAATATGCATGCCTTACTGTTATCTCGCCGAATAGTTATTATAATACATATGTTAAAACATGTATATACAGTTTTTGTAATGCACCATTTGGGTGTGGGCTGGGGCTAGCCCCAACGCTGGTCACCGTGTCCACGGGAATTAATGGGTGGGACCAGGGGCTAGGGCTTAGCCCGACCCCCCCATATTCCAACGAATATTCAATCTATAGCCGTTAGAGGACAATTTAAGTATCACACAATTTGTGTCGGCGGTTAGCAAAATGGCTGATAGTGGAAAAAGGGGAGGATTTGTAGGAAAATTAGCAGAACTGTCGAATTTGTAGAGCGGTTTACAGAAATACTTGGGGGGATCATAAATTTCTCATTTTTTGGCCTTTTTAGGAGAAGAAAGAGGCTAGACATGGGTTTTTGATAGTTCTGAAGCCATTGGAGCTATGAGTGAAGCCATTTTAACATTGTAATTATATGTAAACACAATTTTTTGAGCATAATGAAAGAGGCCCAACCATTGAAAGCTGGACCAGGAGATGTAGCCCAGGAGGGGTGAACTCCTTCATCATTTTCTGCTTTGTGTTTACAGTTATGGTGATATTGTATCTTGTTTACTGCAAAATATGAATTTTTATTTCATGTTTATGTGTTTAAAAATTGGACATAAGAGGCTTAAAATCCCTAATTAATCACTTGCAAAATTTTCATAATCCTTAAGAAATTTCACATATAGATTAGTTTGGTATGAGATCTTAGGTTTTCTTTGTTTCCATCAGGGTTTAACTGTTTTCAAGTGTATGTGGGGCTCACAATGTTGAAACTCAAGAGAGGAGAAGGAAATCTTGTGGTTGCAAGTCCTCAAATTCAGTTAATGACAAGAAGATCAGGTTTGCCATAATCTCCACCATAAATTTCACCTCAAATTGTACCTGAAGCTTCAACAATCATGGCACATGAGGGAGAGCCTAAAAATATGTCAGAAGATTAGAAAGCTTTCAGAAAATCATTATTTGACATGACTGTTGGCTTGAGGGGTCCTGACCCAGGTTCGGTGTGCAAGGTTTGCCAACAAACCCCTATACTACTGTTCCTTTCGGTAGTGACCCACTTTTGTAGGTCACAGTCTCACCCGAAGTAGTATGGGTGGGTGCTGGAACCAGGTTTTCGCACCCTAAGAAAGGAAGGGTAAGACAAGCAAAGTTGCGCTCTGTTTCTGTAATTCCCAAGTTACCTTGTTCTTCGCAGGGTTAATTATGTATCTATTTGCATCCACGTGCACTAGATCTATAATTATATGCTTTCTATAACATCAACACAGTATTATATAAAAAGAGCGGAATAGATCTAGATCCAAGTATTCAGTACACAGATCTTTGCAGCGAAAAGAAAGAAAATACATAACACATCAATTATCAGCAATTCATACAAAAGTACTCATAGATTCAGATCTCTAATAATCCTTCACATTCATTCATTCATCAATATTTCCTTACAATTCCCTTCCCAACCTGTGCACACAGCAGCAGGGTCCGCACACAGTTGGACTAGGATCTCCGTGCACACAGCCAGCAGGATTCTGTTCCCCAAAACCCAAACAGATAGCTTAAGAAACAGATCGCATCAATATCTCATCAATTCTTATCCTTTAAAATACAAAATACATCTCTATTTATAACAATCTAGCCTCAACTTTCCTATGGTCCGCAACCCATGGTTTTTGGACCCCTAGTTTACCCCTTTGACCCATTACAATGCGTTCGGGGCTTTTACCTGCCCCAAAGCCCTTGCGATAGACTAAATATAATCACAAATAATCAAAATGGACTAGTTTCACATCTTGTTAGGAGACCCCGTTCCAACAGTCCCCCAACACAATCTTGTGACATGTCCCGAGTCACTGCACTGGTGCATCTTCGATCTGCATGCACAAAGTATCCAGAGCATGGACAAGCGGAGGGAGTACTACCTGAATTTCGGTTGCATCATCCTGTGCAAGAGTGACCAGCTTCTGGGAAGGTGGATTGTTAGTAGCCGTGGTAACACTTGCTAGAAACTGATTAAGGCGCTTGGTTGTGCCATCAATGTCATGTGTTAATTGGAGGGATGAGGTAGTCCAGGGCTTCAGACATTTATTCATGACATGATGTTTATGCCAGAGTTTCGAAATCTCGTCTTAGAGGTCATTGCTGGTTTTCAATCATGCCAAGTGCTGGGCAGGCACCAAAGTAGGCAGCGTAGCATTGATCTCTTCAATGATTTCTTCTCACTGTCGTAAGTCCTAATTGATTTGTTGGAGGAATGGATCACGCTGGACCCGAGTCCAAAGCTGTATGGATGACTCCATCAGTGTGGCACCTTGAGAAATTTGCTCTGTGATTATCATTGTTGCTTTTTTGATAAGGGTGGTACGTTGGGCACGGACTTCTCGGGGTGTGCCGGGCTGTAGTCTGGCCTGTAAGTCCAAAATCTCTAGGCGGGAGGCTTTGAAAGCAATAACTAATTTTTCCACTTTGCCCTTAGATGTATCTTCAGCCATGATTTCCTTTGTCACTTCCGTGCAGAGCTGGTGGATCACAGTCTCAAGTTTCGCCTGTTGTGACTTAGCCTGGATCACTTCATCAGTTTTCTGCACGATGGTGTGCTGGGTGGCCACAAGTTGTTGGGTTGTGGATTGAGCGCGGTCACTAATCTCTCGGGAGACAGTGCGAAGGAGACTATCTAAGGCTGCATAGGGAAACTGAGCGAAGTCCAGATGAATTCCTGTGCCCTACAGGGGCTGCGTTCCGACTAAGGCACCGACAGGGATACTCCAGAGCCGACCGACTTCCTTAACTTGTGCTGAGATGCTGTCGATTGAGAGGGGAGGTGCCTGGCCTTCACTGGGTGGGGGGTGATCCATCTTGATCTGGAGAGTGTGGAGGTCTACCTGAAGAGAGTCAATCTCGACCTTCCATTGGGTTGTGACAAGTGCCCACTTATCCTCCGTAACCATGGTGACCATGTCCGCAATCTGCTCCAGGTCTCCATCCGTTAATGTGACTGTCGCGTCGTAGTGCTCACGATGGGCGTGCTATTTTTTCCTTGGTCCTGATGCCGATGGCCCCATTCGATTGGTGCCGGGAGGAGGGGTGGTGGCAGTCTCTACCTGGGGCGGAGCTGTATCAGTCTGCCATGGCGGGTTACCTCTGGGCTCGGCTGGAACCGATGCTAGAGTGTCGGAGAGACCTTTTTTCCAAGTGGGGGGCCATAGTGAGATTAGTAGGTCAATTTCTGCGTCGGGTACCATATAAGGGAAGTCTGTCCACGCTTGACTGGCAAGGCTACGAATCCGGACCTGGTGCATGGTGATTTGAAATGCAGCAATATGCTTATATTTGTCATATATGGTGGGGGATAATCTAGGTCGGGAGTTTATGGCAGTAGCAATACTCCTCTGGAGGACCCAAAAGACCTTGTTATCCTTGATGCACTGCTTATCCTTAGAGTCCCATAGGTGAGCATACCGAGCGCCTTTGCACATCCCAGCAGGGAGCTCTGGAACAACTGACTCCTCTGGTTTGTCCCATGCGACCAGTGCTATGAGAAATAATAGCCACGAATAGAAGAACAAGGTCCCATGCTCCTGAGTATCGCGGACATTAGCGAGAAATTCATTGCACAAGTATTGAGCCCAATTAAAAAACACACCCTTCGCACACTGTCCGGCGAGCTGGATGACATAGGCGGGGACAGTCGCAACCTGGCACCTCCGCATTAGTTTTCAAGCTAATAGTCGAGTGCCCATCTGCGTAGCAAGGTTGTTGATGGTTTGGATCACAAACACTCGCTGATTGCGCTGTACTGCATAGGTCTCCTGGACAAACAGGGCGGTAGCGGCTTTGTACTTCTTTCCAACTTTCTCGAGTGGGTGCTCCCCCTGCATCGGGAGTCCTGTAATCTTGTGGACAACTTAGCATTGATAGGGACCCTATCGCGAATCCATAAGCAACCATTGTGAATGAGGGCGAGTAACTGGTGTGCCAACCGATCTGTGATGTTGTAATGGCCAAAGTGGGGCATACGGAGCAGATTCAAGAGTCCGGATCCCGCCAAGCTGCATACCCAGCATTGAGGTACTATCGTGATTCCATCATCCTCATGGATTGTATCGAAATATAATGCAGAGGAAAATTCTGGGAAAGTGTCATGGTCTGCTAGATCATGATCATTCAAAAGTTCATCCACTTCAGTGAATCTATCAAAAGTTGGTTTTTGGATGAGCAACTGTTTGATTTGATGTTGAATAATCAAGTCAAACTGTAGAGCTTCAACAAAAGCTTTGCCTATGATGTGACCTTTGATGCGTGCAAAATTAGTTTTGTCTATTGCAATTGTATACAACTTTTTGCAATAATCTTCTAACTTGAACAACTTATCATCTAATCCAACTAGACCTGGTAGACCTTTATGATTTAAAATATTAAATTCAGTATGGAACCTCTGGACAATAAAATTTAAGGCTTCACACTTGGTCTGCAACTAGTTGATCAAGTTCCTCTTCTGCAAAACCTTCTTTATCTCCAAAATAGTTGCAATCATGTCTAAGATATTGATTGCGTCCAAATCCTCCTTGTTCTCTGACTTAGGAATCTTAATCATATCTTAAGCTTCACTTGGTTTCTATTGGAGTTTATGCTTCTCTTCTTGAATTGTTGTTCTACATTTTTTGATGAGTTCCTGCTGCTTGAAGATGATTTGAATGGATGGCCATATTTCAATAATAGAGTCACTGATGTTTTCCTAGATACTCTTCTTATCTTCTCCTAAATTTGATGCCATTAGAGTTTCACTTTCCAGTTATTTAATTCTAAATTCCAATGCATCTTCTACATTTCTTCTAGATACAAAGTATCATTTATAATATTTTGAGACTCAAGTAGTTGATACTTCTAATTTAACTTTTCATGGGCTTGATTCTGAGTGAATAATTCTTGAGAAAGTTGTGATGGATCAGTCATGTTCAAGGCTGCTAAGGTTTCTGCACCTACAGAAGATGTTTGGGTTGCTAAAGTAGGATCACCATTCACCTGGAGTGTTGATTTCTCTTTCAGCGGTTCTTCAATATGTTCTTCCATTTTTCTGATCTGCAGAGTTTTGTCAATAATTAACTTAAGCATTTCCTCCTTGTTAGATTCATTTTGTGCCATTTATTTAATATGTGGGTCTTCAGTCGAGGGTAGCTTAAGTTGTTTTCGCAAAGAAAAAATGTCTGCATTTTTCTTCTTGATGGTTTCTTCAGCTACTTTGCAGTTAGTAGGATCATATCCTACTTTTACTACCAATTATTCCAATGTCTTTATCCTGTTGTCTTTATCCAAACAAGACAATTTCTCAATCTTCAACTCGATTTGCATATTTGATAGTGCTACTTTTGATTTTGAAAGAGACATAGTTTTTGTAGTCATGGTTGAAAATAACATTTCTCCTGACCGCCTATGCATATCCGTATGGTCAATTGGATGTATGTGTCTTGCATCAAATGAGAGGATAGTCTTCTTATATTCAGCATGAGTTTTCGGAATGGCATTGTTGCTTGCAGGAAGGCCATCTGCATCCTGCCCTTTTCACTGTCAAAAGAAGTGAGAAGCTTATGTTGTGATGTATATGTATGTTTCCAAAATTGGTTGTAAACATCTGACTTCAGTACTTCATTATTTTGTTTGATTTCTAGAAATTTGGAGAAAATATTTTGCTCTTCTGAAGAGATGGCATCTGCATGTTGGATGATCTCTAGGGGCTCTCTTGCAGGTGATTTTGATGAAGAATTCTGAGGAATATTTGTAGATGTGGAGACTTCAGTTTCTCCCAAATCTATGATATCTAGTTGTTTATCTTCTAAAAGCAAGGAAGAATCAAGCCTTGGTTTCTTATGTTGTAAGATGAATTCTTTCTTAAGATCCTTGGAATGTGGTGTCTCTTCTTTGACCCTCTTTTGTTGTTTACTGTCAGGCACTGGTGTTTATACATTTGAAGTAGAAATGACTTGTTCATCTGCTTCTTGTAAACTACCTTCTACCCATTCATTCGGATTCATCCTCAATTTTGAACAAGTCATTCATTTAAATTTACCATCAACAGTCTCTCGAGTCACATCAAATTTACCATTGAAATTGAAAAATACAACCAATTACCATTCCTAGACATCCTTTTAACAAAAAAATAAGGTAGAATCAGTACCGAAGTTTATAGAAAGAAGACTCACACAGATAGATACCTTCATGCAGACTCTCATCACCACCCTAACCAAAAAATTGGCATCATTAAAACCCTAACAACTAGGGCATCCAGAATTGCAGACTCCCACCACCTAGATCATGAGATAAACCATCTTCGCCATGTCTTTCAAATAAATGGATATAATAAACATGTCATCAACAAAACCATACACCAAACCCTTAATAATAATAACGTAAAAAGAGCCTTTGACATCCCTAAAATATCTTTACCTTATATAAAAGGAACAACTGACAAAATATTGAAAGTACTTAACAAACATAACATTAAGATTGCCTTCACCCCCCCCTAATACTATTTTAAATATGATAGACTCTGCTAAGGACCCTATAAATCCTAGGCTACGAAAAGGAGTTTACACTATACCTTGCTCTTGTGGCAAAGAATACATTGGTGAAACAGGTAGATCCCTTAATATTAGACTAAAAGAACATGCTGCAGACTTATCCCGAAACAGAACAACCAAATCCGCCTTAGCAGAGCATGCTTCCTCATCCTCACATTACATAAAAATGGAGGATGCCAAACTTGTCTCTAAAGAGGACCATTACCTAAAGAGGAAAATCAAAGAAGCCATAGAAATTGCAAAAAGAAAAAACAACATAAACCGGGATGATGGTCTTATGATTAGTGACACCTGGAAACACTTAATACACCAAAAACATGAAATCTAGTAACATCGTATAGTTAAATAAATAAATAAATAAATATAAAATTAAAATAAAAATAAATATATATATTAGTTAATAAAATTGAAATTAAAATACATAAATAAATAAATAAATACAACAAATTAAAAAAAAAATAAAAAAAAATAAAATAAAAAAAAATAAAAAGAATAAAATATAATAGAACAAAATAAATAAATAAACTAGAAATAAAGAAGTTAAAACTAAAGAATAGACTATTTGATGATTTGTATTATTTAAAACAAAAGTAAAATAAATTAGAACCAAAATTAAAAATAAAAAATAAATAAATAAATAATAAAAATAAAAATAAAAATAAAAATAAAAATAGTAAAATATTTAATGATTTAAATTTGTTTAATTAAATTATATTATAACAAACAAATTAAAATTAGTTAAGAGTTTATTAACTAGATATATTAATTTAACATGGACATATTTCTATAAAATAAATTACATAATTTCTCTTAATTTATAATTAAATTAAATTAAAATTTGGATTAAACTGAAATCTTCATTCAAACCGACCTATATAAACCTCCTTTTAAGTCACTATTTATACCTCCATTCTTTTGCTCTATTTCTCTCAACATTTCAAAGATCGTTTGATGCCTACCCCTGATGATGGACTCACATAGGAAGTCCGAAACGTTGGGTTAAAAACTCAGAAACAAGTTATTCCTCTTTTCTAAAAAATAATTGTTATTTATCTTGATGATTTAAATGTTTTCTCTCAATCCGATCCTAAACATATCAAGAATTTGAAGAGAGTTTTTGAAAGGTGCAAGAAGTTTGGAATTTCCTTGAATCCCAAAAAATCATTATTTTCCATTAAAAAGGGTAAATTTTTAGGTCACATTATTTCAAAATATGGAGTAGTTATTGATCCCAAAAGGGTCTCTGCTATTCAATCCTTATCATTACCTAGAAATAAAAAAGAGATTCAATCTTTCTTAGGAAAACTTAACTTTTTGAGAAGGTTTATACCAAATTATGCAGAAATAGTGAAGGATATAATAGACATGCTAAAAAAGAACCATGAATTCAAATGGATTGTTTCTGCAAGATTTTCTTTTGACCAAATAAAGAAATCCATCTCCGAAACCCCAACCTTAGCCAGTCCAAACTACTCAGAACCTTTCAGCATGTTCTCTTTTGCCTTCGAAACTACCCTTGCAGCTGTCCTTTTACAAAAGAATGAGGATTACCATGATCAACCTATAGCATTCTTTAGTAAGGTCATGAGAGATGCGGAACTGAGATATGATATTATTGAAAAACAAGCCTATGCCTTAGTTCAAACCCTCAAGTCTTTTAGAATGTATATTCTTCATTCAACTACCATTTCCTATGTGCCCAATAATGCTGTCAAAAAAATCCTCACACAACCAGACATAGATGGTAGAAGGGGAATATGGATAACTCAGATCCTTGAGTTTGATCTTACCATCAAAACTACCAAGTTAGTAAAGGGGAAGGGTTTAGCCAATTTATTAGCTGAATCCAATTGTAAATTCTTGGGCATAAAATTTGTTTTTGAAGTTTCAGAGAAGCAACCACAAGAACCTTCTTCGAATTTTGAAAGGGAGAATACACAAGAAACTTCCTTGAATGTAGAAGGGGAGAATCCACAAGAACCTTCCCATGGAGTGCAAGGAAAGAATACACAAGAACCTTCTCCTTCAACTTAGACAGTCCTAATTCATATTGATGAAAAAATTGTTACATCAAATTGGTATGCAGACATTGTTCACTTTCTGATTCATTTTGAATGTCCAACTCAATTTTCAAAGAACCAGTGCAAAACACTCAAGTTGAAATCCATCAAATACTGTATCATCAATGCCAACTTATACTGGAAGGATCCTCTTAATATTTTACTACTTTTCCTAACAGAATCAGAGACTAAAGGAATCATTGATCAATTTCATGCAGGAATTTGTGGAGGCCATTATGCTTGGAGAGAAACAACATACAAGATATCGAGGGTAGGATTTTATTGGCCTACCTTGTTTTCACAAGTAGGATAAAAAATCAGAACCCGTGTTCCATGTCAAATGTTTGCTGGTAAGAAAAAATTAGTAGCTCTTCCACTAGTTCCAGTTTTTGTTTCAACACTATTTCTTCAGTGGGGATTAGATTTTATAGGTAAAATTCATCCAGCCTCCAATAATCAACACAGATGGATCTTGTATGCTACTGACTATTTCACCAAGTGGGTGGAAGCCATTCCTGTAAGAAATGCTATAGATTCAGTTGTAATAAAATTCATTGAAGAGAATATTTTATCCAGATTTGGTTTCCCACAACAAATAGTCACTGATAATGCCACAAAATTCAGTAGCATAAAAATTATAGAATTCTGCCAGAAATATCAGATTCTACTGCATCACTCAATTCCCTATTATCCACAAGGAAACGGTCTTGCTGAATCATCAAATAAGAGTTTAGTGAAAGTAATCAAGAAAAATTTAGAAGAACACAAGAAAAACTGGGAAAACCACTTGATTTATGTAGTCTAGGAAACATAATTTCTCCAAAAAGGTCAACAGGTAAATCCCCATTCCAATTAGTTTATAGAAAAGATGCTATTTTTCCTACAAATTTAGCTTTCCCTGTACTCAAGTTTCTACAAGAATCTACTGATGAACCTGATTATTTCTCTAGAAGGATTAATCAGATCATTGAGTTGAATGAAAATAGAGATGAGATATAGTACAAACTAAAGAAATATCAGAATAAAATGAAGAGTCTCTTTGACAGAAAGGCAAGGGATATATTTTAGAGAAGGGGATTTAGTCCTAATATGGGATGCTATGAGAGAAGATAAAGGAAAACATGGAAATTTTGACAATTTATGGTTTGGGCCACAAGCATTGTAGAGGTAAAAGGAAACAACACATTTGTTCTACAGAATCTTGAAGGACAGTTTTCAACACTGCCTGTTAATGGAAAATTTTTGAAACACTATATCCAGTACTGAAAGAGATCCTATATCATCATTGTACATAATAATTTTATTTTATCATTTTAAGTCTGTTTGTTTCCTACAACAAAGACTCCATAGGCCAAGGAGAAGGCACATGGAACTGCTTGTTCTCTGAATCCCACAGGGGGACGTAGTCCCCAGCTGGAGCCGATGTTGTAAAATTATTTGTTTCGGATAAGTTAGCATGATAGTTTACAAAATAAAAAAAATGCTAAGTTAGAACATGGATGAAAAATAAAATTTATGAAAAAATGTTAGCAAAAGTATATTTTATTACATCCATGTTAGAAAAAATCATAGGATAGTTTTCTCTAAATAAAGGAGGCAACATAAAAAATGTTAGGGAAGCATAAAATAAAATGTTAATTCTTTAGTGATCAAAGTGATAACGCTCGCCTGTTTAAATGCGACAAATTTTCAAAAATATAAAGTTTAATTCATGTTTGTTTGAACCTTTGAAAAAGGGGTTTTATATATTCATTGATTAAATTAATATATATGCGCATATATCGATTTTATTGTAAAGTCACTAAACGAAAAGTGGTCAAATCAAAAGAGGATAAAGTGCTTGTGGATTCTAATGGTAGATCTTGAGATTCCCTCATATCTACGGTGGAGATTGACTTCGCACCCCCTCCGCCTATTTATTGTTAATGAAACGGGAGGGGGGGTAATGAACTTTGGTTTCAATGGATGCCTATTTCCGCAACGTGGCAGGATCAGGTGATTTCACACCCCCTCCGCCTAAATCCGAAAACCGGGGGGTTACCCCCCCGAAATCCACCTCCGATTTTCCACTCTCACTACCGTTAGCCCGCGCCATAATCGTATATCCATCCATCACTCATATCCTTCCACGCCATTTATCCTTTATCCCTAATGCTCCATTATACCCGTTAATCCTCCCGTTAGCCAATAAATTCACTCCATTTACCCATTAATCATATCGTTACACAGTAAGTTCGCTTGAATGTTAGCCATGACCATTAAATCAAAACCACAGTTTATAAATTTTCCCACAGTTATCCGTTCATTACTTTACTTCCACCTTCAATTCATTTTCATCCTCCATCGCTATTCCACAATGAATTATCTTCTATAGTTTCCCTTCATATTCCCGAAACCCTATCTTTATTTTTGTAACCTAAAGCTTTGAATTCTTGTGCCACTTTGTTACAGTCAAGCATGGAACCTAAGGCCAAAACGAAGAAACAAAATACTCTGAAAAGTAAAGGTAAGAAAGCAGTGACAAAATAAATCCCGAATGTTGACAAAGTTTCATAGGTCATACTCGAGGTCGCTCCTCCACATCCAGCTGCCGAGGTCATTCCTGAAGCCGCCAAAGCTGTTGCAGAAGACATTCCTACAACTCCACAAATCAACCTCAATCTCACACCCCTAGTCGATACCAATTTTAAAATTACTGATTGTCACAATGAATTTGAATTCTAAGAGCTACATTTGTGGCTAAAACAAAAGCACCTGGATAAACAAGACCCTATCAAGTTTTAAGAGTCCATGTTACCTCTGTTTTCATTCACTCAAACTCACCCATTCCCAGATTTAATTTCCTGGTGTCAGAAGCAATACAACCCTATAACCAGGTAATGTTGGCTCAGAATGGAAACGTTCTGATAACCATATCTCCTGAAACCATTAGTCATATGATTCTCATCCCTTCTTCTGAATCCTTATTCTATTTCTCCCCTACTGCCCTCATGATCTTTATCACATATTATACTTCCCACAGAGAGCTCAAATATTCGAAATATTTCTACCTGAGGATGTAGATTTACCAAAGAGAAATCCCCCATATGAATCCTCCATCTTCCCTATTGCTTCAAAACACTTAATCTACCTCCTTTCTTATCTGTTAGGATACCCCAATGATGAAACCATTGATGAACCCATTGTAGGTTTCTTATCTATCTTCAGCCTTGAAAAACCACTGTTGTTTATTTACAATTACAACCATTTTTTGGCTGATATTATACATGAACAATTTATGAATTTCACCACTCAAGAATCATCTACTTATTCTTCTGTGATCATTCATATGATTTTGTTTCAGTAGCCAGATATGTTTCCCATTCATTTCAACAAGCAGGATGCATAGGGAGTGAATCAATTGGTGATTCACTAGATAGAATTGGTCAGAGCATCGTCGAAAACTACTTCTTTCTCAGAATTTATAGGATTATTCATTCATCCAGTCAGGAAATTCCTTACCAGTTTATCAGAGCCTAGAATTGGAGAAGACATTAGGAGAATTCTACACCTCAGTGAACAAGCAAAGACAGGTGTTTGGTATCTATACAAGAATTACACAAAGATCAGGGTGTATGGCTGCGAGCTTCCACCATACAAACTTCCAAAATATGTGCCTATGATAATTTTCTCTTTAGAATACATAAGAAAAATGTTAAATATGGATGAATTACATTTTGTTTCAGGAAAGAGGAAAGCCCAGTTCAAAATAAAGGCCAATGTTGGATCATTCATTTGTAATACTAGAGCCGCTAATATTGATGTAGATACACTATTAAATAAGATGGGATTTCAACCAAGTTTTACTTGGTCATATGACCCTCATGGAATTATTTTTACTCCGAGGATTGAAACCAAGACAACCTCTTACACTCACACCTCTAGAGAAGAAATAGAGAAGTACATGAATTCGAATGAATGGGTAGAAGGTAGTTTACAAGAAGAAGATGAACAAGTCATTTCTACTTCAAATGTATAAACACCAGTGCCTGACAGTAAACAACAAAAGAGGGTCAAAGAAGAGACACCACATTCCAAGGATCTTAAGAAAGAATTCATCTTACAACATAAGAAACCAAGGCTTGATTCTTCCTTGCTTTTAGAAGATAAACAACTAGATATCATAGATTTGGGAGAAAATGAAGTCTCCACATATACAAATATTCCTCAAAATTCTTCATCAAAATCACCTACAAGAGAGCCCCTAGAGATCATCCAACATGCAGATGCCATCTCTTCAGAAGAGCAAAATATTTTCTCCAAATTTCTAGAAATCAAACAAAATAATGAAGTACTGAAGTCAGATGTTTACAACCAATTTTAGAAACATACATATACATCACAACATAGGCTTCTCACCTCTTTTGACAGTGAAAAGGGCAGGATGCAGATGGCCTTCCTGCAAGCAACAATGCCATTCCGAAAACTCATGCTGAATATAAGAAGACTATCCTCTCATTTGATGCAAGACACATACATCCAATTGACCATACGGATATGCATATGCGGTCAGGAGAAATGTTATTTTCAACCATGACTACAAAAACTATGTCTCTTTCAAAATCAAAAGTAGCACTATCAAATATGCAAATCAAGTTGAAGATTGAGAAATTGTCTTGTTTGGATAAAGACAACAGGATAAAGACATTGGAATAATTGGTAGTAAAAGTAGGATATGATCCTACTAACTGCAAAGTAGCTGAAGAAACTATCAAGAAGAAAAATGCAGACATTTTTTCTTTGCGAAAACAACTTAAGCTACCCTCGACTGAAGACCCACATATTAAATAAATGGCACAAAATGAATCTGACAAGGAGGAAATGCTTAAGTTAATTATTGACAAAACTCTGCAGATCAGAAAAATGGAAGAACAGATTGAAGAACCGCTGAAAGAGAAATCAACACTCTAGGTGAATGGTGATCCTACTTTAGCAACCCAAACATCTTCTGTAGGTGCAGAAACCTTAGCAGCCTTGAACATAGTGATCCATCACAACTTTATCAAGAATTATTCACTCGAATCAAGCCCATGAAAAGTTAAATTAGAAATGTCAAACTACTTGAGTCTCAAAAGATTATAAATGATACTTTGTATCTAAGAAGAAATGTAGAAGATGCATTGGAATTTAGAATTAAATAAACGGAAAGTGAAACTCTAATGGCATCAAATTTGGGAGAAGGTAGAAGTATCTAGGAAAACATCGGTGACTCTATTATTGAAATATGGCCATCCATTCAAATAATCTTCGAACGTAAGGAACTCATCAAAATGTAGAACAACAATTCAAGAAGAGAAGCATAAACTCTGATAGAAACCAAGTGAAGCTTAAGATATGATTAAGATTCCTAAGTCAAAGAACAAGGAGGATTTGGACGCAATCAATATCTTAGACATGATTGCCGACTATTTTGGAGATAAAGAAGGTTTTGCAGAAGAGGAACTTGATCAACTAGTTGCAGACCAAGTGTGAAGCCTTAAATTTTATTGTCTAGAGGTTCCATACTGAATTTAATATTTTAAATCATAAAGGTCTGCCAGGTCTAGTTGGATTAGATGATAAGTTGTTCAAGTTAGAAGATTATTGCAAAAAGTTGTATACAATTGCAATAGACAAAACTAATTTTGCACGCATCAAAGGTCACATCATAGGCAAAGCTTTTGTTGAAGCTCTACAGTTTGACTTGATTATTCAACATCAAATCAAACAGTTGCTCATCCAAAAACCAACTTTTGATAGATTCATTGAAGTGGATGAAGTTTTCAGGAAAATGATGAATTGTGAAATTCAAGATCAGTGAGATAAGTTTTGTGAAACCATCGAGTGAAAAAATTAATTTTACAACATGCCATCACACCCAATTTTGTAGAGGCAAGTCAACAATAGCTTCCAGTGAAAAAAGGACAAGTCAACAACAACTTTCATCAAAAGAGGTCGAATCATCAACAAATTTTAGAAAAACAAAGACACTTCATCTATTTGTCCCCTTCTTTTATTCTTATTATCCTATTATTGTAAAATCAATTAAGATATTTCTAAAATTTTGTTAGTTAGTCTAAATAACTCTCAGCACAAGTTATGAATGGTTGCACCGTTGGATAAGGAGATTTTGTAAACAGAAATTATACTAAGTCTATTGATCATCAATAATACAAGCAGGATTTTGAACTCATCTCGTACAACTCTGTCTTCTCTGTGAGTTTTCCAGTTTTCTGTCATTATGTTTCTTCATATGTTTTATTATCATCAAAATAACTAGGTGAGATTGACTGTGTTTCAACAGCCTTATAATTCCTCCTGAAGTTATAATTATTATAAAGAATGATTTAATTGAAAATCTGTTAATGTATGTCCCTTTTATCAATAAATTGTTAGTATTTTGGTGATGTTAAATATATTTTATTGAATTTTTAAACAACGTTTAAAAGTTTTCCAGCTTATGGTTTATTGAATAGTTCAATTTGAATGTTTAATAATCATATCTTCTTATTCCACTTAATAGAAATCATAAAAGCTTAATTACTGCATGAGATGAACAAGCAACCCTTACTTTAAATTATTGATATTATCAGTAAGATTTAAAAACCTTAATTGTTTGATTAAAATCTATCTTATGTATTGGTCCTCCGAATATTTTAAAACACAAACAAACATTTTAGATGCTTTGGCATGATTATTGATCAAAATCATCTCAAAGGACAACAGAAACCATGCGAAGCAGGTATGTATCATGGTCCTAATCAAAAAAATATTTCTTATTATAATGTTCCCTTGAAAACATGGAATGCTCCAATGCCATGACAGGAATGGCCACCACAACAAGTCCAAAATAAGTCCTATCAATAGAATTTGAGGGGATTTACTTATGGAAATATACCTTCCCATCCTTATCCTCCACAATTTCAAGATCCATACCAACAACAATCACATCAACAACCTGAGCCTCCATGTCACCACCAGCTATATCAAGCACACCCACAAATTCAAAAACCATATTTACCTCTTCCACAATAACCACATCCTTCTCAACAATCACAATTAACCCAACCTCAATAGTTACAACTTCCATCTAATATACTACCCTCACGAATTACACAACTTCCTTCTCATATAGTTGAAAATCCAAATAATAAAATAGAAAAACCTGTTTAAAAAGATGAATCCGAATCATTCACTGTATATCTTATATCTCTAGTAAAATTACAAGATTTCTTTGTACAATTACAGGAAGATCCAGTAAAATTATTGGAATTTTCTGTAATAGTATCAGATGGTCCTGTAGAGTTACAAGAGATTAATTTGCGATCTGGTAGAGTTCTGAACCCAAAATCTATAGTAATAATCGAAGAACAAACTGAAGAAACTGTAGATAAAACAAAAAAGACAAAAACTATCCCTTTACAAGAGAAACTAAGAACAACAATGAAACAAACTGTCCGTTGCTCAAGAATAGCCTCAAAATTTTGGGACGAATCCATTTTCTAAGAGATTAAATTATGAAAAAAAGGATATACCAAAAACATACCTGAATTTGATATTATTGATGAATTGAAAAATATTACTACAAATATTCACTTAGAGCAATAAAATATACACAAGTTTAAAAAAAACAATAAGCGAATTGTGTACTAAAAAAGCTAGAAAGAGAAAACAAGGTTGATTTGGTGGATCAAATTTATGCTCAAAATTCAAAGTTTTCAAAATGGTACGGAACCTCAACGACCATGTATATCTGGTCGTTTCGAATCCAGTGCAACTCGTTTTGAAAAAACCTGATGTCTAATGCTCCTGTAACTAAGTTATGTTCATTTTTGTAAACAATTTTTTTTTTGAATTAGGGTTGTATAGGGCTGCCCAGTCAGCAGTTTGTAATACTCACTGGACCCTGACTGGGCATGGTTGACTGGACTCCATTGAAAAATGTGAGGTCAACAATTTTTAGTTGATGGTTGGTTCCATTTGGTGTAATTTTATTGGTTGGAGGGTCGATCAATAGTAGAGAGCCACGTGGGTCAATCAGAGGTAGTAATGTGACCTCCCTACATTGGTCTAAAATTTATTATGGAGGCTGAGCCAACCCACCATAATTGAACACGAGACCAGTTGCATATAATATGCATGCCTTACTGTTATCTCGCTGAATAGTTATTATAATACATATGTTAAAACATGTATATACAGTTTTTGTAATGCACCATTTGGGTGTGGGCTGGGGCTAGCCCCAACACTGGTCACCGCGTCCACGGGAATTAATGGGTGGGACCAGGGGCTAGGGCTTAGCCCTACCCCCCCATATTCCATCGAATAGTCAATCTATAGCCGTTAGAGGACAATTTAAGTATCACACAATTTGTGTCGGCGGTTAGAAAAATGGCTGATAGCGGAAAAAGGGGAGGATTTGTAGGAAAATTAGCAGAACTGTCGAATTTGTAGAGCGGTTTACAGAAATACTTGGGGGGATCATAAATTTCTCATTTTTTGGCCTTTTTTGGAGAAGAAAGAGGCTAGACATGGGTTTTTGATAGTTTTGAAGCCATTGGAGCTATGAGTGAAGCCATTTTAACATTGTAATTGTATGTAAACACAAATTTTTGAGCATAATGAAAGAGGCCCAACCATTGAAAGCTGGACCAGGAGATGTAGCCCAGGAGGGGTGAACTCCTTCATCATTTTCTGCTTTGTGTTTACAGTTATGGTGATATTGTATCTTGTTTACTGCAAAATATGAAATTTTTATTCATGTTTATGTGTTTAAAAATTGGACATAAGAGGTTTAAAATCCCTAATTAATCACTTGCAAAATTTTCATAATCCTTAAGAAATTTCACATATAGATTAGTTTGGTATGAGATCTTAGGTTTTCTTTGTTTCCATCAGGGTTTAATTGTTTTCAAGTGTATGTGGGGCTCACAATGTTGAAACTCAAGAGAGGAGAAGGAAATCTTGTGTTTACAAGTCCTCAAATTCGGTTAATGACAAGAAGATCAGGTTTGCCATAATCTCCACCACAAATTTCACCTCAAATTGTACCTGAAGCTTCAACAATCATGGCACATGAGGGAGAGCCTAAAAATATGTCAGAAGATTAGAAAGCTTTCAGAAAATCATTATTTGACATGAATGTTGGCTTGAGGGGTCCTGACCCAGGTTCGGTGTGCAAGGTTTGCCAACAAACCCCTATACTAATGTTCCTTTCGGTAGTGACCCACTTTTGTAGGTCACAGTCTCACCTGAACTAGTATGGGTGGGTGCTGGAACCAGGTTTTCGCACCCTAAGAAAGGAAGGGTAAGGCAAGAAAAGTTGCGTTCTATTTCTGTAATTCCCAGGTTACCTTGTTCTTCGCAGGGTTAATTATGTATCTATTTGCATCCACGTGCACTAGATCTATAATTATATGCTTTCTATAACATCAACACAGTATTATATAAAAAGAGCGGAATAGATCTAGATCCAAGCATTCAGTACACAGATCTTTGCAGCGAAAAGAAAGAAAATACATAACACATCAATTATCAGCAATTCATACAACAGTACTCACAGATTCAGATCTCTAATAATCCTTCACATTCATTCATTCATCAATATTTCCTTACAATTCCCTTCCCAACCTGTGCACACAGCAGCAGGGTCCGCACACAGTTGGACTAGGATCTCCGCGCACACAGCCAGCAGGATTATGTTCCCCAAAACCCAAACAGATAGCTTAAGAAACAGATCGCATCAATATCTCATCAATTCTTATCCTTTAAAATACAAAATACATCTCTATTTATAACAATCTAGCCTCAACTTTCCTATGGTCCGCAACCCATGGTTTTTAGACCCCTAGTTTACCCCTTTGACCCATTACAATGCGTTCGGGGCTTTGACCTACCCCAAAACCCTTGCGCTAGACTAAATATAATCACAAATAATCAAAATGGACTAGTTTCACAGCTTGTTAGGAGACCCCGTTCCAACATTCCCCCAACACAATCTTGTGACTCGTCCTGAGTCACTGCACTGGTGCATCTTCGATCTACATGCACAAAGTATCCAGAGCATGGACAAGCGGAGGGGGTACTACCTGAATTTCGGTTGCAGCATCCTGTGCAAGAGTGACCAGCTTCTGGGAAGGTGGATCGTTAGTAGCCGTGGTAACACTTGCTAGAAACTGATTAAGGCACTTGGTTGCGCCATTAATGTCATGTGTTAATTGGAGGGCTGAGGTAGTCCAGGGCTTCAGACGTTTAGTCATGACATGATGTTTTTTCCGGAGTTTCGCAATCTCGTCCTAGAGGTCATTGCTAGTTTTCAATCATGCCAAGTGCTGGGCAGGCACCAAAGTAGGCAGCGTAGCATTGATCTCTTCAACGATTTCTTCTCACTGTCGTAAGTCCTGATTGATTTGTTGGAGGACTGGATCACGCTGGACCCGAGTCCAAAGCTGTATGGATGACTCCATCAGTGTGGCACCTTGAGAAATTTGCTCTGTGATTGTCATTGTTGCTTTTGTGATAAGGGCGGTACGTTGGGCACGGACTTCTGGGGGTGTGCCGGGCTGTAGTCTGGCCTGTAAGTCCAAAATCTCCAGGCGGGAGGCTTTGAAAGCAATAACTAATTTTTCCACTTTGCCCTTAGACGTATCTTCAGCTGTGATTTCCTTTGTCACTTCCGTGCAGAGCTGGTGGATCACAGTCTCAAGTTTCGCCTGTTGTGACTTAGCCTGGATCACTTCATCAATTTTCTGCACGATGGTGTGCTGGGTGGCCACAAGTTGTTGGGTTGTGGATTGAGCGCGGTCACTAATCTCTCGGGAGACAGTGCGAAGGAGAATATCTAAGGCTGCATAGGGAAACTGAGCGAAGTCCAGATGAATTCCTGTGCCCTACAGGGGCTGCGTTCCGACTAAGGCACCGACAGGGATACTCCAGAGCCGACCGACTTCCTTAAATTGTGCTGAGCTGCTGTCGATTGAGAGGGGAGGTGCATGGCCTTCACTGGGTGGGGGGTGATCCATCTTGATCTAGAGAGTGTGGAGGTCTGCCTGAAGAGAGTCAATCTCGACCTTCCACTGGGTTGTGACAAGTGCCCACTTATCCTCCGTAACCATGGTGACCATGTCCGCAATCTGCTCCAGGTCTCCATCCGTTAATGTGACTGTCGCGTCGTAGTGCTCACGATGGGCGTGCTATTTTTTCCTTGGTCCTGATGCTGATGGCCCCATTCGATTGGTGCCGGGAGGAGGGGTGGTGGCAGTCTCTACCTGGGGCGGAGCTGTATCAGTCTGCCATGGTGGGTTACCTCTGGGCTCGGCTGGAACTGATGCCAGAGTGTCGGAGAGACCTTTTTTCCAGGCGGGGGGCCATAGTGAGATTAGTAGGTCAATTTCTGCATCGGGTACCATATAAGGGAAGTCTTTCCACGCTTGACTGGCAAGGCTACGAATCCGGACCTGGTGCATGGTGATTTGAAATGCAACAATATGCTTATATTTGTCATATATGGTGGGGGATAATCTAGGTCGGGAGTTTATGGCAGTAGCAATACTCCTCTGGAAGAGGACCCAAAAGACCTTGTTATCCTCGATGCACTGCTTATCCTTAGAGTCCCATAGGTGAGCATACCGAGCGCCTTTGCACATCCCAGCAGGGAGCTCTGGAAAGACCGACTCCTCTGGTTTGTCCCATGCGACCAGTGCTATGAGAAATAATAGCCACGAATAGAAGAACAAGGTCCCATGCTCCTGAGTCTCACGGACATTAGCGAGAAATTCATTGCACAAGTATTGAGCCCAATTAAAAAACACACCCTTCGCACACTGTCCGGCGAGTTGGATGACATAGGCGGGGACAGTCGCAACCTGGCACCTCCGCATTAGTTTGCAATCTAATAGTCGAGTGCCCATTTGCGTAGCAAGGTTGTTGATGGTTTGGATCACAAACACTCGCTGATTGCGTTGTACTGCATAGGTCTCCTGGACAAACAGGGCGGTAGCGTCTTTGTACTTCTTTCCGACTTTCTCGAGTGGGTGCGCCCCCTATCGGGAGTCCTGTAATATTGTGGACAACTAAGCATTGATAGGGACCCTGTCGCGAATCCATAAGAAACCATTGTGAATGAGGGCAAGTAACTGGTGTGCCAATCGATCTGTGATGTTGTAATGGCCAAAGTGGGGCATACGGAGCAGATTCAAGAGGTCGGATCCCGCCAAGCTGCATACCCAACATTGAGGTACTACCGTGATTCCATCATCCTCATGGATTGTATCGAAATATAATGCAGAGGAAAATTCTGGGAAAGTGTCATGGTCTGCTAGATCATGATCATTAAACTTGACCTCATGATGGCGTAGGGGGGTAACCAGTTGATCAGGTTAGCCGACAGAGCCCCCTCCTGGTCATCTTGTTCTTAGGGCGGAGGCCTGGGAATTCTTGGGGAACTTCGGGGTCTTTTTGCTGCTTGTGGAGTAGCCCTTGAAGTTTGAGCTTTCTCCTTGCCTTTCCTTGTGTCTCGTGGGGGAGGGAATTCCTCCAACTCAGGCTCATCTTACAGAAATTCTTCAACCTCAAGTTCAGTTGGGGCGGAGGGTTTGGCAAGGGCAGTGGTTGACATCCTTGAGCGAAAAATGAATCCCGGCTCTAGGTGATTGCTATCCAACGAGGGAGTTTTACCAGTCATGGGAGGGATGCTACAACTATAACAAATTTCGTTGCCCGATTGCTTCTGTAAGATACTTAAAGTAGGTTGCTTGTTTACATGAGAAAATACCGCTAACCCGATCATCCTACCGCCCTTTAAACACTTTCCATCAGAGGGAAGAGAGAGATATTTTGCACGGGGCGGGTTTCCCAAGGAAGGGTAAAAATCCCCCGTAATTCATCCTGCCAATGGCTCAAGGGCCGCTCCCTTCAACGGTAACTTCTGCTTTTTACCAGAGGGTATAGTTCCAATAGCTAGTTATTGTGTCCCCAACAATTTAGGCATACTTGTCACGCTAAGGTTGCCAATTTGTGACAGCTGCCTGACTTCCCCCAACACAAGCTTGCTTCCTAAGTAGCTCTTGGCCCAAGACCAAGAGACTTTTATCATATGTTCTACTAAGGCTTTAAGGGGGGCTGACGTCGACATCAACTACTTGACCCTTGGTCGCGTCACCATCGTTAAGGTGGCCTAAGGCATGGGGCCGCCACTTGTGGAACCTACAGGTGCTATAGGGAACCTATTTCTCACTCAGGGGTCGACCTATCCTTCTCTCGGGGTGGGTCCTAGTTCTACTCCCATCCTTTCCTCTGGGGCCATAAAGAGAGATTCCTTAGTGATATGAAGACAACGCAACGTAGAGGCTTCTCCTAGCTAGGTCTTCCAAGCTTCTAGATCCTTACTGGGATCCTCAATATCTTCCTCGTATCATGGTATATTTTCTTGGGTGAGGTTGTCCGTATATCGCACTGTCAATTTATAGATATCAGCCCCTCCCTTAGGTATAGGTTCTGCATAACATTTTCCTTCTACCGGGTCTAGTGGTACAATGACACGTCTGCCCTGGTTTTCAAATATCATGCTGCGATTTTTGAGGTTGATGATGTCCCCCATGTCCATAGCCCAGTCCAGCCCAAGGAGCGCAGGGTAGGGATCCGCATTTTCCACAATTTCTATCACCTCAAAGTCAGCGAGGATCCTTACTCTTGTGATATCAACCACGACACTGGGGAGTCTACCTAGAGGAATGATTTTTTGATGGTTTTCCATTCAAAGCTGGATGGTGGATTTCCCCAGCTTGGGTTCTCCCATGCGTTTCCAAGTGTGCTTAGGTAGTATATTGGCGTCTGATCCAAGGTATAATATAACTTGATCCATTTCGTAGCCACTGATCTGGACTGTCAGCCACATTTCCCTACCAGTGCGTCTTTGATATTCGTGTAACGTATGCACATCCTTGATGCCGGTTGACCTGGTATCATGTGTTGCACAGCTTTCCAGTAAAGTCTTCAGATTTAGTACTGCCCGGGGGTTGCGTAGAAACCTCGTGCATGCTTGTAAGAAGGGTTTAACCTCCTTAGTTACTTCCACATCTCTCAGGTATGTGGATGGCGAAACTTTAGTCTCAAGGAAGTCCTTTCAAGCATCCATAAACGTTTCCCTTGATTTGCGTAGGTCTAGTCCTTCTTGGTTGCTTACTACCTTGCGGATCAGTGTATTAGCTTCATCCTTCTCCTTATCCCCCCCAGTCGCCAATCCACTGTGCATTACTACATTTACCTTTGCGTCTTGACCCCTTAGTTCAGTCTAGACCCTTCGCACCTTCTGCGCAGACGGAAATTGATTTCCATATACCTTTGCTTTTAGGGCTGGGCAGTCTTCCAGCATATGGCCTAACTGTCTACAATACCTACAGGACTGTCGTAAGGGGTGCAATAAATCCTTCACAAAATGCCCCATGCCTCCACAGTTATAGCAGATCGATTGGCCTTGACCTCGACCTGCTCTTCTGCTTTGGCTTTCGTCCCTTCTCTCAGGGGGGGAGTCATCCCTACACGAGGGGGTTCTTGGTGAGGTAGGATCCTCCTTTCCATTCATTGCTTCATTACGAATTCAGAAGTCTTGCTCCTCATGGCCAACTGGCTGGCAATTTTGGCACCAGCGTCGCTTTGATGCGAAAATGGGGGTGCCCGAACAAGACCATTGGTTGAACTTACGTAACCCAGTTGTGCAGCTTTCTCCCTGCCAGAGTGTAGTTCCCCTTGAGTCCCACTGTTCTAGGCTACCCGCTCCTAGTCCCGAGTGGCTCGTTGCGTGACCTTGTTCCGTGCCAGCCCCTCTTCCTTTCTCTCGTTGTAGATTCTGAATTTCCTGGTGCATAGCCTCAATCTGCACCTAGATTTGCTGTACTTCTAACGTAGCCTCCTTTAGAGGCGTAGCTTTTAATTTCATAGTAGCTTGCAAAGCCTCGTCTTGCAAGCCAAAATTCCGGTGATCCATAGGTACGCGTAGGCAAGGGAGTAACATGGCGATAAATCATTCCGTAAGTTGTCTGTCATCATATCGAAATCCTCTTTCTCTGATAGCTTTTTTTAGGCGTTGGTCTGCTTCCCATACAGATTTAGTTGCCCCTTGCTTGAAATATTTTAGTTCTGCTATGACTTGAGAGTAGGACTTAGGGTTTCGGAACTACTGTCTCACAGCATCCTGATGTTCTGGATAGTTGCATCCTTATTTTGTGATACGTACCCCATATATCAATCCAGATATCTTCCTTCAAGGGCTACGGATAGCTGCGCTTTTATCATAGTATCGCCCACCATGCCCTGCACAACCCATGCCAACTCTACCACAAACCAAAACTACTCCATGTCCTCATCAGCCGTGCCCTGGAAGGTAGGTAACTTCAAGCACACCACCATGGTGCCCTTCTTCAGTATTTTCTTGTCAATACCCAATCCCTTTCTTAAACTCCTTCCGGTCCCTGCAACAGAACTATTTTTTGGCTTGAGGGGTCCTGACCCAAGTTCGGTGTGCAAGGTTTGCCAACAAACCCCTATAATACTGGCCCTTTCAGCAGTGACCTACTTTCGCAGGTCACAGTCTCACCCGAAGTAGTATGGGTGGGTGCTGGAACTAGGTTTTCGCACCCTGAGAAAGGAAGGGTAAGGCAAGCAGAGCTGCGTTCTATTTTTGTAATTCCCAGATTACCTTATTCTTCATAGGGTTAATTATGTATCTATTTTCATCCACATGCACTAGATCTATAATTATATTCTTTCTATAACATCAACACAGTATTATATAAAAAGAGCGGAATAGATCTAGATCCAAGCATTCAGTACACATATCTTCGTAGCGAAAAGACAGAGAATACATAACACATCAATTATCAGAAATTCATACAACAGTACTCACAGATTCAGATCTCTGATAATCATTCACATTCATTCATTCATCAATATTTCCTTACAATTCCCTTCCAACCTGCGCACACAGCAGCAGGGTCCGCACACAGCTGGACTAGGATCTCCGCGCACATAGCCAGCAGGAGTCCGTTCCCCAAAACCCAAACAGATAGCTTAAGCAATAGATCGCATCAAGATCTCATCAATTCTTATCCTGTAAAATACAAAATACATCTCTATTTATAACAATCTAGCCTCAACTTTCCTATGGTCCGCAACCCATGGTTTTTGGACCCCTAGTTTACCCCTTTGACCCAGTACAATGCGTTCGGGGCTTTGACCCACCCCAAAACCCCTGCACTAGACTAAATATAATCACAAATAATCAAAATGGACCAGTTTCGCAGCTTGTTAGGAGACCCCATTCCAAAAATGACACAAATGGTGAAAGTTATCTATGGAGAGATAAACACAAGGATGCAAGGTGAGAGCTACAATCCTCCAAAGGGAGATAAGTCTTCAAAAGGAGATGGAGGAGATGGAGACAATAATCCAAAAGGTAATGGGAATGGTGATAAACCACCTTTGACACCATCATTATATTCACCTCCATCCTCACCATCTTCTTCTTCCACAACAACCCCTTCACACACACCTCCACATTTTCCAAAGGGACATGGTAAAACTCCATTTTTTAAGCATGACATAAAGTTTGATTTTCCTATTTATGATGGAGAGGTAATTGCTGAAATATTATATAATTGTGTACGTCAGCTTGAAGTGTATTGTAGGATACAAAGAATCAAGGATGATGACACAGAGATTCATCTTGCTTCACTAATATTGGAAAGTGCAACACTTATTTTGTGGGAAGCCAAAACTAAAGAGGACATGAAGAAACATGGTAAGGTATTAACCTGTTGGAATGATTTTGTTGATGCCTTGAGAAGACAATTATATCCATTAGCATACATGCAAAAGGATATAATGGACTGGAAAAACTTTAGGCAAGGGAAAAGACAAAGTGTGCAAAGCTATACTCAAGAATTTAGGAGAAGAGCACTAATATTGGGTGTAGATTTGACATCTCAAGAAAATTTGCTAAAATATATTGGAGGTTTGCATAGTTACCTAAGAAATACTATTCTCATGTTTAATAATTCAAATTTATATGAATTTTGTGTACAGGACACACATCTAGAGGCAAGAGGGAAACATGTTTCGGATGAGACAAATGATAATAATTTTGAGTCTCGAGAAAAAGGAAAGGGTAAGTACAAGGGTAAGGGTAAGAAGAATGAACCCATTAAGTTGGAGAAATATAAACTCACATGAAACCACTGTTTTAAATATGGCCATGATGAAGATCATTACTGGAAACTACATCCAGAGATAGGACCTAACAAGCTTAAAAACAAGGAGAAGGAGAAAACAACTGCAACAATACATCATGATTTTGGTTCTGATTCCAAAGATGAAACAAATATCACAACAATGGGTTGGAAAGGTAATGAAATTGGAAGTACTAGTTCTTCAAGTTTTCTCAATAGTACTCAATATTATGAAACCAGAATTGAGCTTTTCCATGTTAGAGTTATTTCAAAGCATACCAAGATTGACACCCTATTTGATAGTGGTTCACAAGTAAATATTATTTCTGAATACTTAGTCAAGAAGTTGAATATAGAAACCATTCCACATCCAATACCTTATCCTTTAGGTTATATATGCAAGAATTAAAATTTGCAAGCGGCGAGGAAGTGCATATTTAGATTTGCAATCACTGCAAACTTTCTTGATGAAGTTGAACTTGATGTAATTCTGCTTGATATTTGTGGTATAGTTTTGGGAAGCCCACATCTTTATGATAGGAGAGAAATATTTCATCACCATGAGAATAAGCATCACTTGTTCAAGAATGGGGTTAAGTACATTGTTAGAGAAGATAGTAAAAATATGAGTTTGTCTCTTATGAATGCTGGATAAATGAAGAGAATTGTGAATGCTAGTCAAAATTTTGCTTTGTCAATGTTCAAGCATGAAGATGTTGTGAATGAGGCCTTTCAAGGAGACACATCAAATGTGAAATGTTATTTCATTGATGTTGCTAATTTTTGTGATAAGATGTTTCAGGATTCTAGCATGTTGCCTCCTAAAAGAGATAAACATGATGAGGTAAAATTCCAACAACATACATCATTGTTAAACAATGATGTGAACAAGATGCCAATCAAGAGAGTGCAAAGGTCAAAGAGGAAGTGCCAAAGAAATTTGAAAAAGAGGGAATTGGGTTCAAAATTTATTCTTTTGAGTTTCAAAAAGTGTTGTATTTGAAATGGGATGTTGCATGGCGAAGACGATCACATTTGGTCAAAGATCGAGCCAAGCACAAAGCGAGACATGTTAAACATCGTCATGTCGACAATGTTCAAGGTGAAAAAAATTTGAAGCTGTTTAAGTTTCCTTCGATTGAAGACCAAGGAGGGAATGTGTTTGTTCCTTCAAGGACAAGTTGTTGTTTTGAAAATTCTAGGAAATTGCAGTAAGATGGTATCTACAATAGCAAATCAAGGTCTCAAACGTGAGGGAAAATGTTCAATTTTCTTGAAAAGCTCAAATTGTTGCATTTAAGAAAATTTCAGTGGATAGAGACTAGAAGGGTGAGGGAGATAAAACCTAATCTATTTGTTGATGGATACAAATATTTTGTGGGTAAAAATCTTCCAGTGGGGAGGAATGATTCGGTGGATCAAATTTATGCTAATAATTCAAAGTTGTTGGAATGGTGTGGAACCTGAATGACCGTGTAGATCTCATCGTTCTGAATTCGACACAACTAGTTTCACGAAAAAACAACGTCGTATTCTCCTGTAATCAAGTTCTGTTCATTATTGTAAATAACAAAAAATGTGTTTGGGTTTGACATGGCTATCCAGTCAATAGTCCGTACTACTAACTGGACCCTGATTAGGCATGGTTGATTGGGCACCATCAACCAATGAGAGGTCGACACTTTTCAGTTCATGGTTGGTTCTATTTGGTGTAATTTAATTGGTTGGAGGGTTGACCAATAGCATGGAGCCATGTAGGCCAGTGAGAGGCAACCACGTGGCCTGCCCGCATTGGTCTAAAATTTATTATGGAGGCCAAGTCACCCCACAAGAATTGAACACATGATCGATTGCATATAATTTGCATGCCTTACCATTATACCACCGAATAGTGCTTACAATACATATGTTAAAACATGTATATAATTTTTTTATGATGTGCCATTTGTGGGTGGTCCGGGGCTAGCCCCAACCTTGGTCCCTGCGCCCACTGTAAATAAGGGGCGAGACTAGGGGCCAGGGCTTAGCCTGACCCCCCCATATTCTATCGAATATTCGGTCTATAACCGTTAGAGGAAAATTTAAATATCCCACAATTTGCGTCAATGGTTAGCAAAATTGTCATTCTGATAACAAAAAAAAGGTGCGGATTTGTAGGACAGCTCGTAGAACTATTGAATTTGTGGAGTGGTTTACAGGAAAACTTGGGAGGATGATAAATTTCTCAGTTTTTGGCTTTTTTTTGGAGCAGAAAGAGGCTAGAAAAGGGTTTTTGATAGTTTTGAAGCCATTGGAGCTATCATTGAAGTCATTTGAGCATTGTGATTGTACGTAAACACCATGTTTTGAGCATAATGAAAGAGGCCCAACCATTGGAAGTTGGACCAGGATATGTAGCCCAAGAGGGGTGAAGTCCCTCATCATTTGCTGCTTTGTGTTTACTGTTATGGTGATATTATATCTTGTTTACTACAAAAACTAAACTTTTTATTCATGTTTATGTGTTTAAAAATTGGACATAAAAGGCTTAAAAATCCTAATTAATCACTTGCAAAATTTTCAACAATACACGTTATAGGTAAATTGGCTATTATGATGAATACATAATTCATTGCGGAAAAATATGTTGACCCAGGCATACTTGTTGTAAAAATAACAATGAACATGTTTTCTATTCCTAATAAACTTATTGATTGAGGTGTTTCTATAAATGTGATGACAAAAGAAACCATGGATATCCTAGAAATAAACAACATTAGACCAACTCCAACAATGTTAGAATTGACTAATAGATAAAAAATTAAACCAGAGGGAATTGTAGAGGATATTATTATTTCTATTGAATCTTGGGCATATCCAGTTGATTTTATGATCCTTCAACCCAAATCCACATTAAGAGGACATCCTTTAATTTTGTGAAGACCATGGTTGGCAACTGCTGACACATATATTAGTTGTAGTTATGGAAATACGACAATAACAAACAATGACGAAATTAAAAATAATACTTTGTATCCCCCTGCCAAAACAGAAGGTCAATTAAAGAAACTTCATTGGTTTGATGAAAATAAAATAGATGATGAAATATTTCAGCCTTTGTTAACCATTGAGCACACATTTAATCTTAAAGAACATTTTGATGAAAATAATATTGATAATTTCATTGACCATCCTGATTTTCTACATTATTTTAGGGGGAAGTCATTTGAAAAATCAACTGCAGTAGAAGGTTTTTCCAAATTTAAAAAATATGAGTCATCTAAAAATTCTGCAATTCTTGAACAAACTGTTATTCCTATAAATTTTCGACAATTTGTAATATTTCAACAACCTGAAATTCCTGTAACTTTTCATGAAAATTTTGAGCCAACTTTGTTAAGTTCCTTTAATTTTTCTTTGCATTCTCTTTTATGACAAAATTTTCAAGAAACATGTACTAAGGATGGCTTAAAATCAGCTTATTTACCAGTCTTTCATGTACACTCAATATCAATCCTTGCAATAAATTTATTTAAATATCTACTAGGAAGACTTTAAATATCAGTTATAAATTGGAAAATTTCCAACAAGATCAATTGATTATGTTATTGTGGAAAAATTCCAAAGCTTTTTCTTGGGAATATACTGATATGTTAGGAATACATCTTGATACATGCACACATCATATTTACATTCAAGAAAAATTTAAACATGTTAGACAACCACAAAGAATAATGGACCCTGAATTGAAAGAAATTGTAAAAGAAGAACTCCAAAAATGATTAGATCTAGATTTTATCTACCCTATATCTGACAACCAATGGGTTTCACCCTTGGTTATTGTTCCAAAAAAGAACGGTAAATGGACGGTATGCATATACTACAGGGAAAATAATAAAGCCACTCTAAAAGGCAATTTTCCTCTACCTTTTGATAGATCAAGTCCTGGATAAATTGGTGGGAAAGAGATATTTTTATTTCCATGATGGTTTTAGTGGCTATAATCAAATAAGAATAGCTCCGAAAGACCAAGAAAAAACAACCTTTACTTTCCCATGGCTAACCTATGCTTAGAAAGTATTACCTTTGTAATTTGTAATGCGCTTGATACATTTCAAATGGTAGTCTTAGCTATTTTTGTTGATTTAATTCATGATTGTTTGGAATTATATATGGATGAATTCATTGTTCACAAAAATTAATTTGAGGAAGCCATTGATAACCTAGAAAAAATATTAAAAAGATGCCAAGAGTCAAATATTTCTTTAAGAAATGATTTTTTTAAAATGTTTACTGAAGGAATTGTCCTTGGACATCATGTCTCTTTCTTGGGTATCAAGGTAGATCCATATAAGGTTGGAGTAATTGTTAAATTTCCAATTCCATCTTCTCAAAGAGTTGTAGGAATTTTCTTAGGAAATGTGGGGTATTATAGGCATTTTATTAAAAAAATTTCAAAAATTTCCTCGCCATTATTTAAATTTCTTACAAAATATATTGAATTTTAATGGGATAATGACTGCTAACTTTCTTTTGATGTATTTAAAGAAAAAAATTCTACGACTCTTGTGTTAAGAGGACCTGATTGGACATTATCTTTTTATATATCTATAGAAGCTTCTGATTGAGTCATAGGATCAGTTTTAGGGAAAAAAGAACAACAAAGAACATATGACATTTACTATAGTAGTAAATAATTGAATCCAAATGAAACTAATTACATTATTATGGAAAGTGAATTTTTAGTAGTTTTTAATGCAGTTAACAAGTTTTTGTCATTACATTACAAGTTATGGACTCTTTTTGCACACTCAGATTCTGTTATTCAATACCT
Source organism: Pinus albicaulis (assembly GCA_034641835.2). Taxonomy (NCBI): domain Eukaryota; kingdom Viridiplantae; phylum Streptophyta; class Pinopsida; order Pinales; family Pinaceae; genus Pinus; species Pinus albicaulis. The sequence goes on along the minus strand of CM076569.1, from coordinate 957,666,123 downwards.
AATGAACAAAATAATAACAAATGGAATAATTACAATATGGTTTCTACTATTACAGGAATTTAACATCACAGTGCTAGATAAGCTAGGGAGGGAAAACCAGGTAGCAAATTTCCTATCTCGAATCAATAATTCTGGTGAGACCATTCATGTAGTAGATAGCTTTCCAGATGAAAATTTATTTGCAAATTCTGTTATAACACCTTGGTTCACTGACATTGTCAACTATTTGTCTACATGAAAATTTCCACCACACTTTTCATCGAAATAAAAACATAAAATGATCAAGAAAAGTGTTAGATAATCTTGGATTCAAGGGGATATTTTCTATATGGGAGTAGATATGGCCATCTGTAGATGTGTTAGAGAATATGAGATGTTGGATATCTTGAAAGAATGTCACGATGAGCCATATGGTGGAAAATTTTCAAATAAGAGGACAACCTATAAAATTCTCCAGCTAGGATACTATTATCCAAGTCTTTTTAAAGATGCCAAAAGTATGTGAGAAGCTGTGATAGTTGCCAAAAAATGGGTCGTCTAGTTGCAGCTGATGAAAATCCTCTTCATCCATAAGTTCTTGTAGAACCTTTAAAGAAATGGGCCTTAGATTTTATAAGAACCATTAGTCCAACATCAAAGAAGAAGAGATGCATATTTGTTTGTAAAGATTATGTGACAAAGTGGTTAGAGGTGAAATATTTGGTGAGAGATAATGAACAATCAATAGTGGATTTTATTTTTGAAGATATTTTTGTTCGTTTTGGGGTACCTAGGGAGCCTGTTACTGATTAATCAATTTACATCAAATATAGTTGAGTATATTATTAATGAATATAAAATTAAAAACTGGAAGTCAACTCCTTATCATCCACATGCCAATGGCCAAGTGGAATCTAAAAATAAGGTTTTTGATGACATCCTAACAAATATTGTTTGAGTTCATTGAATAGATTTGGAAAAAAGGCTTACTGAGGCTTTATGGGCATACATAACAACATGGAAGAGTTCAACCGGTCATACCGCATATGAACTAGTTTATGGAAAACATGTACTTTTTCCCATTGAATTTCAAGTTAAAATTTTAAAATTGGAGCAGAATTGGGATTAAACCTGTTTGAATCTCAACAACAAAGAGTCCTACAATTAAATGAATTATATGAGATGTGATTAGATTCTCTAAAGAAAACCACTGTTATACAACAACAAAGAGGTAAATGGCATGGAAAATTTATGAAGAAGAAAGAGTTTAAAGCTAGAGATTGGGACCTATTGTTTGACTCAATATTTAAAAGACTTTAAGAGTATGTTTACTACTAATTGGCTAGGACCCGATAAAATTCAAATTGTTTTTGATAATGGCACTATTAAAATAAAAACAATTGATGGGTCATACATCTCATTTATAGACAATGGCCATAGGCTAAATCTGTATCATCAACCAGTTTCTAGAGATGGTTTTATTTCAATTTTTTTAGCATGAAAATATGGACATTTTGGATAAAGGGGGTAATTCCCCTCATCCACTTCCATCCTAAATTTACATTTTTTAAATAACAAGTTGACTTCGTTCCTTCTTGTGATCATTAAACTATGAGAAGGACATCTATAAATTTTTGGTTTATTCCTTTATCTGGTTTTGATTTATTAATAACAGAAAAGGAACTTCTATAGAGTTTTCTTTGAGTTTTTCAGACTCTAAAATTGAAAATACCAACGAGAATTAACTATCTTGGGATTTGTATAAATTATACAAACATTTGTATATCAATGGATTCAATCCGATCATGCAATCTACTAAAGCAAGATACTGAATCCTTCTACAAAAAAATTTTGTGGAAAATAAACACAATCGCCAATCACATAAAGAAAAGAGAGAATAAAATCAAACCACAACACATATATTTTCCTGGGGAAAGATTAATGATCAAGAACCATCTATCATATATTGTATATTCTACAAGGAATCATGAAACAATTACAATGCATTCTTCTCACAAGAGTCTCCTGCAATCTGCTAATCTTCTCACAATGATCCAGGAAAAATTAGGCCAACACTTAGCCACTTCTCAGCCTATCTTCAGCCTGCCTTGCACACGCAATTCATGAGGAATGCAATCCATATTCCTTAGGAATTTCAGCATTTCTCAACTGCATAGAGTATCATGGGCATCCTGTGGTGTTTTAATTGCATCTGGGCAGGCTGCTAATATCACAACTGATAGTTAACTTCCCTTTAACCTTTGTCTCAATTGGGTCTCCACTGGAACTTACATGCATGCATATATTAATAGTAAATCATTAGTTGCATGGTAGATCACTGATTGTGAATTAAATATGATTTAATTCACTTGATCTCTCACTAGTGCAACAAACAGTTACACCTAGTTCACCTGACTTTAACTCACCTAATTAAGTTAATTGATTACTCATGCATTAAACTAACGCAATTAACTGCAACCTAAACTCTAAAACACATAGAATCACTCTTCATGCCTCACCAACCACCCTCAACTCGAAATTCATGAGATAATTGAGTTTATCACACTTAGTTAACTATTACAAGTGATTATGAGATAAGATTACAATTTATTGTCCAATTTAATTAAGGGATAATTAAATTTGACACATATCCAATTTATTAAATAAATTTAATTTCACACTAATGTATCGCTAGGACCCATAACTACATGACGTATGGTCCCACACTAATGTAGGTGCTGTCATGTTGCTTCTGGATGCCAATTTCACTCTTTCTTGTTGCAAACTTTAACATGCGTGAGAAAAATCCACAGTATATTAGTTGAGTTTTCTTTATGTTTTTTAGACTCATTAAAATTTGAAAACATCGATGAGCATTAACTGTCCCGTGCTCGATAAAAATCCATAGGTTAGTTTCCTAAATATATAAATAGTGTGGTTTAGTAATAGGTTACAACTACTCAGAAAAATGCCTCCTTATTTCAGAAAATTGTGGCTATTGTTTCCTATAAATTCATAATTAAAACAATTTTTTTTTGTACATTCTTGTAGTTAAAGGAATTTATGAACATATATGTTTCCAATTCATGTAAAATCAGAAGTCAGAATCAAGTTTCTTGTAAAATCCCTTCAATTACAAGAATATTTGAATTGATATTGTCTCAAAGCATTTGTGAAAAGTAAGGTTATCCTTAATAACTGGTTCCTCCTCTCAGAAAAATGCATCAGAGAAAATTTGAATAAGTATCAGTTACAAATTTTTTGATCAATATTAGCAAAGAAAACATTGTTTTCTATATTCTTGTAATTGAGAAATGATTTCTTGAAACAAAGTTTAGATTCCTACAAACTAAGAAGTTATTTCATGTAAAATCAACTTCAAGAGAGAGAAGACAATTGCAACAAGCAATCCTCTATTCCATCATGGTAGCAATAATGAAGGTACCAACAAGATCATATTTAGTACTCCTTAGCAAGGTAATGGAGAATAAATTAACATTTATTTATTAAATTGGGAAGACCTTAGAAACAATTGATTTGATTTCTAATACATCCTCCACTACTTTTCATGATTTAAAATTATTACCACAATTCACATTCCTCTATGTAATTATTACTATCAAGACCACCTGTCCTTTGTGAAATTATTACTCTATATTTTCTATTGGGAATCTCAAAAACATAAGTTATGTCAACCTATTTCTCATGATGTGAATTCATTATTACCAATGATTACAAAAAGTGGTATTTTTAATTTTAATTACAAATAATTTTTTTTTTTGAAATAAAACCATTTCCACTCTTGCATTCGACAACCTATAGCCATTTCAAAATTCGAAAATCCCGTAAAAATCAATGTTCCTGTTAGAGTCGGTATCTTCATCTCTTCGTCAGAGATCAAATTTCTCTTGTTGCATTTCATTTTAGGTGTCTCATTTAGTTCAGTCAGCTGCATTCGATTAGGAGCATGGATCATCTGAAGGAAGGGTCTTGTCATTCACATCCCTCATGTCTTGTACCTGCTGTCCTAGTTCTATTTATCAAAATCATTTACAGTCATGTTTGGTCTCCTGGTTGGCAAAGAGTAATTTTATGGTTTTAGTCTCATTAGGTCTATGTTTTCGTTAATCTTGTCTTTATAATGTCCAATAATGTCAGCAGGCACATGAGGAAGCTTCAAATAAGGTTTCACTACAAAAATTTCATCGTCATAATGCTCGATAATGATTTTTCTTCAAAACTCTGTTTTGAAGAAAAATTGTCTATTTTATCCTTTTTGTAACAAATGCAATGTAATTTTTAAGTTCTTCAGTTGTAATAATGCTCCATATGAAACCCTGGTCACCTTTGCCAAAGTTTCATGCCATCCATCCCTGCAAAATAGATAAGAAACTCATCATTCAGCTCAAAAAATCAAAACCAAGCAAAACAAATTTCTTTTGAAAAAGTGCCAAAGTTTTCAAACATTGTAAAGTGGGTTTTTTCAAATCAAAAATCAAAATCCTTGGTATACATAAGATATTTCCAAATTTCAAAACTCCATTTGCATGTCAAGAGATAGCATTGAGCCAAGAGAAATTGTGGAGGAGAGAAGCCAACGTTGGAAGGCCGAACTGTGTTGAAATTGAGGAGCGTGGCGCATTGGGCAGTGGTCGCGGTGCATAGGCTGAGCGCGGCGCATAGGGCCTCTCTTCTCTGTGAAAATTTGAACCAGCGTGACACATTGAAGGGGCGTGACGCACTGGGCAGTGGTCGCGACGCATTGAACTAAAACATAAATTTTTTCCATTGCTTCCAAAAAATCCAAATCGACTCAGTTTTTTTTGGTCAAGTAAGTTCATGTGATCTTCTACTACCCATAAACTCATGCTTGGTGTTGATTATATGATTGATTATGATAATTTGAATACAAAAAAGCCAAAACCTATTATCTTGTTGAGAGTTGCTCCCTTAGGGTTTTGAAGTTGAAGTTTTAAAATTGATTTTGGTGCCAAAATTTTTCATTCCTCACCTTGTTTATTCCTCCCTCTCACTGTTATCCTATCACTACAATCCATCCCCTATTCCCTTACATCCCTAAAGCCACTAATACCCATCTCATATCTATTATCCCTATCCCATTTGAAAAATTTCCCCAAATACCAAGTTTATCCACAAAAAAAAATCAAGTGGTTGTCCCTTGTCCCTAAATTTCTCAATCACAAGTTTTCAAAAGGCAAATATCACTTGATTAAACCCCATTATCTCCACTGCCCTATTCCTTCACAGTCCTTCCCATACTATCATACATTTGGCACTAAAACAAAAGCACCAAATTCTCATTTTCATCTCATACAAGCCAACATACACCTTGCATCAACCTTGAATACCATGGAGACAGACACTGATAAATCATCTGACCGAGAGAGTGATTCTACCACTGAGCTACATGCACCTAGAAGGCCTCGTAAAGGTGGCAGACACGTGAGAGAGGAGCCCACCTCATTGGCTGAATTTCAGGCTTGCCCACTTGCCATGGCATGTTTTCGGGAACAGTCATGCTATCAGTTTTGTGAAATGATTGCTAGGATCCATTATCATTAGGAGTTGGATCGTTTGTTTGCATTGCATTTACATGATGCTCAGGTCACCCTTGCTGGTGTAACTTTCACTTTGACACCGGAAACCATCTCTCAAGAAACCAGAATACCGAATGTGGGTGAACGGTGGAACAAAAGACAACAGGTGGACAGAGTGCATTATGAACCATATATCAGGCCTAGCTTTGTGAGACAGCTCAACAGAGTGTTCCCATTTCGGTTCCTAAAGGAATCCTATGCGCCTCTGATGAAACTCATTATCAGATACTTCAGTTGTGAGGGCCGGTTTTCACGCCTTTATGCCTACCATATCAGGTTATTGATGCATTTCACTAGGGTGAGGATGATAAAACTCCCTTATTTCATGTGCCGGAACATCGAGAGAATGACCACTCTTGTGCAGAGGAAAAATCCCGAGTAGTAGTACAACAATATTTATCACTATGCACTCATCAAGATCGTGGTTGTACATCAGCTTGGATTGCGGGGTATTTCATGGGAGGATTTCATTTCCCATGATTTCTTTACAGCTCCTCAGGTTCCTCCAGAGGTTTTCCATGATGCAGTTGAACCTTCACATCAGTACGGAGGTCAAGAGACAGAGACTATTGTGCCGACATATGTCACTTATAAGAGAGGCACTAGAGGATTATTTGCAGCAGCCCGACGAGTACTATCCCCACCTGGGGTGGAAGGGGTCTTGTTGCTGTCATCAGCAACACAGGTACAGGTATAGGACAGGGGTAAGAGGCCCATGCAGGATGAGGGGCCTTCAGGAGGCCAAGATACAGGTTTCATACTGATTGATGAGGATTTGAGCTCTCCAAGCTCAAAGTTGAGAGAGACCATTCAGGAGCAGAAGGCGGAGATAGACACATTGACCGTCAAGTTGCAAAGAGCCCAATGGATCATAAAATACCTGGAGCAGTGAAACAAATAGTTGGAAGATCAACAAACAATCATGGAGTTGCAAAACATTCGTGAGAACCAGTAAGTTGCCCAAAGAAGTCAAACCGAGATGACATCCATTGAGTGAGAGATTGAGGTTGATAGAGAGACTTGGCTTGAGAGGGTCAATATTCATCTTGAGAAGCTGTTGGAGAAGGCCAAAAAGGAAAATAACATGCTTAGGCACATGAAGAACCATTATTGGGCGCAAAATCATGTTTGCAAGGTGAGAATCAAGATCCTGAAGGCAAAGCTAAAGAGGGCACTAAAGCGTCGCAAAAGGCATGATAGACTCCAAATTTTGGCCGAAGATTCTTTGGCCCAGCATAGTGCTTGATGGTGGACATTCAGCCCAAATTTCAAGAAATTTGGGAAACTTTTTGTCAATTTTGATTTTTTGGGCCCTAACACAGATTTTCCTGCCCGACGCGTAGCGCCACTTGGCGCGCGCTTATAATTGGCAGCTCCTCTTGAGAAAAAATTTGAATTTCTAGATTTTTCATCAAAATTTATGCATTCCTACCCATTACCTAAGGATTTTGACAAGTTTTTGGTTTCCTATAGGGTCAAAAACACCCTAAAAATGGCCTTTCTGCCACTTTTTGGACACATAGGAAGCAGTGTTGGGAGATTTGATTTTTGAAGGGGAAAATGGCAACCAAATTCAGAAATTCCACTTGATTTGGAAAGTAGACAGGTAGAGATTTCCAACGAGATATCCTACACTCAATTTGGAATTTGGTAAGGCCCTTAAAATCAGCCTCAATGTGGCGCTACATATAGAGATTTCAGGCACGGCGCATTGGAAAATTTGGCCTAATTTTCACTCAGTAGTTCAGATTTTCGCATAGTTTTGGCCAGTTTGACTTTTTTTATCTCCAAATGTGAAACTCTTGATGTAAATTGATGTAATTTCATGGCTTTGATGTAATTTTGGCACATTTTTACCCATGCAAGTAGATTCATTCACCAAAAAGTGAAATGTAACTGAATGAATCAATTTCCTATCTTATAGAGGCAAGCTGTTTCATTGCCTATTTTCCAGTTCTTAGTTTATATCTTGTTGAAACAGCTCCTAGAATGGTGAGCTCGACCCCTAGAGGCATGGGGATGAGTTATGCTTTTCTATATCTTCTAGTTTCTCAGTCATTTTCAGGGTTGGACACTTGGGATTGCTTGGCACTTCATTGTACATTTCATCTCTGCAATTTTGGCAAAGGAATAGACCAGGGTTTGTAGCACTCTTTGGGATCCATGTGGCTCTATGTTTTGATGGTGTGTTTTTCTCTGTGATTGTAAGTTTACTGATGTTTCATGTGTATCATTTTCCTTCTCCTTTATTCTCAAATTAAACAAACAAGTTATAAAGGTGGAATTCATTAGATTGCTTTGCTTTGCCTTGAGTTTGGTTTAATTTTTCATGTTTTCATCTGTTTGAAGAGGATTCTTGAAAGCCTCTTTCCCTCTTCAGCTCCTCACCAGTCTGGACTATCCATTCATTTAATCCAAGCATCAAAACATTTGCCTTCCTTGCCCCATTCAGAACTCCGCAAAAACTAGGCCTCATCCCCGGACCCAAAATCTTCCTTTCCCTTTGATCCAACAAACACCCTCAAAATCAAATCAAACTATTTTACATATATATCTAGCCTAAAATCAACCTTTATTTAAAGTCATCTCAAGCTTTATTGATTATCTTTGATGAGATTGACCTGGAGAGAGCCCTCTCCTGATCTAGTAGGGCTAGCTACCAGATTAAGCATGGTTTGATGTTACCCTGAACTCTGCCTTCCTTTAGCCTGAGGTATATTTAGGCAATAACATAGTGGCGACCATACTGGGGATCAAAATGGTTTTATTGTTAGTGTTATTTGTTTTATAAGCTACAGACGGAGCCTGAAGTTATGTCAGGTAGCCTTCGAAACGCTCTTGCTTTGCATTAGCGAAAGTAGATAAACACTGCTTCAGTCAATCTCTGGTCTAGTTTGTAAACATGACACTTGACTTGTAAATTTCCCCCAGTACATCAGATTGTTCTAGACTTTGGATGATGAGTTTAGAATTTGATAGGATGAACAAGTTGGTTTTGTCCCTTTGATTTTTGAAAATAATTCAACACACTGGCTTCCAGAAGACATACCAGAGAAAATCCAGATCCCAATCCCCCTCCTGTGTATGAAAATCCTAATCTTATTTCAAGAATCCTTCGTCAAGAAAGTCTTGTGATTCCTTTGTTTAAATCTCATTCATGTCTCACTGTTTTTGAGTACCTTGAAGATCTTGAGTTTGACGAACAATTTGAGTTGTCGTTGTTTGAGACGAAGTCTGAAAGTGCTATTGGTTCTGCTGTCATAAATCCAGAGTTTATCAAGTATCTTGAAATTGAATAGGCTAATAGATCCATTGACAGTTATATTTTGAATATTCAGAATTCCATTGTGGCAAAAAATATTCTTGAGTTCATAGAGTCTGCATCTGAAAAACTTGGGCCATCAACAGTTACATCTGGTTCACAAGTTCATACCGAGCCTCCTTTCATTCCTACCATTCCCGTGAAACCATCTATTTCTGATCAAAAATCTACAATAGTATCGCCTCCATCTACACCTCATACATCAACTACTCCAACTCCTCCTATATCTCCAAGACCGATTGTAAATCCACCCAGAGAAATGGCTGCCCGATTTGCACCTCTCGTGTTGCCTCAAAACTTAGATGACATGCCCGCAGATTATCAAAGAAAAATTCCATTGTTTGATGGCACTCCTCAAAGTGTCACTGCTCAGAAACATGTGGATAGAATGGCAGATTTCTTTGACCTTCATGAGATTGATGCGGAAAATGTAACAATGAGATTGTTTGTTCAAACCTTTGGAGGAGAAGTCAGAAAGTGGTTCAGAGCTTTGCCGCCTAAAAGTATTGCTACATTGGCCAATCTTCAGAGACAATTCTTGGATCGATGGGAAGCGCAGAAAGATCCTCTTTCAATCCTTTTCGAATATGAAAATATCAAGAGGAAAGTTGGTGAGTCTGTCCAAGACTATTGTTTTAGATTTAATACTGTTTACAATGCCATTCCTGCTGATACAAAGCCACCTAGGGGATCTGCTTTGATTAAATTTCCGGATGGATTCAATACTGACATGGCTTATCAATTGAGAGAAAGAAGTCCGGCCACTTTAGAAGATATGCAGAAAATTGCAGTCAGTGTTGAAGCTAATTTGAATGCGAGGAGAGCTAGAATGAGAGCTGAAAAGAAAGTAGCAATAAAGGAAGAGGTTTCCACGTCAGATCAAATGATTCAGAAGATGGAAAAGATGTTTGAAATATTAACACTTGATAAGCCTGAACCGCAGATCAGAAATCCTAACTTCTGTGGTCAGAAGCAACCGCAATTCAGAATCAAGCAAAGAGAGCAGCGAGCACAAGAGCCAACAGTACAGCAGCAAGTGAAGACACCTTTACAGCAGAATTTTGTTGGTCTGGAATCAGATGATGAAGAGAATGTAATAGAAGAAGAGAATCACTTCTTTACACCTGATGATATGACAAATTTTATCACTGAAGATGAGGAGTATGCAGAAAAATTAGCTGTACAAAAAGACGAGGATTTCATCTTGGAAAATGAGACATCTCTTGAAGAAGAGTCCGATGAGTATTAGAGGGGATACATGAATGCTTTGACCACCCAGTAGCGACAATATTCACTTAGAAACAAAGATGTCCCTATTAATCCAATTCAAAAGAAAAAGGAAGTTTCAGCACCAAAGAATGATTCACCCGTGGCGCAGAAGAAGGGAAAAGAGATAGCTGATCCCACTATTAGAAAATCACCATCAGCAAATGAAAGATCCAATCAGCCAATTGTATCAAAGGAGAAATATGAAAAGAAGGATGTTCAAGTTAAAGAGGTAGAGAAAATTTCAGTTTTTAACTTAGAAAATGAAATTTCTAAGTTGAAAGTATTCATTCCTTTGACTGAATTAGTGAAGAACAACAACTATAAGGGTCAGGTGTCTAAGATTTTGAATTTAGATCCATTGTCTGATATGGTGAATGTGGAAGATGATCAACCTGAGTTGATTTTTGGTCCAGCATTGGATGGTGAGTCTCCAAATAGTGATGTGCCTCCTTTTTATATTAGCCTTAGATTGCATGATTTTGTGTTACATAATGCTATGTTTGATTCTGGAGCCTCTCATAATCTCATGCCGAGGGCAATCATGGGGAAATTGGGATTGGATATCACTAGAAAGTATCATGATCTTTACTCTTTTGATTCCAGTAGAGTAAGATGCATTGGGCTTATTAAATATTTGGTGGTCAGCTTGGATTATATTCCTACTAAAAAGGTTTTGATGGATGTGGTTGTGGCGGATATTCCTCCCAGATTTGGCATGCTTCTTTCCAGATCTTGGGGAGCGAAACTAAAGGGAACATTGCAACTTGATTTATCCTATGCTACTATTCCTGTTTTTGGTCAGATGAGGAAATTATATCGGGAGCAAAAGATGAAGTATATGATCACCAGCAAGGAGAAACCGGTAAATCATCCAATCAATTATGTACATACATATTTAGAGTCGTTTGTTTTGTATTCAGATAGTTTCAATGATGTAAATAGCCAATTAGTTGAAATAGAAGGCATTCTGGAAATCACCGAAAATTTCAGAGAGGTTTTAAAGAAAGAGAGACAAAAACTTGAAAGTTCCGCTGAGCAATCAGCCTTCCGACAACAACAAAAAATTGATGGACAGCAAGCAGAAATAACAGAGCAAACAAAATTTCAGCACTTGGAAGAAGATGAAGATGGTTTGTGGAATATGGATTTTGATGGTGCAGTAGGAAGTGATGGTGCTGGAATTGGCATTTGGGTACGCAGCCCTTTTTCCGCCCCAAACAAGGTATCGAGTAATGTAAGGGTCTGTTCTTATAAATTGGCTTTTGATTGTTCAAATAATGAGGCTGAATACGAAGCTTTAATTGCTGGTCTAAAAATTCTTAGAAAGTTGAATGCTAAGAGGATTGCAGTGTATGGCGACTCTGAGTTGGTTATCAAGCAAGTGAAGGGTGAATACCAAGCTAAGCATCCTCGAATGCGGGCTTACCGAAATGTTGTTCTTGATATCTTGAAATTGTTTTCAGAATATACTTTGACTTGTGTCCCTCGTATTCAGAATGGTATTGCAGATGCACTTGCAAAGGCAGCAAGTAATTTGAAAATTCTGATGAACTCAGGTAACAAATTTGAAATTCATGTGAAGCATCATCCGACTGTCCCGGACAATCAAAGGTATTGGCAAGTATTTCAAGATGACGAAGAGATTGATGAATTTCTGCAAAATGAAGGAAAATTCAAAGACACTTCAATTGATATGGAGCATGATGATGGTGGGGCTGATGTGCAAGTAAATCAGATGGAAGTATTGCAGCTGAAGGATAATGTCATTCCTAAAGGTCTAATACCTTTAGAGGGGCTCTTTGATCAAGATGACGTAGCTCGAAAACCAACCTTGCGGCCAACCGAAAAGGGAGTTGAAGATGTGAACATTGGATCAGCTGAGAATCCAAAGATGGTGAAATTGTCCAAAGCATTTCCACCGGAGGTAAAAGAAAAATATATCAGTTTGTTGTCTTCTTTTGCTGATGTATTTTCTTGGGACTATTTAGACTTGAAGATATATGATACAAACATAATTCAGCACACCATTTCGATTAAGCCAAATCAAAAGCCCTTCACGCAGAAATTGAGAAGAATAAATCCAAACTTGCTGCCCTCAATTGAGAAGGAGGTGAATCGATTGTATAAGGCTAGCATCATTGTTCCTATAATATTTTCATATTGGATTTCCAATTTGGTGCTCATATGTAAGAAAACTGGTGAGATTCGTTTATGCATTGATTTTAGGAATCTGAATAAAGTTTCTTTGAAAGATAATTATCCATTGCCCAAAATGGATCACATACTTCAGCGAGTAGTTGGGGCATCTCGTATGTCGCTACTCGATGGTTATTCCGGTTATAACCAAATTTTGGTCCATGAGGATGATAGAGACAAAACAACGTTCACCACTCCGTGGGGAACTTTCCATTATGCTAAAATGCCTTTCAGTTTGAAGAATGCTGGAGCGACCTTTCAGCAAGCAATGGATATGGCATTTGCAAATGAGAAGGATGTTTTTCTAGTTGTGTATCTTGATGATTTTACAGTCTTTTCAAATTCTGATGAAGAGCACCTTTACCATTTGAAGATTGTTTTTCAGCGGTGTAGAAAGTATGGTGTGTCACTCAATCCGAAGAAGAGTTTGTTTGCCATGGATGAGGGAAAAATTCTTGGTCATATAATATCAAAAGATGGCATCCGCATTGACCCAGCTCGAGTAGAAGCTATTCAGCAAATTGATCTTCCCCGAAACAAAAAGGAGATCCAATCCTTCAATGGTAAGATGAATTTCTTACGCCACTTTGTGCCTAATCTTGCTGAACATTTAAGGGAGATTACAAATTTGCTTAAAAAAGATAGCATAGTGAAGTGGACTGAGGAGGCTGTAAAGTATTTCAATTTAGTGAAGTTGGCTCTTTCTTCAGCTTCGGTTTTGATCAGCCCGGACTATACTCAGGATTTTATTTTGTTTTCATTTGCTTCTGAGCATACTATGGCAGCAGTATTGAAGAAGAAAAGAGATCAGTATAAAAAACCAATTGCTTTTTTCAGCTGAACCATAAGAGATGCAGCCTTAAAGTATAACATCATTGAAAAGAAAGCTCTTGCTCTAGTGAAAGCGTTGAAATATTTTCAGGTATATATTCTACATTCTCATATTCTTGCTTATGTTCCTAATGCTGCTGTTAAGGATGTTTTAGTGCAAATAGATCCGGAGGGGAGACGAGGCAAATGGATTGCTGCCTTGTTGGAGTATTATGTGGAGATAAAGACTACAAAGCTTATCAAAGGACAAGGGTTGGCTAAGCTAATGGCTGAGTCAAATTTACATGCCTTGGACATTAATCTCATTGCTGCGATGTCCGAGGAAAACGAAGAAAGTTCGCTAATTTAGGTATCAGAAATATTTGTTCATTCTCCTTGGTATTCAGATATTGTATATGTGCTCCAAAACTTGTCACCACCACCAGGAATGGCTAAAAACAAAAGTAGAACTCTGAAATTGAAGGCTGATAAGTTTTGTATTTTTAAAAATGCACTCTATTGGATAGATCCCGGTGGTGTTTCGCTAAAATGTTTGGTGGAAGAAGAAGCAAAGCAGTTTATGGAGGATTTTCATAAGGGATATTGTGGAGGTCACCTTTTCTGGAAAACAATGACAAATTTTTTTTTGAGAGGGGGATCTTATTGGCTGAATATTTTTGCTGATGTGTATAAGACTGTCAAAGGCTGTCATGAATGTCAGATTTTTGAAGGGAGGAAGAAATTGCAGCCTTTTCCGCTTAAGCCCATTGAGGTTAGTGCTCCTTTTCAGCAATGGGGTTTGGATTTCATTGGCGAGATCCATCCTGCTTCTTCAGCTCAACATAAGTGGATCCTCACAGCGACAGATTATTTCACGAAATGGATTGAAGCAATTCCCACCAGGCAAGCTATGGATTCGGTAATAATTTCATTCCTTGAGAATAACATTTTGTCTCGTTTTGGTTTCTCGAATAAGTTAATTACTGATAACACAACAACTTTCAAATAAAAAAGAATGATTGAGTTTTGTGACAAGTATCACATAATTTTGGGACACTCAACCGCTTATCATCCACAAGGCAATGGATTGGTGGATTCTTCCAACAAATCTTTGGTCAACATTATTAAAAAGTTGCTGGAAATAAAAAAGAAAAGTTGGCATAAGAAGTTGGTCAATGCACTTTGGGCAGATCGAGTGAGTCAGAAGAAATCCATTGGTATGTCCCCCTTTGAGTTAGTATATGGAGTTGAAACGATATTTCCTACCTCTCTTGCAGTTCCAGTGATCAAACTTCTGCAGGAAGCTGGCAGTGAAGACGATCATATGCAAAGGAGAATAAATCAAATGATCCATTTGCAACAAACTAGAGAAGAAGTTTTCCAAAACACGTTCAAGCTGCAAGAGAGAATTAAGAAAATATATGACAAAAAAGCAAAGGCGGACAAATTTCAATTGGAAGAAGTGGTGCTGAAATGGGATGCAAGGAATGAGGAAAAGGGTAAGCATGGTAAGTTCGAAAATCTCTGGAAAGGACCCTTTAAAATTGCTGCTTATCGGGGTCAGAATGCTTTTCTTCTGAAAGAGAAGAATGGGGAAGATTGTCCAGGAGGGCCGGTCAATGGTCGGCTGCTCAAGCAGTATCATTTCTGAAATGTTTTCTGCTTTTTACATTCTCACTGTACATACCAGTTTATTTCAGTTTCATTGCAAGTGTGTGCTGTGATATTTTCTTCAGTTTGGGGCCCGAGGTGAAGGCTATAATTCTAAAGAATGATTTCAGCTTTAGTTTGAGTTTGTCGAGCCAGGTCTTTCAGTCATTTTGCTTTCAAAATTGAGTTAGTTTGAGTCAATTTTCAGTCAATAAAATGAGTCAAGAGTCTTGTGTTGATTTTTCGAAGTTATGGACTCCATAGCCCAATGGACAAAGGCACTGCCTACTCTCCCAGAAATGTGTAGTTCTTGGCACCTCTAAGGAGCTACCATCCCCATTGGAGCCAATGTTAGAGTCAGTATCTTCATCTCTTTGTCAGAGATAAAATTTCTCTTGTTGCATTTCATTTTAGGTGTCTCATTCAGTTCAGTTAGCTGCATTACATTAGGAGCATGGATCATCTGACGAAAGGGTCTTGTCATTCATATCCCTCATGTCTTGTACCTGCTGGCCTAGTTATTTTATCAAAATCATTTACAGTCATGTTTGGTCTCCTGGTTGGCAAAGAGTCATTTCAGGGTTTTTAGTCTCATTAGGTCTAGGGGTTCGTTAATCTAGTCTTCAGAATGTCCAATAGTGTCGGCAGGCACATGAGGAAGCTTAAAATAAGGTTTCACTGCAAAAATTTCATCGTCATAATGCTTGATAATGATTTTTCTTCAAAACTCTGTTTTGAAGAAAAATTGTCTATTTTATCCTTTTTGTAACAAATGCAATGTAATTTTTAAGTTCTTCAGTTGTAATAATTCTCCATCCGTATCCCTGGTCGCCTTTGCCAAAGTTCCATGCCATCCATCCCTGCAAAATAGACAATAAACTCATCATTCAGCTCAAAAAATCAAAACCAAGCAAAACAGAGTTCTTTTGAAAAAGTGCCAAAGTTTTCAAACATTGTAAAGTGGGTTTTTTCAAATCAAAAATCAAAATCCTTGGTATACATAAGATATTTCCAAATTTCAAAACTCCATTTGCATGTCAAGAGATAGCATTGAGCCAAGAGAAATTGTGGAGGAGCGAAGCCAACATTGGAAGGTTGAACTGTGTTGAAATTGAGGAGCGCGGCGCACTGGGCGGTTGTCGCGGTGCATAGGGCCGCTCTTCTCTATGAAAATTTGAACAAGCGCAGCGCATTGAAGGGGCGCGACGCACTGGGCAGTGGTCGCGGCGCATTGAAATGAAACATAAATTTTTTCCATTGCTTCCAAAAACTCCAAACCGACTCGGTTTTTTTTGCTCATGTAAGTTCATGTGATCTTCTACTGCCCATAAACTCGTGCTTGGTGTTGATTATATGATTTATTATGAGAATTTTAATACACAAAAGCCAAAACCTATTATCTTGTTGAGAGTTGCTCCCTTAGGGTTTTGAAGTTGAAGTTTTAAAATTGATTTTGGTGCCAAACTTTTTCATTCCTCACCTTATTTATTCCTCCCTCTCACTGTTATCATATCACTACAGTCCATCCCCTATTCCCATACATCCCTAAAGCCACTCATACCCATCTCATTTCTATTATCCCTATCCCATTTGCAAAATTTCCCCAAATCCCAAGTTTATCCAAAAAAAAAATTCAAGTGGCTGTCCCTTGTCCCTAAATTTCTCAATCACAAGTTTTCAAAAGGAAAATATCACTTGATTAAACCCCATTATCCCCACTGCCCTATTCCTTCACAGTCCTTCCCATACTATCATACATTTGGCACTAAAACAAAAGCACCAAATTCTCATTTTCATCTTATACAAGCCAACATACACCTTGCATCAACCTTGAATACCATGGAGATAGACACTGATACATCATATGACCGAGATAGTGATTCTACCACTGAGCTACATGCACCTAGAAGGCGTCGTAAAGGTGGCAGACATGTGAGAGAGGAGCCCACCTCATTGGCTGAATTACAAGCTTTCCCACTTGCCATGGCATGTTTTTGGGAACAGTCATGCTATTAGTTTTGTGAAATGATTGCTAGGATCCATTATCATCAGGAGTTGGCTCGTTTGTTTGTATTGCATTTACATGATGCTCAGGTCACCCTTTCCAGTGTAACTTTCACTTTGACACCGGAAACCATCTCTCAAGCAACCGAAATACCGAATGTGGGTGAACGGTGGAAAAAAAGACAGCAGGTGGAAAGAGTGCATTATGAACCATATATCAGGCCTAGCTTTGTGAGACAGCTCAGCAGAGTGTTCCCATTCTAGTTCCTAAAGGAATCCTATGTGCCTCTGATGAAAATCATTATCAGATACTTCAGTTGTGAGGGACGGTTTTCACGCCTTTATGCCTACCATATCAGGTTATTGATGCATTTCACTAGGGTGAGGATGATGAACCTCCCTTATTTCATGTGACGAAACATCAAGAGAATGACCACTCTTGTGCAGAGGAAAAATCTCGAGCAGTAGTACAACAATATTTATCACTATGCACTCATCAAGATCGTGGTTGTACATCAGCTTGGATTGCGGGGTATTTCATGGGAGGATTTCATTTCCCATGATTTCTTCACAGCTCCTCAGGTTCCTTCGGAGGTTGTCCATGATGTAAGTGAACCTTCACATCAGTATGGAGTTCAGGAGACAGAGACTATTGTGCCGACATATGTCACTTATCAGAGAGGCACTGGAGGATTATTTGCAGCAGCCTGGCGAGTACTATCTCCACCTGGGGTGGAAGGGGTCTCGTTGCTGTCATAAGTAGCACAGGTACAGGTACAAGATAGGGGTAAGAGGCCCATGTAGAATGAGGGGCCTTCAGGAGGCCAAGATACAGGTTTCATACTGATTGATGAGGATTTGAGCTCTCCAAGATCAAAGTTGAGAGAGACCATTCAGGAGCAGAAGGCGGAGATAGACACATTGACCGTCAAGTTGCAAAGAGCCCAATGGATCATAAAATACCTGGAGCAGTGAAACAAATAGTTGGAATATCAACAAACAATCATGGAGTTGCAAAACATCCGTGAGAACCGGCAAGCTACCCAAATAAGTCAAACCGAGATGACATCCATTGAGCGAGAGATTGAGGCTGGTAGAGAGACTTGGCTTGAGAGGGTAAATATTCATCTTGAGAAGCTGTTGGAGAAGGCCAACAAGGAAAATAACATGCTCAGGCACATGAAGAACCATTATTGGGCGCGAAATCATGTTTGCAAGGCGAGAATCAAGATCCTGAAGGCAATTCTAAAGAGGGCACTAAAGCGTCGCAAAAGGCATGATAGACTCCAAATTTTGGCTGAAGATTCTTTGGCCTAGCATAGTGCTTGATGGTGGACATTCAGCCCAAATTTCAAGAAATTTGGGAAACTTTTTGTCAATTTTGATTTTTTGGGCCCTAACACAGATTTTCCTGCCCGACGCGTAGCGCCACTTGGCGCGCGCTTATAATTGGTAGCTCCTCTTGAGAAAAAAATAGCATTTCTGGATTTTTCATCAAAAACTATGCATGCCTACCCATTACCTAAGGATTTTGACAAGTTTTGGGTTGCCTAGAGGGTCAAAAACACCCTAAAAATGGCCTTTCTGCCACTTTTTGGACACACAGGAAGCAGTGTTGGGAGATTTGATTTTTGAAGAGGTAAATGGAAACCAAATTAAGAAATTCCACTTGAGTTGGAAAGTAGACAGGTAGATATTTCCAACGAGATATCTTGTGCTCAATTTGGACTTCGGGAAGGCCCTCAAAATCAGCCTCAAAGTGGTGCTATGCATAGAGATTTCAGGCGCGGCGCATTGGGAAATTTGGCCTAATTTTCACTCAGCAGTTCAGATTTTCACCTAGTTTTGGCCAGTTTGACTTTTTTATCTCCAAATGTGAAAATCCTGATGTAACTTGATGTAATTTCATGGCTTTGATGTAATTTTGGCACATTTTTACCCATGCAAGTAGATTCATTCACCAAAAAGTGAAATGTAACTGAATGAATTAGTTTCCTATCTTATAGAGGCAAGCTGTTTCATTGCCTATTTTCCAGTTCTTAGTTTAGATCTTGTTGAAACAACTCCTAGAATGGTGAGATCAACCCCTAGAGGCATGGGGATGAGTTATGCTTGTCTATATCTTCTAGTTTCTCAGTCATTTTCAGGGTTGGACACTTGGGATTGCTTGGCACTTCATTGTACATTTCATCTCTGCAATTTTGGCAAAGGAATAGACCAGGGTTTGCAGCACTCTTTGGGATCCATGTGGCTCTATGTTTTGATGGTGTGTTTTTCTCTGTGATTGTAAGTTTACTGATGTTTCATGTGTATCATTTTCCTTCTCCTTTCTTCTCAAATTAAACAAACAAGTTATGAAGGTGGAATTCATTAGATTGCTTTGCTCTGCCTTGAGTTTGGTTTAATTTTTCATGTTTTCATCTGTTTGAAGAGGATTCTTGAAAGCCTCTTTCCCTCTTTAGCTCCTCACCGGTCTGGACTATCCATTCATTTAATGCAAGCATAAAAACAATTGCCTTCCTTGCCCCATTCAGAACTCTGCAAAAACTAGGCCTCATCCCCGGACCCAAAAACTGCCTTTCCCTTTGATCCAACAAAGACCCTCAAAATCAAATCAAACTCTTTTACATATATACCTAGCCTAAATTCAGCCTTTATTTCAAGTCATCTCAAGCTTTATTGATTATATTTGCTGAGATTGACCCGGAGAGAGCCCCGATCTCCTGATCTGATAGGGCTAGCTACCAGATTAAGCGTGGTTTGATGTTACCCTGATCTCTGCCTTCCTTCAGCTTGAGGTGGATTTAGGCAATAACAGTTCCTACTCTATATCATACCCTATATACCTGAATTAAATTTTAAGCTTTATGAATTAGAGACAAAGGTCAAGAATGGCTACCACAGTGGTGGTATGTATCGAACCCTATGACATTGCTATCATGGAAACATTTCCGACCTTTAGGATATATTTCCACATAGCTAGATTACTCTCATTTTTTGAAATATTTCAAGAGAATAATGTTGTAGTTACATAAAATTTCACCAACACATTCAATGGAGAAATTGCAAATTTTGGTGACCTCACATTCATAGTTTCAGAGGAAACCCTATCTAGAGTTACATGATGGCACAAAATGGTGGAAAATGGTTTAAAGGACACAAGATAAATAATGGAGCATGTATGCAATTTTTAAATAAAGTAAACAAGAATGTTGAATGGAATAAGAGTGTGCTAAGGTGGTGACTAAAGGACCCATGGGATGACATAACATATTTCTTGTATAAACACGTTACTTGTGAAGGCAGGTACAACATCATTTTCCTATATCATATACACTTGTTGGAACATGTCAAAAACCATACTAAAGGATAAATTTTCCATTTTTCTTATATAAGAGTCTACTGAATATTTAATTAATGGTTCAAAAATTCCAAGGAAATAAGGATAGATTTCTTTATCATCATGGGCTAATTCAATTCCTTGTTTTAGATAAAATGGTTAGATTAAATCAAACAGGGGGTGGATTTTTATAAAGAAACCAATTTGGAGTTGAAGAAGCAGGGCCTTATGAAAACCATAACGAAATGAATACAAACAATAACTCTAGAAGATAGGGAGTGAGAACAAGGTATACAAGAAAAATTGAAAGAACAAAATATACAAGAAAAATAGAAAGAACATGAATCCCCACCTTCCCTAGAGGTTATTGGCTCCTCGTCCACTAGCAAGAAAAGAAGATTTAGTTATTGGAAAGCACCAACATCTAGTAGAAAAATTACTAGAGGGAAGATGCATTTATTGAAAGAAGCATATGGAGAAGAGTACAACCTTAATAAACTACAAGGACATTCCAAAAATCCTAAAACTAAAGCCCAAATTTTGTATGAGGAGGCCCTCGAGGAAGTGTAGACTGAAAAAATATGTGAACTTCAAAAGGAGAAAGAAATACAACTGGAGGAGATTATACTAAGGAAGTATACATAGAACAAAGTCAATCACTCCAATAAGGACAATAAGTATACACAGAGCAGAGCCAATCACTCAAACAAGAAGAAGGAGAATATGAAGAATAGTTATCAAAGGAAATTTAAAAACAAAGGAACCCTGAAGATCAACAACTAAAAATTATGTTGAACAAATTAAAGAAAAAGAACAAGGCTATTAAAATTTTGAATGAAATTTACATGAAACAAAGATGATAAATGAAGCGATAAAGTCATAAAATGAAATATTGAAGGAAAAATCTGATAAAAACAAAGAAAAATTCAAGGATGTCAAGAGAAAATACATAGACATGTATCAGGAAAATATCCATAGTATTCAAATAAACAAAAGGTTAATGATGAGGATCAAGGGTATAAAAGCACAACTAAAAGACAAAATTGGTAGAGATGAGCTTTCAAATACTGGTATCGATGTCCTTATTCAAGAAGATGGAGCAGTACAAGACATTAGAGAGGTGAAATTTTGACCAAGTAGGCAGTAAACTAATTTTTTTGACTGATTTTGAGATGCTGGAAAGAAGACCTCCATTTTTGTTGCATAAGGGTCATGCAAAAAGATAATCCAAGGGTACATGCTGGGTTAAAAAATAATATCTGTTTCCACCCCATTTTTGACATCATACCCTTCATTTGAACCTTCATTCCATATCATTTTAGTTATTTTGTTAAAGAAATGGCGTTCAAAGGATAAAATTAAAGGAAAAATAATATGTAGAATTGTTCTTTTATTTTTAATCTATAAGTGTTTATAAGGTAGATTTTTTCTTGTTACTAATTAAGTGGAAAGATCAAATCTTGTCATCACATGAATTTAACCATCAATATTCTGGTAAAAATTCCACATCAACCAAAATGATTCTGACACTTGCAGGTTGATCCATATCTATTCGTTCTAGAAGTTAAAGAACAAACATGGTAAGGAATACCAAATCAACATATTAAGTAGAATATATTGGGAGCTGCCACAATATTCTCCAATGAGCTGAGGAAAAATTACCATAACCTAGAAAATAGGATACACATTATGGAATTAAGGATAATTGTCTGTTTTATTATATCACTTTATTTTTAGCATAAAAAGCTGAATTGACCATGTTTTTGGGCAACTCAGTTAAATATTGATAGTTTTTATAAAAGTAGATAGTTGGACAAGATATAGTTTGGAGAGAAAGAGTATTTATGATACATACATACACCTTTGTATTGAACTTCTAGTTTCTATTAATATAATAAGGATTTTATGTGAGTTTTTATATAAGTTGCAGTAGTTTTTTGTAGCTTTAATAAGAACATAGACCAGAAGGCCCCCCTGGTACGTGTTGCCTATGTTTTTATTATTTTATTTCTTAAGTTTTGATAGGCTTGATATGCATTTTTTTTATAATCCTTATAATATATATGAGAAATGTGTGTGCTTGATTTTCCTGTAATTATTGAAAATACCTATAATGGAAGGCCAAAGTTTCCTATAGTGAACCTGTAATTGCACAATAAATCTTGTAATAACTGCTGGGTTTCTTGTAGTGATCATTTAATCACACAAGAATTCCTGTAATAAATACTGGTTTTCTTGTAGTGATCATGTAATCACACATGACTCCACATAATTTCTATAAGTACATACTCTTTTTTCGTGCATTAATATTATTAGATAAACTTCTTTAGTTTTTATCTGAATTATTTATAATTTTTTTTTATAAGCTTGGTAGGAACTTTTCATTCATTTCAATAAAAGTAGCTTGCAACCATATTCAAGGATTTCAGTGGCCTCAACCTGCCACCGAACAACATTATCCAAAAACAATAAAGTTTGAGTCTATCTAACAATGCCTTATAAGACTGATTGTCTTGAAACCTTTATACAAGATAAATAAATATAACCTAAGAGCTTAAACAACATATATACCATAAAAATTAAAAAAAAATTGAAACCAAACAAATTCAAGCATATTGCTATTCATTAAAGGAATCCACTAGACTTGGATCCCTTGCACTTGAACTCAATAATCCAGACTGAGTAAGACATAGAATGTGTTTCTCGATGCGACTGAGACATACGTTCTGTTGTTTTATTTGGAACTAAATAAGTTGAAATTCCTTATGGATTTCCTGAAAGCCAGGATCAGACATACCAGATCCAGCTAGAGGGTTCATTATAGCCTTGGAAAAAATTTTCTTCATCAACCAATAGAGGTGAACGGTTTGATTGTAT
Organism: Pinus albicaulis; assembly: GCA_034641835.2. Classification (NCBI taxonomy): domain Eukaryota; kingdom Viridiplantae; phylum Streptophyta; class Pinopsida; order Pinales; family Pinaceae; genus Pinus; species Pinus albicaulis. Next base: position 957,643,058 of record CM076569.1, on the reverse strand, counting down.
TGAGACTTAAACCTCTAGAATGACCAAGATCGGAGACCAGGTCTCTCCAATCTTCCAATTGAAACTCTGCTTTTGCACGCTGATTCAGTTATGTTTCCCAAATAGAAATTAGCTACCGAACTTGAGTTGGGGTACCTGTCTTAGAGGAGCGGGTTTCCTCTTGGATTAGCTGTGTGGTTGATTTGCGGCCTCTTCCATGCGGTTGACAAACTTGAGTGTGGCCATTACCTCGCCGCCTCCTCGCATGCCTTCTTCGACCCTAACCACACTTCCCGAAGAGCTAGAACTAGAGGAAGCGTGAGCCATGATGCTTCTTGAAAAAACACTAGATATGAAAAAAACCTTGATACAAGCTACACAAAACATGAGTGTGGAATTGCTTAACTATGTGGGGTATCAGAAATTACATTGATGGTGAAGACCTGGAATAATATCACAACATAGAGGCATTGAAGAGATATCATTAGGCCTAAACCCAACAATGAACATGAGAGTGGGATGGGTCTACCACCCACTACATGGAACAACATACCCAATCTCCCTAAGCCCATTTGAGACTAAACATAATGGTAAAAAAATATGGGTTTACCACCTAAGGCAGAAATCAACATGCCTCGGCTCCCTGAGTCCGTTTTCGACCAGACACAAAGATAGGATAAGAGGATCCAAACATAGGAAATTATGAATTCTCCAGCCTATCAGAGACATCGAATATAGTAAGCATTCAACACAGAAAAATAAAAATGCAACATCCACATAACTCTAAACCAGAGAAATGTAGTATATTCCCATGCGAGATAGTAAAATACCAAAGATTAAAAAGACAACCATATAGAAAGCAAACAATACAGAGTAAAACCCGACAAGAACTTTCCATATTTCATGACATAGATCCCAATTTCTTGCAGAGACCGTAATATAAATATTTTCCCATAAGATCTACGAAACAATAGAGTAGGTTGCAGAGAATGGGTGATGAGGAGGGTTAAGATAAATAACATACCCAATGAATTTGGATATGAGACTGGGGAAACTAGTTGCATCAAGGTAACCAACATGTGGATCCTTCCTCAGAAGCGGCCACAAGCTATCCAGGAGAACTATACCAACACCAACTTCTGAAACCAGAAGCCAAACATATGAGAACGAGGAATGACAAAATCTTAATACCTCTAAGGAGGTTTCGCACTGGCCCGTCTCATCATTATTAACTGTCTCATTGTCATTAGGTGATGGCATGCGTTCTTCCACCCTACCTTCAATACCAATCATGTGAGGGATGTGGGTAAGCCACCCTATGACCCTTAATTCATTCAAATTACACATTTCACAAATCCTGACACAATCCATTTGCTGGCTCACACCTCGATTAGGGACCAGAGTATTTATACTTCAAACCATTAGAATAATTAAATTTAGATTATGTATAAAAGTAACAGTTAGAAGGGTGATTTAGTTTACATTTAGAACAAAATTGAAATTAAGAATCTGAAAGTCAGTGTAAGTGGAAGTCAACTCTAAGAACTCCATGTACATGCTCTATGCTTAGTTTTGCATAAGAAAGCAATAAGAACCAGTTCACACACATTGTGTTTCACCTCACAGTTTACTTATCTTGATTGATAAAATAAGCGTTAATTCATCTATCCCCCTTTATTACTTGACAAGGCATACCACCACTACAGGAGTAATATATAGCTATCAGACTTATAAACTATATGCTCTAGGATACTACATGCCTCACACAGGATACAAACATACTACTATAGGATGTTGACTTCTTTCCCAAAACACCCATAAAAGCATTGCATGACTTAATAAACAAAGGGATCCTTAAACAAAACATAATTCCGTTTCCCCTACTAACATTTTGCATAAGATTCAGTGCTCAATTTCCCAAATTTATCCATCAACAGAGTTTTACGTGTTAAACATACAGAGTTAAATAGAGAAGCAACCAGATAATTTGTTGTATTCAAAATTTAAATTTGGAAAAATGATTTGGACCATAAAATGATGAATTTCATGGAGTAGTGAGTTGACAAGTTATTTCCTTTTATGTTCCAGTACTATATATTTTTCTGAGCTACGAGATCCTTTGCTTCCATAATAAAACACTAATTCCTGCAACAACATAGAACCAATACTCTCTTGCGAAAAAATCCAGTCCAAATATGTGAAGAATTATGTGATACAAAGGGAGGGGTATTCGATAGAAAAGAACCCATAGATACAACTCAGATTCATCAAGAATCCTGAAGTCAGGGATATCATAGAAAATTTTCATTTTCTAGGATGGTTTGAAAAATTGATAGGGTACGATGATCATATTTTCCTAGAATTGGCTTTAAAACCACAACATCTTGAAGGCCATGAAATAGTCAATGAGGTTAAGGGTTTGATCATATATTTTGATTTTTTTTTTTCCCGTAGAAAAAACCCATAACTTTTATTAATAGAAATACAAGTTACACTTTGTAAACGCACATAGTGTGTATGCTCAAGAGGCATGTAAGAGAAATTCAATACACTAGTGAGAAAAAATGAGCATATATGGAGCTAAAGTGTCCATTAACATCCAATAATATGCCAATAAAAGAAAAAAATAGAAAATAGTGAAAGAGGAAATTATGGATGACAAGAAGTGTTGTTTTTTATTTTTTTCCCTTCTTTCTTTAGACCAATTTCCACCCATTTGGATTTGGATCAACCAAAACCAAAGAAAGTTCTTGTCCCTCCTCTAGATTTGATGGTTATTTATCCGAATTTGAATGCTTTTAGGAATGTGCTTCTTTGGTTCCACTTGTAATTGTCGAAGGCTGATGTTCTTCTAATTTTGGACATGTCAGTCTGGATCCATCCAATATCATAGAGTCTTCAAGCTCCTTCTCTACCTATTGTACCATACCAAGGGACAATTGGCCGAGAAGTCCCTATCATGGACATCACCCTATATATCTATTCCATTAGTGCCTTCTTGTCTTGTGTGGCTTTTTTTTTCTTCTTTATCCCTAGAAGGAAAAATGTCTGTGAACTTCCATCCTTTTGCCCTATTTGATGGTCTCCTTTTTTTCTTGTAATTATTCCATGCCTGGGGCAAAGAATGCTATAAATGACCTGTATAATAATATATATGACACATAAATGCTATTTTTTCATAATATAAAACTTGATAACAACAAAATATTTGATGTTTTATATTTATATTATCGGGAAGTCCTTTATTGAGATTAATCTCCACACATATTCTGGCATACGTGAAGATATTATTTTTGTTCATTCTAGATCAAATTTTTTGAATGTGCCAGTAGTGTTGCCAATATCTTCAAGTACTCTATGATGCCAAAACAAAAGGGGAAGATTTTGGAGTCTTACCCAAACATGCATAGTATAAACCACCATAATGTTCGTATCAAACTTTGGGAAATAAGGTGTGATGAAAATCCCAAATATACCCCAAAAACAAGGCCCAACATTAGAGAAAAGTCCAAACCCTTTTGAGATGAAAACTAAACAATGAAAAAACCTTTTGAAGATAGAAAAATTTCAAAATTCAGGGTCTAGTTTTAAATTATCCATTGTATGAGTGCTTCTGGTTTGGGCCAAAAGCCATTAAATTTGCATATGACTGATTTTGTTTGAAAAGCAGAGAATAGGGAGTTAACCTCAAGAAGTTTTATTTCCATAGTAGGGACCTTTTCTATTTGTTCAACTATATATTTCCCTGATATATTTTGATATTGTTTAGTAGTGGTTGTTTCCTTTCTTTGAGAAACTTTAAAGGAGACAGGAGCCTCGTTTGTGGATTTTTAACTAGGAAACCCTCCCTAGAGTTTAGTATTCAAAATGATGCTGGAGTATTTTATGATGTTGTATTATTCCAGCTTGGAAGAGTCTGTTAAAATTTCCCATTATATTACAGGCATTGGTAACAGGGTGGAATGCCCCAAAACAATTTAATGAGCTGTTTTACAAAAATTACAGAGGAGTTATTGACCTAAATAAGTTTAAATTTCCTGCTAAATATTTTGATGAATATATGGAAAAGAGGGTGCCCTGTATATCCCTTACAGAGGTGAGTATGTCTTAGAATATACCATATCTTGAGGGGCGACCATTCTAGAGGCCACGAAGGGAGTCTCATGGGATAGAGTCACCCCCAACTTTGCAAAGAGTGTTTCCAAGAAGGAAGGCATGATGACGTTGAGAGGAGAAGATTCCAACAGGAATTCCATAGAAGCAAATTCTAAAATATAGAATCGAAACCTCCACATATCAAGGAAACAATCCATTGATTTTTTCTTGAGAGTGAACAAGAAAATGAGGTTACCATTGCAAAGGAGTGATATTGGATGAAGAAAAGTACATCATTGCTTGCATAGGAAAATTTTCCATGAGGTCTTGAAAACATATATTCCTTTGTAAAGAGCCAGAGGGAAGCCCTCAGTCTTGACAAAAATCCAATGATCTAGTGTTTGAGGAGAACCATTGAATAGGATATTTGCGATGACACCATGAGAAGAGACAACGAATATGAAAAAACTAGCCTCCATTACGCCCCATTATGCCAATTAGACTTACCTGATCACATATATTTATGAATAAATAATCAATTGATTCACTACCCTTGCCAAGGGGACTAAATGGAGTAAAGAGGAGAAACATGAAGCAATTAGTGAAAAAATAGAAATTTTCCTCCTTGATGAGCAATTGGAAGAAGATAAGAATGAGATCAAGTGGGAATGCCTATGACACCCGTAGGATGAAGTTGCATATCATATCCTTAAATATATTTATTTTGAAGGAAGATTAATATTAAGCAGTGTATATAATGCTTATCAATTTAAGCTCATGTATCAAGTCAGATTCCCTCAAGAGGGATTGGAAAAACCTCAGGAATAAATTTAAAAACCACAAAGGAGGCCATATAAGAAATGAAATAAAGAGGTAGCAGAAATCCCTGTAGCACAAGAAGGAGGGGAATAAATTTTAGAGCAGGAAGAAAATGATATTGCTACTATATTGGTAGACCTAGGAACTCCAACAAAATCAAAGGAAAGAAGGCCTACTTGACCACCTACTTACTTCAAAAGAAGAATAAGTAATAGAGTGTGGTATTTTGGAAAACCAAAGCCTCCATCTCTCACTCCTATAACCATTGAAGAAATGATATCTATCTGAGAGAAAGAATAAGATCAAAATATATAAGGGAAAAAACTATTGACATCATTGGTACAAAAAATGGTGGCGCCCACACCTCCTAAGGAAATGGATTTGAAAATATAACTAGAGGGACCAAGTACTTAGCCTGCAGGGATATAAGAAAAAACAATAGAGCTACATGAGAATTATGAAGGGCTATAGGAAAAAAAAAAAAAAGGTACAAGAAAAAAAAATAAGACTACATGAGCATCTTGCAGGGCTACACGAACACATAACAGAGCTACAAGAGGCTAAAAAAACATTAGATGAACCAAGCCCTGGAGGACCTACATCCTTCTATTCTTGGATTGAAGTAGGAAAAACGTTCCATGTGCACTTGGAACCATGGTATTTATTGAGGTTGAGAATGAGAAGGCTAAGAATCACAGATGGAAGAAAATTTCACATTCTATGGAAGTTGCTGATATTGGAAAAGTGGAAGAGGAAATGAAGAAGATGAGCAAGGATATGATACTCCTTAGATTTGATGAAGCCAACAAAAGGTATATCTTGGAAAGTGAAAACAATAATCTAAAGGCCTAATTGTAGCAAACAAAGATATTGTTATGGGAAAAATAAAATTAGGTTGCAACCCTAGAGACAAAATGGGTCACCACGACACATATTTTTTTGGAAGCACTAAATTGTAGGCAACTCTCAAAGGCCAACTCCTTGTTTGTAAAGGAGAATTGGTGCCAATTTTAGATTAAAATTATTGCAAAAAGAGGATCTC